>BSQZ01000097.1:1257500-1542500 GCA_033239005.1 Lamellibrachia satsuma | reverse complement strand
ACCCCTGGCCGTGGGTCGTAGATGAACCCCTGGCCGTGGGTCGTAGATGAACCCCTGACCGTGGGTCGTAGATGAACCCCTGGCCGTGGGTCGTAGATGAACCCCTGACCGTGGGTCGTAGATGAACCCCTGACCGTGGGTCGTAGATGAACCCCTGACCGTGGGTCGTAGATGAACCCCTGACCGTGGGTCGTAGATGAACCCCTGACCGTGGGTCGTAGATGAACCCCTGACCGTGGGTCGTAGATGAACCCCTGACCGTGGGTCGTAGATGAACCCCTGACCGTGGGTCGTAGATGAACCCCTGACCGTGGGTCGTAGATGAACCCCTGGCCGTGGGTCGTAGATGAACCCCTGACCGTGGGTCGTAGATGAACCCCTGGCCGTGGGTCGTAGATGAACCCCTGACCGTGGGTCGTAGATGAACCCCTGACCGTGGGTCGTAGATGAACCCCTGACCGTGGGTCGTAGATGAACCCCTGACCGTGGGTCGTAGATGAACCCCTGGCCGTGGGTCGTAGATGAACCCCTGACCGTGGGTCTTAGATTAACCCTTGACCGTGGGTCGTAGATGAACCCCTGGCCGTGGGTCGTAGATGAACCCCTGACCGTGGGTCGTAGATGAACCCCTGACCGTGGGTCGAAGATGAACCCCTGACCGTGGGTCGTAGATGAACCCCTAGCCGTGGGTCGTAGATAAACCCCTGACCGTGGGTCGTAGATGAACCCCTGACCGTGGGTCGTAAATGAAGCTATGATAGATTGACGCCCTATATACAAAGTGTCTATGAGGAGAAGTATAACATACAAACGATACATATACATATAATTATACTCACAATCATACATACATACATACATACATTCATACATATATACATACATACATACATACATACATAATCATCATTATTATTATTTGTCTACCGATTCGCCCCAGAAGGAACTCTTTCTGTCAGTTGTCTCTAGAGCATCTATAGATTTTCAGTTGTCTATATACGAGTCACCCTGCCACTCTCGCCCGACTTCAGTTGGGCGATGTATGTAGTATATTGTGAGGTATTAAACATTGTGGTTTGTTTTGTTTAACATTAGACATTATGGGGTTAAAAGGAGTGAACATTTTCTAGTTAATGATATCTAGAAGT
This sequence comes from Lamellibrachia satsuma, assembly GCA_033239005.1. Taxonomy (NCBI): domain Eukaryota; kingdom Metazoa; phylum Annelida; class Polychaeta; order Sabellida; family Siboglinidae; genus Lamellibrachia; species Lamellibrachia satsuma. The sequence continues at coordinate 1,541,352 of BSQZ01000097.1, read as the reverse complement.
TTTTTTCACACTTAGAATTCGAGATAACAATATTGGGTTCGTCAAATAGTCGAATTCCAAAATAAAAAAACACTTATTTCACAAGTTGAAAGAACTAGAAGCGCAGTAGAGCAGTAACTCATATTTCGGTTGCAGCTTATTCATACTTGTCTAAGGTTAGGCGTGATTTTTTTACATATTTAAAACACCATCAGCCTACCTGTAAAAAGCGTAAACGTACAATTTAAAAGTGCCAGTTACGGTAAAGATAAAAGTAGAGTGGGACAAAGTGCACCCCCAGAGAAAAGCGCACCTACCGGAGCAAAGCGCACCCGCTCCCGATCCAGATCCCGAAAGATGGGGTGTGCCCAGTTTCCCCAAAAAAACACTGGGTGGCAGGACTTCTAGTTATTCTAATTTATATGCACGCACGCACACACGCACGCACGCACGCACGCACCCTATTCCCCCTCTTATATGCCCCCCTTTCAGCAAAGGACCATTGCACCTCATGTGTCTATTCCTTAAAGCGAGGTCATGCTTAACAAATATGTTATGTTTTTTGGAAGAAATCACTAAGTGGATAGACATGGGATCGCCAGTAGATATTATCTACTTAGATTTTCAGAAAGCTTTTGACAAAGTGCCACATCAAAGATTGCTACTTAAATTAAAAGCCCATGGTATCGGGGATAGCATAACTGACTGGATAGAACAATGGCTGACTGACAGAAGACAACGAGTTGTAGTAGATGGCGAAGTTTCAAATTGGAAATCGGTTTTGAGGGGGGTACCTCAAGGATCAGTATTAGGACCTATATTATTCTTAATTTATATCAATGACTTGGACGAGAGTATAACAAGTAACGTACTGAAATTTGCGGACGACACAAAACTGTTTAGAAAGGTTAATACTGATGGTGATAAACAACATTTACAAAACGATCTAGACAGATTAGTGAAATGGTCTGAGAAATGGCAGATGCTGTTCAATTTTGGGAAATGTAAATGCCTACATACAGGACATGGGAACTTGAATGTAAACTATAAAATGGGAGCTACTGTTCTTGGTACTACTGTAAAAGAAAAGGACTTAGGAGTTACAATAAGCGCTGATATGAAAGTTTCAGAGCAGTGTGGTATTGCAGCTTCAAAGGGTAATCAAATTCTTGGATTGATTAGAAGAAACATAACATATAAGGGAAAAAAGTTAATTATACCTCTTTATAAAGCAATAGTTAGACCTCATTTAGAATACTGTATACAAGCATGGAGACCATATCGTAAGAAGGATATAGATACGCTTGAACGCATACAAAGGAGAGCAACTAAAATGATTCCAGAACTTAGAGACCTTAGTTATGAAGAACGCCTGAAAGAATGTGGTTTAACAACTCTAGAGACAAGGAGGTTAAGAGGAGATCAGATTGAAGTTTTTAAGATATTGAATGGGTATGAAAATATTGATAGAAATATGTTTTTCTCACTCAAGAAGGATAGCAGAACTAGAGGACATGAGGTAAAATTAGTAAAGGATCAATGTAGATTGGACATCAGGAAGCACTCGTTCTCACAGAGGACAATAAATGAATGGAACAAACTGTCTACAGATTGTGTAACTGCTAGCAGCGTGAATATGTTTAAAAACAAGGTTGACACATATATCAGGAGGGCGGGTTATAAGTAGGTGAACATTGTTGGACTCTCGATAAGCCAATGGCTTCCTTGTCCACTTGCCATCTGGGCCTTTGGCTTGGATGGCAAATCTTGTTAAATGTGTTATACGGAGGGTGATTTATCGTGAGGAAGGAATTATCACGGGGACCACTATAATTATGTGTAAATTACAGTGCATTGTGCATACAAAATATAAACCAAATACATGTAATGTGAATATATTTTAAAGTTTAAATATGTAAAATATTTAAGAAATTCCTGTTTTTGCAAAAATTAGGCCACCACCTTTCGTCTTGCAAAATCATTTAATCCTAGGTTGAACTAGTGCGATCGTGTTGAACATCTCCACACCACGTCCTGTAACAGTCCATACACGGACCGTTCGCCTGGCCTCAGACACACAGTCTTTGATCATGCGTTGGAGATTCCCTTGCCACTTTCGGGAGAGATTTGCGATGCACACGTTCAATACGTGACTGTCTACACCGCTGTTGGAGTTATTGCTCTGCGTCAAAGCAGTCACACATTCGTCTTCCTTGTATGTTTAGTCGGTCCTCTGTCGGAAGTCCAAGCCGAGCTGCTCACCCTATACGGCGATGGCTGCACTTTTCGTTTTTCGTGACAAATCTGATGGGCAGGGGGAGAGGGAAGGGTGGGGAGGAGGAGGGAAAGGGATAGGGAGAGAGGGAGAGAGGGAGAGAGTGAGAGAGTGAGAGAGTGAGAGAGTGGGTGAGTGAGTGAGTGAGTGAGTGAGTGATTGAGTGAGTGAGTGAGTGAGTGAGTGAGTGAGTGAGTGAGTGAGTGAGTGAGTGAGTGAGTGAGTGAGTGAGTGAGTGAGAGAGTGAGTGAGTGAGAATGTTAAGGCAACTTGGTTAATGGACAATGCAGACAAAAATAGAGGCAATTAACCCGTGTCATATTGTCCCACTACATTATTAAACAGCTAAAGGAAGATCGCGCGTTGACAAATTGCGGTTAACATTTGCCACTAATTGACACCGCTCCCGGATATGGCCGTAAAATCGTGTTATCCGGGTTGGCATTTTAGACGATTTTGTAATTAGTCCTTCTTCCTGTTCCTGTTTTTATAATAACCCAGCTAATATGTACGACTGATTTAATGTTAATTGCACAGCTAAATAACCCCGCTTGTTCTCTTCAGTAGCAGACGGCATTGATATCCGGTAGGCGGCAGCACTCTTTGCATAGCGTGTATAGCAATCCGCATACCGTTCTCTATTGGTTTTGCGACCTAGCAGTATCAAATTCCGAAGCAAATCTAGTATCGCCATCTAACAGGCTACGAAATATACCATCAGCAAACGAAATCCGCTAGGAAACACCAGGCGATTATTTTATTTTTAAACAATGCTATTTATGTCAACCTCTGATACTCAAAATGTTGGTCGCGTTGATTATTTTCGGTGTTCTCTCATCGACGTTGCCGGCCCATGGGACGAGGTCTTATTCTAGGAGATAAACATATTTTGGTGAACATTTGGCGTCATTATTGTTATGGAAAATCACGTGTGCTACCACCTCAACTAACACCAGTGACAATAGCACCAGTGACATATTCGACAAAGTCCAAATGCATGCTGCTCGGGAAAGGACTGCACAGTGATATGATATGCCCTATTTGAATTAAACAATTCAGTTCATCCAATAGCAGCTTTTACCTTCAGATGTGATCCTGTCGTTTGTAAATTTGATAATACCAGTGGCGCCAAACATACGCACTGATTCAACACATTTTGTGTTTGGAGAAGACAACATTAAGAAAACATTATCTCTTCGCTTCGACTCCGCGTGTACGACGGTGCTCCTGCCGACACGACTCCTCTACTCCGCGTGTACGACGATGCTCCTGCCGACACGACTCTTCGACTCCGCGTGTACGACGGTGCTCCTGCTGACACGAATCTTCGACTCCGCGTGTACGACGATGCTCCTGCTGACACGACTCTTCGACTCCGCGTGTACGACGGTGCTTCTGCCGACACGACTCGTTCATGAAAAGGATAATAAATGCTCCAGATTTGATTGAGACCCCGAAATCACGCAAAACATTGACCAAAAAATGTAAAACACTTGGAACCCGACAAATATCTTCTTAGTAATTCACAATAATCAAATAATTGACTATGTTCTCTTTATTTTCTGTTATATACCAAAGTGTTTGCTTTTTTTGGTGCAAGATGAAAAGTCGACCCGTAAACACATAGCACCAATGACACTTCGATGAGTTCAGTCCAAGTCGACGAAAAGTTTGCGCTTTTTAAAATAAAATAGAACAAAAACAGCGAAGATATAAAAGGTACGCTTTTAGGAGAATGACCCATAAAAGGTACGCTATTAGGAGAATGACCCATAAAAGGTACGCTTTTAGGAGAATGACCCATAAAATGTACGCTATTAGGAGAATAACCCATAAAAGGTACGCTATTAGGAGAATAACCCATAAAAGGTACGCTTTTAGGAGAATAACCCATAAAAAGGTACGCTATTAGGAGAATGACCCATAAAAGGTACGCTTTTAGGAGAATGACCCATAAAAGGTACGCTATTAGGAGAATTACCCATAAAAGGTACGCTTTTAGGAGAATGACCCATAAAAGGTACGCTATTAGGAGAATGACCCATAAAAGGTACGCTATTAGGAGAATTACCCATAAAAGGTACGCTTTTAGGAGAATGACCCATAAAAGGTACGCTATTAGGAGAATGACCCATAAAAGGTACGCTATTAGGAGAATGACCCATAAAAGGTACGCTTTTAGGAGAATGACACATAAAAGGTACGCTTTTAGGAGAATGACCCATAAAAGGTACGCTATTAGGAGAATGACCCATAAAAGGTACGCTATTAGTAGAATGACCCATAAAAGGTACGCTTTTAGGAGAATGACCCATAAAATGTACGCTTTTAGGAGAATGACCCATAAAAGGTACGCTATTAGGAGAATAACCCATAAAAGGTACGTTATTAGGATAATGACCCATAAAAAGGTACGCTATTAGGAGAATGACCCATAAAAGGTACGCTTTTAGGAGAATGACGCATAAAAGGTACGCTTTTAGGAGAATGACCCATAAAAGGTACGCTTTTAGGAGAATGACCCATAAAAGGTACGCTTTTAGGAGAATGACCCATAAAAGGTACGCTTTTAGGAAAATGACCCATAAAAGGTACGCTTTTAGGAGAATGACCCATAAAAGGTACGCTATTAGGAGAATGACCCATAAAAGGTACGCTTTTAGGAGAATGACCCATAAAAGGTACGCTATTAGGAGAATGACCCATAAAAGGTACGCTATTACGAGAATGGCCCATAAAAGGTACGCTATTAGGAGAATGACCCATAAAAGGTACGCTATTAGGAGAATAACCCATAAAAGCCGACCGCCTACATGGGGCAAGATGATCGCCTACATGGGGCAAGACGACGGCCTACATGGGGAAAGACGACCGCCTACAAGGGGCAAGACGACGGCCTATATGGGGCAAGACGACCGCCTACATGGGCAAGACGACCGCCTACATGGTGCAAGACGACGGCCTACATGTGGCAAGACGACCGCCTACATGGAGCAAGACGACGGCCTACATGGGGCAAGACGACGGCCTACCTGGGGCAAGACGACCGCCTACATGGAGCAAGACGACCGCCTACATGGAGCAAGACGACCGCCTACATGGGGCAAGACGACCGCCTACATGGGGCAAGACGACCGCCTACATGGAGCAAGACGACCGCCTACATGGGGCAATACAGTCCAAAACTCCCTCCCACGTGCTTTTCGCTTATGAACGAATCGTGAATATGTTTAAAAACAAAATTGACAAAAATATCAAAATATCTCAGGTGAGCGGGTTACCCATAATATGAAACATTGTTGGACTGTCGATAAGCCAGTGGCTTCCTTGTCCACTTGCCATCTGCGCCTTGGTCTTGAATGGTAATCTTGTTAATTTTTTTTTAATCTTGTTAAAATTAATGTTCGTGTATGCGTGCGTGCGTGCGTGCGTGCGTGCGTGCGTGCGTGCGTGCGTGCGTGCGTGTTTGCTTAATAATCAGTGTCAAGCGACGTTCAAATATTAAATACGAACATATCGCGAGATCGGGTCCTGCAAAATGGTTCACCCTTGACCCTGGAGTACACGTGATACGTGGTTTCAGAAAGTGATATCTGGCGGCATTGGCAGGAAGATTGACCTGACACTAGAGAGCTGCCAGGGTCAAGTCTGTCCCTACTTTAATCTAGTCAACAGACAACATATAAAATACGTCTACGCGGATGTCAAGGTTCACGTACAATTCGACATCCTGATATTGGTACGTGTTGTCATTGTATGACAGGTGTTTGCGTGTAGAGTGAACAGTAACGTACACGGGACGTACTCGGAGAATAATCCCTCATATTTGACTAAACATGTCGCGTACACCCGGCGATTTTCTTATCAATATGATATTGTCCCAGGTACGTGACAGAGGATCCCGAATGCTATGATACGTGTATGTGTGTTATTTTTTTGTTCTACCTATAGACAAGATCTTTGAATTCCTTTGAACACATGTAAAGAGACCCATACTTTCGTCATCTACTTGACCTAATTGACCTTTCAGGTCGTCACGTGGGTTATTCTCGTCGTTCTCTCGTCGATGCTGCCGGCCCGTGGAACGAGGCCAGATTTGCAGTCATGCAAGGATATGTGCGCCTTTTTATTCTACCAGTGCGTAACAAATGTATGCCCGACCAAAACGTGGCCTCTTCCTGTTCCACAACACTGTCTCGACGAACGTATCGAATGCATTGAGGCGTGCTTCTAGAACAAACAAACCCGAATAAGTCTGAAAACAGTTGAATTGCAGGTGGTTGCAATTAAATAGAGGATGTGATTTAGTGGAACGGTTTATCAACCAATCAAGTAGAGGTTCATTGGGACGTCAAAGCGATTGATTTATTACTCTCAACTTATAAACAATGTCGTCCGCGCTATTGCATGTTGATGTGGCGGCAGTCCCGTGATTTTAAAAGTAGGCTTCACCTGTGTCTGGAAATGTATTCGTAATAATTATTATGATTACGAAATGATACCAGGAGGCGATACAGAGGTTGTTGTCAGTGTTACCATACGAAAGAAAGCAGTGCCAATAAATATGTGCAACATTAAAATTGCCGGACGTGTGTCGATTTGTTTTAAGTATTACTCGATATTTCAACATTATAAGTAAAACAGAATCTTACTCCCCATTAGCGAAGCCATATAAACACTGCCACAATTTGATTAAAAATAAAAAATGGACTGTTGCGGAGTGGTATAAACGACTGTTTGGCTTAGCAACGCGATTGTTGTTTACGGTTTGTTACGTCATTTCGACTGTGCACTTGAGCATACGTGAAATAGTTTCAAACAAAAGCGAACATTATTGTGTTGGTAGATACATGTTCGATGCAAACACAAATGTATTCAAAAGAAATTGAGTATGTTTAAAAGCATGGATTCTGCCAAATAAAATAAAGATGTGCAGAATCTGCATATCAAATGTAAGTTGTGGCAATGGCGAAATAGTGAGTGGCGCCCCTAGTGGGATGTTTGGTACAATAGACTGATACTGACTGTTATACGTCACGTAATGTTGTACTTTAAATTAGAGAAAGGGGACAATGATGTATCCATGACAACGAAATAACTAACACTTTTGACGAATTGTTTTGTCACCAAAGAATACACCGTCTAAAAATTAAGTCTTTCAGGTAGTAAGCAGAAATCACAACGCTAACATAAGAGAAAAATAGGCTGATCTGACACATACACACGCACACGCGCGCACGCTCGCACGCACGCACGCGCGTATGTCAGATCAGCCGATTTTTTTATGTTAGCGTGTCGGGACAAGTCGACACCCCCGCAGGTAGAAAATCACTCATGCATCGCATGATGAAAGCTGCAAAATACACTAGAGGGGTACGTGTGGCAGGGGTCTCTCAGCCTCAGTCCCATATGTTTTGGGGGTCAACCTTCCACCTATTTTGAGAGTCCATATCCAACCAAGCCCACCTCCCACCTATTACTGAGGCGAACCTCCCAATTTTTAGAACCAACTTCCCACTTCCTGCCACACACCCCACCATCGCACAATAGGCACGTTCACTGCTTCAAACTTATAGCTGAAACTACATTACGGTTACGTATGAGATGAGTTCAACGAATAGGCTGTACGTAGATACGTTGGGAGTAATAACGTAACACGTCGTAGACAGCAGTGACAGTAATTTTGTTTATGATGAGGTAAATTGTCGCGTACAAGCTCTCAGATACTACACACTCATCATCATCATCATCGTCCGCACTCCCCGACAGTGGCGCCACTGGTGGGGTGTGTGAGGAATACCCAAACTCCCCGACAGTGGCGCCACTCAGCATATCACCACTGCCATAACGTAGTTATAAATTCAAATGGTATAAATGGCTGCTTAACACGATTGTTGTCTACGATATGCTACGCCATGCTAACTTTACGCTTGAGAATACATAACATATGTTTAAATAAAAACGAACGTTATTACAATCCACAATTGTATGCAATTGAAGTTCAGATATTTCTTGACAAAATTAGGAGTACCTATTGCATCGTCACATCGCCTATCGCGATCCATCGATAGTTCGATGTATTGTTACACTGATAGTTTTAGGTCTGACGTAATCATGTGTACGGTACAAAACAAGTTAAGAGTGACGTATGACCATCGACTTTGGATGAAAATAAAAAATTAGCATTTCATAATCGTTAGTTGCTGCAAATGAATTGAAATTACCCAGAGTGGCTGCGTAAAATTGTCACAAAATAAATTATTTTCAAACCAACAAAATTGAAATTGGCATCGAGTGATTATCAATTGTTCGTGTATGTTTATGTTGAGCGTGTATCAAATATTTTCAAATTGTACTTTTGTCCAATCTTTAGCAATTGCTGTCCACCAAACATGCCGGGTCTATATACACGCCCGTCCGCATGCGCGCACCCTTGCATGCACGCACGCACCGCACCGCACCGCACCCCACCGCACCGCACCGCACCGCACCGCACCGCACCGCACCGCACCGCACGCACCTATTCATTCTTCATCAGTACTGAGGATATTACGTTCGAGAAATATTACAACTGATCCGATTTCACTTCCATTATGTCACGCGAATGGTTATACACATTTATGTCATCCTAACGAGACGGGTGGCTACTGTACTGCTCTACCCCTGACAGCCATCCTACACGATGTATGAAGTGCGCCGAATCATTCATACTTCGTCATACTTGCTGTCTTGGTCGGTCGTGATTCTCGGCTCTGTGGATCCGCCGAGAAGAGAAGATGTGTGCGACAAACGGTTGCGCCACAACGCGGAGCCTGGATAATCGAGGCTATTTCCATAGGCGACCACCGTGTTAACGTTTTTAGTCCTGTAGAGTTTTCGTTAAATCCTTTTTTATTTCTCGAGAAAATCAACACACAAGATGCTCCCCGTCAGATGTCTCCAAACACAAGAATATTTTGTCTACACCCGCAAGGATCCTTCCATCACTGACCGGCCCATATTCTGATAACAAGCAATTAGAAATGTAATCCGGTGCGCACCAGAAGTTTCTGCAAATGAGCCATTTTTCCTGATCAAAATGTATTTTTTCAAGGTGCAGAACATCGTTGAAAGAGGGGACCGTCCGTCCACGTACACCGAGTGGAAATCTATGGCGTTGTTCTTGGCGTGAAACGGGTTTTTATCGTACGTGCCGTTGTAGGCGTAGTTGTCGATGCAGCACAGTACGAGACGTTTCGGCAGGGAACCGAGGAACAGGTTATCGTGCGTGTGCGACAGAGCTCCCGCGGGAATGGAGTACACCTTGCAGTCGACGGGTCGTAACGGATACTTGACCGTGTTCCGCTCGAGAGCCTTGATGTGAGCCACCTGCACGGCTGGATTGAGGGTGGCCTTCTTGACGAACAAGGATGCGTTGACGATGGTTATCTTGTACTCGTTGGCTCCACCAGCCATCAGCGCAAACGAGGGCTTGCTACGCACCAGTCGTAACTCGACGTCGACTCCGTTGATCAGGAATTTATCCTGTAGAAACATATCCACGTGGAGACGACCCATCATGTTGACCACGCGACTGCCGGTTATGTACTCTCGTCGAGTCACGAACCCGGGGTTAGGATCGGGTCCGCCGGCTAGCTCGATGGCGTCCATGCTACTAGCCTTGTCCTTGTACCACAGCTGATTCGTCATCTGTGTCGACTTGGCGTCGACTCCGTAACTCAGCAGCGTCTCTATGTAGGCTCGATACGCGTACGAGTTGGACGAAGCGGTCACGAGCGTGCCGTTCAGGTAGAGGTCGACCTGGCTGAACAGCGACTGTAGCCAGTTGTTCACCGGTCCCACGGGTTCGGCCGCGTCGAGATTGTTTCCGTTGGCTCGGTCACCTTCGCCTGCACGTGTAGCATCGTGTTGGCGAGATCCAGGTAATCGTCTCCCGAACCGGGGATGAAGAATTCTATCGGTCCTCCAGAGTCCAGAGAGGCCATGGGTTGATGTTCCACCACGTGACTGTCGGTGAAGCAGTTCTGAGTGGGGGGTACGGTAAAGAGATCCAGCTCGGTCTTGACTCCCTCGCACGACTGTCTATGCACGAACGCCATTGTCGGATATGTCAGCCTCTCGTTTCTTGGACGTCCGTTTCTTGCGGCGTCTCTTTACTGCAGTGAATGTCGCCTTTGCAGCCGATCGTTTTATACGTTTACCAGGGGGGGGGGCCCGAAGACCGCTCAGCACGGCGTCGGTGACGCGTCTTTTGGCAGCCGTTTTTATGTTCTGGTCTGATAAGACGTCGCCGGCTATGCGAACGCCGGTCTTCAACGCTCCCTTACCCAACGCCACAGCACCTTTCTTGATGAGCGGCATGGCGCTGCGCAACAGACTGCCGAACAGACTGCCCAGTCCGTGACCTCGCTGGTATTGTGCACCGGCGAAGTAGGGCAGCGCACCGCCAGCCTGTCGCGCGTAATAATCGTTGTAATTCATCAGAACAGTCCGGGCCTGCGTCGACGAAAATGAAGCGTCACCGTCACTCTGCCGTATTCGAATTGAACGCGTCGACCCATATCGTTCCTTATATCCACCTCGATCGAGTTGAAGGTCGAGCACAACAGAGGTACGTAGTGAATGTTAGTGAAACGAGCGGACACCCTGTCACCGTGACGTCCGCTAATCGGAAGGGCTCGCAACAGAGGCGCGAAAGTGTCACCCACTATACGAGACTCCACGATGTCCGTGTAGACGTATAGGGTGTCGAACCCCTGCGTCAGGTTCACCACATCGTCGGCCTCGATGTGGAAGGGGTACGACGAGTCGGAAGGGTGGGAGTCGATGGCGATGACGGGGGATGACGTAACCGCCTCCGGCTCGCTGGCTACGGGTCTAGGGAATACTAACATGGACGCCGTCGCGCTGTGGTACGGTATGGTGAACAAGGTGTTCGCTGTCATGTGTAACGTCATTTTTTGAGTGACGGAACTATAGCTCATGTGAACCTGTGTCTCCGCCGTCCGCATACTGTACAGTCCCTTGTTGACGTGATACATCAATGTTAACGGATCGTCGTAATACCCACACGACAACTTCGCACGTCGGGACGAGTCCGAAGCATCGATCGTGTTGAGGAAGAACCAGGCATCGTTCTCTGTGACGTTGTACCAAGTGTACGGATACTGGAACTCTGCCAACCCACACTCCCACTCGCCGGTAAGATCGATGCGTTGAGGCAAGGTCGTGACGTAATGGGTCAAGGTGTTGTCGGGGTGCGTCTTCATAGAAGCGTTGCTAGGCAGCGTCATGTAGAAATCAGTCGTCATTACATCTCAACGTGGGATTGGGCAGTAGGTAACCCAAAGAACTACTCAACAGAGCCGTCCACAGATTAGAATCGCCGTGACCTGTCGTCAGGTTGTAAATGCTGATCAGAATGACCTTGTACAAGACGACGACCTGACACAGAAACACTATCTCCTCTTTGGGACACGCGGTACCGAACATATGCCAAGGAGTGCTGTCTTGCTCGTTCGATGCAGCGTCAGTACAATCCTCGTGTTCGTCCTGCTCCACCTCCTCCTCGTCTATGTTGGTGGTGCAGGTCTGTGGTGTCGTGTCGTGTGTCATTTCTCGAATGCAGTGTCGCCATGCGCGCGACTAGTCTTTATAGTGGAGTGGACGAGTGCCCTGGCATCGATCCAGCTGTTGCATTTGGAGGGATAGCCGAACCATTTCACCAAAGCCTCCTTTCGTCTACCAACCGTACGACGTTGCAGTACCTCTTCAACGCGGTACACTTTATCGACGGATACCGACACCTTCTGCAGCTCCAGTTCGTAGAAGGTGCCGTCCAGCATTTCGCCGAGATCGTCCCGCAAGCGGTACACGGGTGGATCGGAGGGGTGAACCTCGTGTATCGTGAACATCTCTTCGCTCCAGTTCGTCTCGTAGCCCTTTTCGAACGTGCCTTTGTACTTACTGACGCGCACGCGATCTGACACGTGCAACTTGGGCGCGCCCTTACCGTCGTGACCGTACAGACGTTGCCACACCTTTTCTTGATTCTTTGCATTCACATTTGACGGAGCCATACCGATGCTGCGGTGGCGGGTGTTGTTATACGATCGCACCAAGTCCGGAAGGACTTCGATGTACCGCCACGTCTGGTGTTTCGTGAAGTATCGCCACATGCGCGTCTTCAGCGTTCTGTTGAATCTTTCCACGACGCTCGCCTTCGTCTCCGCGTTGTGCGTGGAGAAGTGATGGATGTCGTAACGCTGCAAGAGAGCCTGAACGGATTTATTCAGAAATTCTTTGCCTTGATCTGTCTGCAACGTCTTTGGCCAAACGTCGACGAATGTGGCTTGCAGCGCTGCCACCAACGACGCCGCGGATTTGTTCTTCATGGGAACACACCAGGCCACTTTCGAGAAGACGTCGATCACCGTGAGGAGAAAGGTCATACCTTCATTGTCTTTTTTCAACTTCGACATGTCTACGAGATTGGCCTGCCACTGCTGATGTATACCACCCACGATGACGCGGCGTCTCTTGAAATGACATCTCGCTGGTTTGTGTAAGGTGTAGGCGTCCTGTGCCGACAACCATTCTGCGACGATCTTCCGCGGCATGCGCGTGACGCGTCGCAAGGCATCGACTCCACCATAACTGCCTATCCGTTTTGGATCGAAGTAGACCTCACTCATGGGTCGTTCTCGCCTCTCCGCCATCAAAAGAGGAGGAGGACCGATGCGTTGACGGGGGCGGTAACGTTGACTCCGGAGTACGAATGCTGACGAATGACGAGGAGCACACCGACGTGTAGTAGGACACACACTATGGCACCCACAACGCAAGCGGTGGAACAACAACGGTCTAGTAGCGTAACCATAGTCTGAATAACACCTGTTGTATAAGAATGCCGGCTGCAACGTCACCAAGCAAGGTAAGTCCTTCAAACAATATCGCAGCGACGACGGAACGGTACGCGTCCTGGTGATCGATCAGCATGACGAACACTGTGCTACGGACAAGCATCGTACCATCCTATAAGGCGTCCCAACCAGCCAATGACGACAAAGCCTTGCGTGATTCGGGGGGTGGGGTGGGCATGGCATGTTCCATTCGACGGCTCTGACGGGCGAGGGGTGTCCAACTTAGTGATCTTCGTGCACTACCTGCAGCAGCACGCGGAGTAGTAGTGGACCGACGAGAGGGAGTGACCGTCGGCGCCGGACGTATGTAGGCTCTCCTGGAGACGTTACCGACCAACGCCATGGGTAGGTTGATGGCACGGAGTTGTCGTGCGAATGGCTGCCAAACCGTCGGATCGGTCTTTCTCTTACGCAACATATCATTAACGAGATCCACCACGTTACTTCCGACAACCGGCACGCCCTCGTGCATAAGTTCAACGCGAGCGGTCCACGCGATATCTCTCTTGAGATGCTCCATCAAACGTCTGGCTTTGGCCTGCATGGTCTTGGGAACGGTGGCCAAGACGGTGGCCTCCAGTCCGCTAATAGGAGCTCGTACAGCAGCCTCCGACCCCGACCCCGACTCCACCTCCGACTCGTTCACCGTGACCACGCGTATCGGTTCCTTTACACGTTTATCGGTCAATACGTTTTACCGCTGCAACACCTGATTATACAGTGTCACCTTGGTCCCGTCGTCTAGGTCCGTTCTATCGAGGATGGTCTTCATATCGTCATCGAGGGCTTGCACCTTCTTGCCTAAGATATCGGTCGCGGGTGGGGGTGGTGGGGGTGAACGAAGCGTGTCCAACAGTCGCGGGTCCACCAATGCCATCTTGCGTGCGTGTTCCATGTATCTACCTTTTGAGCAGCGCCTCTCGGAACAAGGGTAGCAAGACCGAACTTGCCAACGGTGCTAGGAAGGCCGATAGGAAATTTCCGCTCTGTCCCTCGCCAACCTGGGGTTGCAGCAAGATGCGTCTTCTCCTGACAGCAGGCGTTCGTTTCTGAGCCAACTCGCGTAACTTCGTCCTGTATTTACCCAAACGGCGCCTCTGTAAAGCGGTCAATGGAATGTTATTTTTTAGTATGTTGTAGGCACACTCGGCTAGTGCACACAGCAGATCGGCGTCGGCGTTGGCGATGATGGCCTTTTTCCCTTTGTTGCTCTTGATTCTGGTCAGAACCTGTATGCACACGATGTGTCTCTTCACCAGGGCAGACATGATGCGAATGAATAGACTATCCACACACTCGGTCGTTTTATATCTTCGACAAGTACACGTACTGAACACCGTCGTCTGGAAAGATGGCCGTACGCAGACGCATGTCCTCGGGCGTGTCCTGTTTGAGATCGACCAATAGATAACCGTACGGTACCGACGTGGCGTCTTTAAAAGCCTCTTGCACGAACTTGCCGCGTCCCGGATACATCTGCCGAGCCAAGTGCGCCATCTGCGATGCGTAACGAGGATTCTTGAACACCACCATGTACTGGGAATTCAGACTGATGGTGCGACTCTCTTTGTTTTTAGGGAACAGGTTCTGTACGAGATACAGCACGGACGTGTTCCTGTGGTGACTTTTTTTAGTGAACAAGGTCGTGACCCGTTCGTCCGTTTCTGCCATGAGATCGTCTATGACGATGAGGTTCCTCGTTGTCGAATCGAACATGGCCGCCGTCGGTAACCCTTCCTCGAATCGCACGTGGACCAAGTCCGTCGTTGCGTAAGCCTCTTGCCATTCTCCGTAACACCACGTTATTTTGTCGGGCGGTGGATCGATCATCGCAGCAGCGTGACGCAACATACGCGTCACGAAAGTACTCTTGCCGCACCCCGTCGGTCCGGTGACGATGCACGTGAAGGGATGTTTCCATCGTGCATCCATGATTGCGTATGAAACAAGTGCAGCGTGCATCGCCTTTTCTATACGTCCACCGGACCCATGGTCACCCCGTCCTCGTGCACCACTCGTGTGGCGTAAAAGTAGGTGAGGGCCGTCCGTTCGTTCACGTACGTCAACACGGTAGATTTATGCACCCGGAAACCACGGTTCGATCCACTTCCGCACCGAAGGTTGGTGAGCACCGCCAGGAACGCATCCTTGTCGATGGTGTTGTGCCGTTTGTTCAGTCCTTTGGTGCTGTACTTGTCGGTGGCTCCGAAACAATAGTACGTCTTGCTACACAACCCCACGAACCCGTCACCGGACCACTCGACCTTGAACAGACCCGGTGTCCTCTTGTCGAACGCTCTTCGCGCCTTACAGCACGCCTCGTCTCCGACCCACGGTCGATTGGCGAGGCGACAGCTCACGTAGTCGTTCCGATGTTCGTCGCAACATTCGGACGGGAGCCATTCGGAACGATGTCGGAAATAATGATCTCGTAGTGCTGGTGTCACGAGATCATCGACGGACTCGCCGGCCAAGGCCAAATAGGCACTATCTGTATCCATCCCGCAGTACTGGAACAGGGGGCGCTCCACGTATCGGATGATGAAGTCGTAATAGAACTTCAACATGCGCATCTTGGCGTACTGCAGAACGAAGAATCCCACGTGTACGGGTAGGGTGTACTTGACGGTTTTCTTGTTCATCTCTATCTCGTACGCATCGTCGACGACGATCTCGAGTTGTCGGAACCGTTTATCGTTGATCATGAGCGATGCCGCTTTCTCCGTGCAGTAGCTGACGTCGCGATGTCGGTCAACGTTGGTGATGGTCTTTCCGTAGCCCGAGTTCCCCAGCAACTTCATAGTGTCCGCGATGATGGTCTTGTCTTGGTGGACGTCTCCCTCGCGTCGGGCCTTGGACAGTGCATCGCCGAACCGCCGGAAACACGGAATAGGGTCGTATTCGATGACCTGGTAAACGCGCAGCACCTCGAGACCGTGGTCCAGATACCATCGCAGTAGTGGCGTTGCGAGCAGTATCTTATCGCCGCGATAACTACCCACGAGCATGCGCCTCGGAGTCGCCATTATGTTGTGCTCTTCGGCGTAGCGGCGCATGAACGGACCGAGATCCTCGCGTATCAGACTAATGTTCTTGAACACGGGCTGCATCTCGGCAAAGTGCTCGCGCAATTCTTCCGGCACGCAAATGTCGCACTCGATCATGCCGAATACGATTCCTGCACGCACGCCGTTCAGGATCTGTTGCGACGTCATCGTCCACCGCACGTGTCGACGTCGGGGAAATGCATCATCCAGACACTTTCGTACTGCTGGGGTTCGTCTCATCTCTTTCCACTCGCATTCCCACAGCTCGACGACCTTGACAAAGTGACGTAGGTAGGCGGTGGTCTTTCGGGTCTCGGCGAGCAGTTGCGCCATGGGTTTCCCGTTGACGACGTTCACCTCTTCGCGAGTGCACGAGCAACCGTGAAAAAAGCTCCCTTGGAACTGATAAGCCGTCTTCGTCTCGCTGCACCATCCGTCCATCCGATGTTTCCCTATTATCTTCTCTCGTCCGTTGATCTGATGCCGTATGATACGTCCCGTGCGTTCGGATTCCCACGTCAACCATTCGCCAGCCATCTGTCCGTACAGCTGCGCCGATTCGGGGCGGAAGTCCTTCTCAACCCGTCGTCGCGTGCACCATCCCATAGGCATGTCTTGCATGAGCGACCACAGGTACAGTGCGTTCGCATCGTATCCGACGATCTACCGACAAGGACGAGCAGCCTTTCCGTATTCGTTCTGACGTAGCGTGGTGACCCCTTTCTCGTGATAGCGATGAAAAATGATCGAAGGACCGCCTACGATGTTCTCTTTGACGAGGTCATGCAGATATTTATTCTTCTCGTTGAAGGTGGTAATGTAGGTCTTCTCTGGAAGGTCGTTGAACAGGTACAGCAGGGTCAGACCAGGTACGCTGATGCCTTGCTTGAACATGTCTATTCCACGTTGTCGATAGAAGGCAAACTGTATGTCGATGGCCTGTAGAAAGGGAATCACGTCCCTGTTGTTGTACCAGACGAGAAAGTCGCGCAACGTCGTCATGCCATTGGCGCGCCAGGCCTCCTGACAACTGGCGTAATCCTCGTCTGAAATACCTTCGTTCTTCAGTCGGCTGAAGAAGGCCTCTTTCGTTGGAAGAGCGGTGTCGTCGAGTCTCTCCAGACGGTCCATGTACTCGTACGGGAAATGACCTTTCGTCACCTCGCATCCGTACGCTTTCAGATACTTGTCGTAGCTGAACCCGGGGGCTATGTAGTTGATCATGTCTAGGAATTTCAGCTGATCCGCCGAAAGACACATGAACGTGTTGTTGCGTTTGATGACGAACATTGACCCGACGCCGTCGTTCTCTTCTTTCTTTTTTTCCTCTTGCTCCCTCTCTTCCTCTTCCTCGTCTCCTTCGTCTTGTTCCTCTGTCTTTGCAGTCGTCAGGAAGTACGGTATGATGAACTGTTTGATGGCATTGAGATCATATTTACCCGAATTGAACCCGATGACCGGTAACTGACGCATCCATCCATATAGTTGTCCCATCAGCGTTTTGTACGGATTGGTTGCCGGTCGAGAGTCCTTGTCGGTGGCTGACCGTGCAACCCCCTCCCGTTCGTCCCACTTCGTCAGCTCTTCTGCGAGTTGTTCCAACACATTCTCGTATGAGTCTTTGATCTTGTCATACGCGGCCTCACTCATCGATTGCTGGATAGTCATCATGGCGCTCACCAACTTGTTGGTGTCTCCGTCCGTGACGATGCATGTCACTTGCTCGTGTCCGGGTACGTTGGATGCCACGCTGACGCTCAGCGGGACGTGACGCGCAACCCAGTGAACCTGGTCAATGTCAGACGGAAGGTGTTCGGTGTCGAACCAACACTCAAAGTCGAAGGTGGCTCGGTACGGATAGTACCGCAACGCTTCGGCCACTCGGATGTTCTCGTCATCCATGAAACAAGGTGTGTTCCTGTGGTATTGGCTACTGTGTCCGCTATCAATGGCTACGGGTTCTCTTTCAACTATGTAGAGTAGACCGTGGGAACACCACTGACAACACGTTTCTATCATTGTATGACTTTTTTATTAAGTATAATGTCGTATGTCATATATACATATACATATACACGGTTAGACTTATATAATTACTATGATGACTTGATGGTTTGTGGGATTGTTACATCCTCGACAGTGACCACTAGCTTACGATCGATTAGCGACACGCCAGTGGCTAGTAACATGGTTATTACCTTGTGGGCTCTTACACCGCGACAGAAGTTACGTACAATGATGATGATGATGTACTATATAAGTCGTTATGTGTGTATATATATATATATATATATATATATATATATATATATATATATATACATAACGACTTATATAGTAAGTACCATACGATAGACTAACTACCATATATGTCATACACTACGCGATACTAAATACCATATATGTCATACAATATGAGCAACTAAATAACATATACATTATGAGCGACTACATACCATACATTTCGACACGTTACACTACACTACTGTGATTCATACGACTTTCCGTTGCAAACGATGCTTCTTAATAATCGTGTTTTTCGATCATATAATCAATAATTATCTTAATTAATCCATGTAATGAGCTACTAACTAATAACTAGGTTATGTTTGACTAATAATAGTATTGTGTTGTCGACGTCATATACGTGGAGATCAATACTTCAGACCGATCCCGAATGCTGGCTGGGAGTACGGGTGCCTCGTCGTAATACTCTTCAATCTACATAACAGCAATAATACTAATGTACATCTACCGTGGTTATAATGTTACTCCTAACTACTACTGACTACTAATGTTCACCTACTACTAACTAACTACCTAACTACTACTGACTACTACTACTGTTCACCTACTACTACTAACTACGGCAGACGGCGGATGTTGATGCGGGCGTAAGACATCATAAGTTCATGGAACACAGCCGACAGTATCGTTGCTGTGAGCGATTGCAATACGTCCGTTGTCACTTCTTCCAATGGCGATGGTGCGGATGACCTCCACTGGTTGGTTATAATGTGGCAAATCGCCTCCTCCATCATTATAATACACACCTTTGTGTTCATGTGACTTGCGGGGGCTGGGTCTGCGCCGAGCTCATCCTCCTCATCATCATCCTCATCATCATCCTTCTGCGCCTCCATTGTCGACGGCTGGGTAGTGGGTTGGTCGGGTATGCGTACACACCCGCCGTCTGGTGTCAGCACGACGGTTTCATCCGGGAATATATACAGCGTCGGTGGTGCTGTCTTCTCGTCCTCCTCCGTCATCTGTGTCAGCGGCGGCGAAGCGGGGCTGAATGTAAATTCGTCATCAGACACATCTTGGTACAGTGGCCCCACACGGTATCTCCTGCGCTGTTGGTGGTGGTGACTCGCAGTAGTCATAGGCTGATGATGATGATGTTGATGCTGCGGCAGTGCCTCGTCGCTTCACCTCTCTGGTGTCGCCATCGGCCGGGGCTGTGCTCTTTCGTTTGCGTGATGGCGCCACCACCTCCTCCGCCTCTTCGTACGCCCTACGTAGTTCACGTAGGCCGTTGCTTATCTATTGGACAGAAAGCACTAGTCACATTCGGCATATTCATACGCATCGCCCTGTATATCGCTGTATCGTTCGTACATACTCTTTCTAACCAACTCTGTAACTTGGTGACGCCACTGCATGCTCCCGCACGTTGCGATGACCTCTATCGATAGCCACCGCAAGACGTGCATGACAATGCTGGACGATGGTACGCAATGCTCCTTGTCGTCCGTTAAATTCATTATGCGGTTCACCTCGTCACAGGTATACTGAACGCTGGCGACCTCTAGCGCCTTATAGAAGTTATTTTCGTTCGTCATGGCTTCGGATCGATCACATATCCTATCTAGACCACTCACCGTAGCCTCCATATCGTCGCTACTACTTATAGATATAACATCGGGTTGTGACGTGCTATCCTCCCCCTCGTCATCTGTTATTATAATTAGCGGTGGCGGTGAACAACTGTCCACCGAGGAGAAGAATAGTATTTCAGAACTATTAGTACGTAACCATTGCATTACCTTCTCGCTTCCCTCCCCGACGTCACTGCTTGCAGTAGCTGCAGCAGCAGCGGCGTCATCCTGTCAACAGAATCACACGGTAACTACTTCCAGGTCTGACACGGTGTAATTGACATACTGTCCCGCTACGCGTTTCCTAATGGTCACCATGACCCGGGCCCCCCGCAACATATCCAGTGCCGCATACCGCTCGGCGTCTGACTTCATGCTCATGTAGGCGTTACCCGTGAATCCCAACACCTGGACTGCCTTGTCATTAAATAAAGTTGCCCACACTTCACTGCCTATGGCGTCCTGTAGGAGGATACGCAGAGCGAACTTGTACACTGGACCACGCTGCCATCGATGAATTTGACACACATACCCATTGTTTTCAGGAATCACACGTTTGTTACACTGCTGACACGATGGATATACGATAAATTTCTCTTGCATAGCACATTGTACTATGGTTAACGTACGTGTAAATATATAATTTCCGTTACTTACCTCCTTCTCGAGTCGGGTGACAGTCATGTCCCTGTCAACGATTTGTTGGGCGGCCATTTCTTCTGATGATGCTGGTAGACGTGTGCTGGGTGATCGGAGAGTGGTTGTGTGCCTCGTTCACGCTACGCTCGATTTATATAGGCCTCCCACTGGCTGTGGCGCGCTTTCTTATCACCACCCTTGGCCGCGCACGTGATGCTGCTATTGTGCGCCGGATGTCTGGTATCGCGGTGTACTCTGTCCACCGGTCTTGTGATCGACTCGCGTTACGTCTGGCCATCGTTTCGCTGTGGGGGGATTCTGATGCATTCGAATGAACTCGCGTACTCGCATAAGTATATTTCCTAGCATGTTCTGACCGGCTTGACCACTGTAGGTCAGTGCACTCCAGTATCCTTCCCGACTCTTTACCCATTCCTTCAACTCGGCTTCCCGTGTGTCTAACAGTCGTTTACGTAGGGTTGGATCGCGATATTTAACAGCGACTAACGCATACATTACTGAATATCTTTGTTTGTTCCATTCTGCGCGTAACTGTTCCTTCTCTCGTATGCTCTTGCTGAGGTGTTTCGCCTGTAGACCCGTGCGCGTGGATAGTATTTTTTCTGCTGTCTGCATATCACCATGATGCATGCATTTACGCCACTGGTACGCACTTTCAATAGTGTTAAATTCTCTATTCCACACATGTATCCTACACACGTAGAAATTGGACAGATAATTGTTACCGCCTCTAAAGTGTATAGGACGATTCATAGTGCCTTTATGATGTTAAAATGTACATTTACTGTATTAAATACACGCCGTTCTAGCGCTGTCGAGTACTCATAACCCACACTTTTTCCTTCCGTGATGGATGTCCGGCGTCGGTAAGCTGACAATTGCCTGCCGCTTATCAGTTGTTTCTGATTACTGTGCTATGCAGAACTTAAAGCCCTGTTTACAGATGCGTTGGCTGTTATCCATGTGGCCGGGGACTCGCTGTTTCAACTAATGGATCGTGCGTGAGTATAAATATATATATATATATATATATATATATATATATATATATATATATATATATATATATATATATATATATATATATATATATATATATATATATATATATATATATATATATATATATATATATATATATATATATATATATATATATATATATATATATAATTTATATATTATACTTTACATAGCTCTACATAGCTCTACATAGCTCTACATTTTTAATAACTGTTCACTTTACATACTGTTCTATAGTTCCCGTGTTTACATGTCTCGCTGAGTGTTCGTCGAGTCCAAGTTCCATATGCAACGGCTTGCCTAGCGATAACGCCTACCAGTCGATCGGTTTCGTATTACATATCTCTCTCGTTGCTTGGTTACGTCTGATATATATATATATATATATATATATATATATATATATATATATATATATATATATATATATATATATATATATATATATATATATATATATATATATATATATATATATATATATATATATATATATATATATATATATATATATATATATATATATATATATGCATATTATTCTCACTCTGGTTTTGTCGTTTACTTACAGTATACATAGAAATTACTGGCCACACGTTATGGCGGACATGCAACAGCAGACCGTAGACCGTCGGGCCGGACGGGCTACCGTCCGGTTTCGAGACGACCTGTATGACCACCATCTCTTGACATCGTTCATGGACCACGCCAGTCGTTGGCGACACGTTCTCGCTGACGTGCGTCACTACGCCTTTGGGTATCGTCACCATGACACCACACCAGACTCCTGGGATGATGCATGTGACTCCGCTGCAGCTTTCCTAGATCATAGGAAGTTGTGGGGGAGTGTTATGCAAGAGCTGTTGCTGCTGCGTCTACCACCACCCATAGGACCCGCTTTCCTACACCATCACAGCAACTGGTTGGGTGTCATGACCGAATGCACCGTTACCCCAAAACACCGTTCCATCTGTCTCCGTTACCGCGTCGCCGTCGACGCACGCTGGCGCCTCTTCCACTGCGATGCAACTTGGGACGCAAGATGACGTCACGTTCCGTTCGGCGCAATCTATTGACATCCTTCAATCTTGCTTCATGAACACTTATACACGCACGCACATTTTAATGTTTAACTTCTATACTTCTAATGTTTTATTATATATTCCCATTGTAACTGTACTTCTTTTTCATATATATTAAATGTTGCATCACCTTATATTCCCGTCTTGTATTGCGTTCTTGTTCCAACTGCGTGTTTGCATATTATACACATAGTCAATGTTCACCCTGCTACAATTTCTTTACTTAACGGTCCGGTTTCCATTGTCCAGTGGTTAACTTATAGCCATGCATGTCGGCTACCTATTACATATAACATCATCGCATTATATTTACAAATTTCATATATATATTACATTTTGCTTGAGTTTATATAAATTCCCGTCTTGTATTGAGTTCTCGTTCCCATTGCACTGGTGTGTGCATATTATACACATAGTCCATTTTCACTCTGCTACAATTTCTTTAATGAACGGACAGATTTCCGTCGTCCAGCGGTTATATTATAGCCATGCATGTCGGCTAATTAATACATATTACATCATCGCATTATATTTACCAGTTTTACTTTTATTACGTCTTATGTCCACTCCATATAACTGGCTATAACATGCATCAGTCCCACATCAATACCGTCATTGCAACATAGTTGCTGTTTTTTCACTGATTAGCTCGACTCCTTGCTACATTGTTCAGATTGCCTTCCTTTGATCTCGCACTATGGCTCACAGCTGGATAAACGCTTCGGCTTGCAGTTAACTCCAGTCGTTACGGCGTCCACTTAGTATTACCTCGCCACTCGGACTGGTCACTCCGTCAAGGTCACGTGTTGTCGTGGGGTGGGGTGGGTGGGGTGGGTGTTATAACGTGTATATTCTTTGTTCCTATGTCCACTATCGATGACTACTTGTTATCTTTCGGTACTCCTACCGTCGCTAGGGGGCGCTGCGCACGGTTTGTGGTGTTCCTACAACCGTCAGGAGGCGCTCTGATTGACTGCGCGCGCAACCGGAAGTCGTTCAGACACATGGGCTCCGGCGGTTAAGCATCCAAAAACTTCCACTAACTACTGAGGTAGATAATGTAAACTATGTTTATAAGAATCATTGAGCCTCGTAAATAGTTGGAATTGAGAGATAGCTACTTGTCTTACCCGAGGCAGGTAATGTAAACGATTCGTCTACTGTATACGTGGCGTGTTACTCCAAAACCGTTGATGGAACTGGCAATTACAACAGTAAGTACAACATTCGGGTTGCCCCAATTATATCATCGTGGTGCATTCCTCAATGCAATCAAGTCGTTCGTCAAGACAGTGCTGAGCAACAGGAAGGTGCCATCTTTTGGTCAGGCGCGCATCTGACGTCGTCCCACGTGCTGGTGTGAGATTACCAATGGAACCCCGTGGTAATTTGACCCCCGATCCATTTTCCACTATGAATATCGACCCCCCCCACTGTGAATATCAACCCCTACCGTGAAAAATGGACGGGGTCAATTTGACCACCGTTGAAAATGGACCCAGGTCCATTTTTCACGGGGAAAGTGGACCGTGGCAAATGGATCCCGGTCCATGTTACGCTGTGGAAAATTGATCCACATAACAATAAACCCAATAGATTATTATTGTAACAAAGAAATCAATTTCAATCAATGAATGAAGTTTATCCTCAAACAAACCTTAACAGATTACAATTATCATCGGTGTCGTTGGGTGTCAAAACAAGCATATAGGTCTTCATTTTGAAGTCGCTATGTAAGTAAGAATTAATTTGTTTTCCATCAGAACAGTCCATCAAAAGTTTTATGATACTCGATGTATCTCCCTATATTCAAACAAAGCATGAGTTTTAATTGTAAGATATAGAAAATGAAGGAGATACATGGAAGGGGGGTTACGTTTTCCACGGCCATTGAGAAAGGACCCCCCTCCATATAAACAACGTAACAACAGCACGGGGCCATGGAAGTTGCACATATTACTAATACTAATATTAACATTAATTAAATAATGCTCATTTACTCAAACGCAGTAGTTTGGAGATACGTGGTAGGAGGGGATTGCATTTTCCATGGTCATTGAGAACTAACCCCCTCCCCATATCCAAGCAGTCCATCAAAAGCTATTTAGTGCTAAAATAGAAAATCAAATAAAATAATGCCCCTAAGTATCATTGCTTGATATGTACCAATAATAAAAGTGAATAGATGGGGCTACTTTTTCGACGCCCGGGGTCCATTTACCTTATATTATAATAATGTATTTTTTATTTTACCACGATTACCACTGTGGTAAATGGACCCCTGATCCATTTGCACGGGGGTCTATTTTCAATTCTACATCGGCTTCTGGCTACCCTGCTGATCGCTCTCGTAGACTCGATCGCTCTCGCAGACTCGATCGCTCTCGCAGACTCGATCGCTCTCGCAGACTCGATCGCTCTCGCAGACTCGATCGCTCTCGTAGACTCGATCGCTCTCGTAGACTCGATCGCTCTTGCAGACTCGATCGCTCTCACAGACTCGATCGCTCTCGTAGACTAGATCGCTCTCGTAGACTAGATCGCTCTCGCAGACTCGATTGCTCTCGTAGACTCGATCGCTCTCGCAGACTCGATCGCTCTCACAGACTCGATCGCTCTCGTAGACTAGATCGCTCTCGTAAACTCGATCGCTCTCGCAGACTCGATCGCTCTCGACAGGTTTCGCCGCTTCATCACCCTTTTCTCCGCTACGGCGTCTCATATGCTACCACCCCTGGCTAGCGAGGAGTGGCAACGCCGACGAGGAACGACAAGAATGGACCACGCGATGACCTGAGAGGTAAGTTAAGTTACGTAGATGCAGAAATTGTAAAAGTAGATGAGGCGATGCAGAAGATTGTTTACACATATTCAGTGTTATTTAAAGGTCTTATTTATAATTTATAACAAATACACGCACGCACGCACGCACGCATCCCTAATTTCTGTCAGACACCAAATAACAGGTCCTTCCGAATGGCTTGAAACTTACGTGGACATTGTCATGCTTTTTAGAAAACGTCGGGTGTTATGTTGTACACGTTTAATTAATTATGCGCAATTGTCCGACTGCGCTGCGTAGATAGTTGATAGTCATGCATTTTTATATTAATTAGCCTTAATTTTTATTTTGTATCGAAGGCATGCATTATTCGATTTATAAATTGCCGATGGCTTCGGTTATGCTACCCAACGTTTCTTCCAGGAGCATGCATGAATTCTTTAATCATTTGGTGCCGAAGTTATGTTTGTGGGTTTTCTGAACAAAAAGAAAATTGTCGAATAGATTAGCAAATTGCCGTTTTCAGCAGACACATGTGTTCGTCGCTGTGAGGATCCGAGTGGCGACGTCTTCAAGCAACTGTTGAGTAAGCAGTGAGCCTGCCCTGCTTGGTCGATTGCACTTGACGAGATCACAGACAGAAGTGACATTGCTCAGCTGCTGGTATCTGTGTGATACTTCGACAACTGTGCTTCAGAAGACATCCTGTGCCTTATTCCATTGAAAGGCATAACGACAGCTGCGAACATTTCCAATGCATTACTGTAATTCGGTCAAGAGAACGAGTTGACATGGGAAAACCTTGTTTCAATTTGCACGGATGGTGCCCCAAGAGGCTGCGGCCTGCAGGAAACGATGCAAACTGTTGTTGAAATCGTGAATCTCATTCGCGCCCGTGCTCTGAACCACCGAAGATTACAAAACCACTTGGCCACATTTCACGCAGAATATGGCGATGTTCTGTTTTAAAACAGTGTTCGCTGGTTGAGCCGTGGAGCAGTTCTGGAGTGATTTGTTGCACTGCTTCCTCACATCATCAGTTCTGGAGTGATTTGTTGCACTGCTTCCTCACATCATCAGCTTTCTTGAAGAAATCGGTCGTCCTGTCGCTAACCTGGACTCTCAGTCTCAAATTCGGCTCTGCATCTTGA
The DNA here is from genome assembly GCA_033239005.1 of Lamellibrachia satsuma. Lineage (NCBI taxonomy): Eukaryota > Metazoa > Annelida > Polychaeta > Sabellida > Siboglinidae > Lamellibrachia > Lamellibrachia satsuma. The sequence goes on along the minus strand of BSQZ01000097.1, from coordinate 1,514,550 downwards.
CAGACATTTTTGGACACCTAAACAAGCAGACTATGTTGCTCCAGGGACGACAGAAGATGCTGTGTAATCTGTACGAAGCAGTAAAGAGGTTTGAAGGCAAGCTTTCTCTTTTCAAAATTAATGCATAGAGCGGCAACTTTCTGCATTTCTGGTTCACGAAAGAAGTCTGCGGCGAAGACGAGGCGCGCACGGAAGACGCCAAGCAGGTGCTTGTCGGTGTGTAAGACAGTCTGCAGACAGCGTTCAACAAATGATTCGTCGACTTAGCATCTATCGATGACGTTTGTTACTTCGCCTGACGTGTGTCCCAAGTTGTCGCAGACGTTTGGAATCGACGAAACTGTATTGCAGGAGGATTTCATCGATTTCAAAATTGTGCCGGCCTTGACAGAACAGTTTCTCACTGCAAAAGACGACCTTGTGCTTTTCTGGGTGACCAAAGTGCCGGTCCGGTTTCTTGTGTTACTCGAGGCTGCGCAAAAATTCCTTTTCGGTAGCACGTCGTCATACAAATCTGGATTCCCGCGATTAATCATATCAAGAACTCACTTCGGTGCCAGTTGACGGACAAGCGATTGGAAGAGCTTCTGCGACTTGCGACCTCCCCTCTCGCTCCAGGATTCAGTCGGTTGTATGCTACATCACCCTTCTCATTAACTTGTCGTGTCGGTGCACTGGACTGTCTGCAGATCGCCGTCAACGAACGATTGGCAGGGGACTTTCTGAATATGACTTTTAGATAGTGTGATTTGCTCATTGTCCGGGTGCATATCAGACAAACATAAAACGCTGTATATTTAACAAGGTTTAACAAGATTTGCCGTCCAAGCCAAAGGCCCAGATGGCAAGTGGACAAGGAAGCCATTGGCTTATCGAGAGTCCAAATTGGCTTATCGAGAGTGTTCGCAGCTGTCGTTATGAGTACATTTACGTATCTATTTGTTCCTTACTTAACGACGTTGGCTCGCACAGACCTAACTGGGGAAAACATGGTCCCTAGAGGAACGCAGGACTAAACCCCCGTTTGCCTTTCGGATGAGACACTAAAAGCCATTAGTCCCTTCTGTCTGTCTGGCGTATGTATTTCAGGGGAAGTAAAACATTACACATGGGTTAAATACGCTTGTATATATCAGTGATTTGCCTAAGCGTGTTTGGTTTGGCGCCGCGCCTTGCCCCCCCCCAAACGTAACGCCAGCCTGTCCGGCGACTGGCTTCGTAGTGCCTTGCCCAGCTTGGGCGCCGCCATGCAGCTCAAGGGGTGCCCCGATCCGTCGGCGTACGCCTTTTTAAAATGCGCACTAAAGGCGCGGTTGAAAACTTGAAGAATATGCGTTGAAATGTCACTAAAATGGCAAGATAAACATACTGTTCATGGCTACCGCCATTACATGAAACTAGCCATGCCTTGTGTTTATCACATGGTGTATTATGTGACCGGCGTAAAGTGTATATTAATTTACTTGTAATATGTTATTATGCACGTAGGCAGATCAGTGTTGCTCTTTGTCTAATTACTGTTAACTTGTGCCGCTTGGCAGTATCATTAATTATTTGTAAGTTCTGCTGATTAGCAGGAATTGCCTTTCCCATGAGCACCCGCACCGGCCGCCTATATAACCCACTTCGCGCCTCACCCACGAGGCCCTGAACCTTCCAGCTGCGGGCGTAGCACGCCTCACCCACGAGGCCCTGAACCTTGCAGCTGCGGGCGTAGCACGACTCACCCACGAGACCCTGAACCTTCCAGCTGCGGGCGTAGCACGCCCTGCTTTACGTTTCTCGATCACACATCCTGCCATTGTGGGTGCCACATAATTTTTTTTAGCTAGTTTTTTTAGCATTAGTCAGTCACAGATCTTGTACAGAGATATACATTTTCATCTGTATTTAATTGTATGTTTTTATTGAACACGTGATGTTCTGGCATTAAATGATCTACGAGTTCACCCAAACCATGTCTTGTTTGTATTTATAATTATATGCTCTCCTGCCGTCATGAAGTATATGTACCTATGTGAATATTATATACTATAAATGTATACATGTGCGTATGTAAGAGTGTGCTGATAACTTCCTCTCTCCGTGCATGTAACTGTACATTGGCCTTTTTTATTCATATCAGCCGATAGTGTATAATAGTGAGATTCCACTGTATCACTATTCAAGAAATGAAACCTTCGCTTGGGTTGATTTCTCCTTCACCGTGGCTTGAACATTTACAATATCGGAAGAGAAAAATTTTCCCAAACGATATTTGGATTCACGTACACAATTGGCAATGTCTACCATACACAGTGCGCCTGTTTTGTCCTTATGAACATACAGCAACATCAAATGGTTCAATCGTGCCTCTGTCATAGTTGTCCTCAGGTATGTGTTGACGCGACGTAGGGCACTAAACGACCGCTCACTGGTAGCTTTTGTAGATGGCATGATTATAATTAACTTGGCTAATTTGATGACCTGTGACAACAGCTGTTGCTGGTGTGAAGACAACGATCGCAAATACGCACATTAGAAAGTGTTACATTTTCCACACGCGGAATATTATTGATGAAAGTGCTTAGATGTGCTTCCAGCTCTCGTGGATCAAAATCGGAGCCATAGAAACTAGTAACAGTTTGAAATTCATCTTTGTATACGTCTCCACCAGCTGCTGCTTTTAAGAGGAGCTGTTCACAGTTCATGTATACATTGTAGTCGCGTTGGTCGAACCTATCTTTGATAAGCGACTCGATGAGGTCCAGAGCCTCATAATATATGGCTCGGTATAACTGTTTTGGTGTCTGGGAGTATTCTGACGCTGCTGTGCCACAGTCAAGTTTAGCTGGGACTGCTCTGCGTCTTGGCAGTGCAGCTTCTTCAATGTCTCTCTCTTCGGCTTTGCTCATGACATCAGCCCAAAGCAAGAACATAAATTCTGAGCGTAAATTGCTGAAGGTGATCACAGTCGTGGATGTAATCGACTGTCCCTCTACCGCTGACAAGTTTGGCCTTTGGAGAGTTGCGCTTAAGCTGTCAGTATGACGAAGTAAAAATTCGCCCAAAGCGTGTCCATGAAATAAATCAAATTTCATCATATGGTAATCAACACCTCGAATCCGTGCTTTCGTTTCCGTGTCTGAGCAGTTGTCCAGAGACCATGTCCAGAGTTCTTTCAGGGCGGGGTAATTTTCTTCGATGCTATGCATGGCTGATGCCAGAACAGTCCATCGCGTAGGACACAATAAACGAATGCCTGGGGATGATTCAGAAGTTTCATATTGTAACTCTTCTTTAATTTGTTGCAGTTTTGCATCACGTTTTAGGGGATTTTTTACTAGTTCTTTTTCATATGTAGTATCTAATGCCTCTTTTTGATTATTTTTTACTCGTCTGATACAATGGGCGCAAGCCAGATTCAAAGAATGTCCGTAGCAGTGACAGTACAAACACCGAGTTTCGGATTTCTTCATTTGTGTGGCTACGCCTGTTTTCGCTCCTGACATTGTACTGCAGCCATCGCAGCACTGCCCTCTTGCTTTATGTGTCGACATATTCATTCGTATTAAGCAATCTTTGATCAAGGCTGTGATGGGAGATGCATCAGCGCGTTCTATTTTTGTTAAGTTTATCGTCTACCAATCTTATGCAAATCACAAGCTGTTTGTGGTTCGATAAATCACTCGTTTCGTCAGTCATGATGCTGAAATAAATCCGAGTTCTGCAAGCAGGTAGCTATTTCTCGCAATATTGTCAAACCCATGATCTGCAACATGTTATTTTGCATCTCCGCACTTGTGTGTATTTGTCTGTTTTTGCCATCAAACGGGGGTCATCTTCACCGCGTAGCCTACACAACTGGATAACATTAGAGTCATTCTCATCCTCGTGTCCTCGCATGGAGAGGCCTTGCCTTGCCAAAAATCATAGGTTTGACAGAACCTTTAGCAAATTCTTTCTGTTAGTAGCTTTTACTTCTTCGTGCTCTGCTGACAAGTGTTCGCCGACATCACGTGTGTTCGTAGGTAAAGTCAGTAGGCGTTCAACTGCTTCCTTGTGGCAATCAGACCTGTCATGCGATGGAAACCCCATTTTACTTGCAGTCGCAACCTTCCAATTGGTAAAACCACGCGATATAAACGCAGGCCTTGGTACTGACGATGCGATTAGATTCTGTTTGTAGGTTGTTACGCCAACGTAACAGGATGTGTTGTCATGAGATGCGTCATAGTGAAGCCATGACCAGCGATCAAACCAGGCAGCTTGAAAGCTTATGTATACAGTCTTTGTTTTTCCAAACAACCGTTTAGGGAATTTGACTTTTTTTGGTTGATGGGTGTCTTTCCAACATATCGTGTAGGTAGCTTTTCAGTTGTGCTTCAGCTGTTCAGCTGTTCCTGCTGACTTGGTGCTGCCATATTGTCGTTCTGATGTTGCACTAGTCGGACGACCAATAGGCAGGCAAGCCGGTGGTTCGCGGATTGTGTCGTGTCCAACTGTTCCTATGACGTGGAAAGAACTGTCATTTTGTGAAGCAGAATCTAGACTAGTGTGACTCTCTGTAGACTAAGAAGCACGAACTGGTATTTCACTGGCTGTTCCTGTGTCGACATCACAAGTTAACGTCCTCGAGGCTGCGTGATCACTAGATGTCTGGATCGCACTCTGTGACGTAGCTGCCTCGTCGCTGCTCAAACTGCTGCTCTGGCTACAAGGATCGATCACATATACTATGTGTAAATTATTGATGTCATCATCAGCTGTTTTACCCAACATGACAGCATTATCCAGCACTGTTCCTAAATAGCTGGTGTCATTCTTGTCAAGTACCACCATCAGGTCAACATGTCCTGCATGCACACGTGTGCCCATAGTGTACGCAATGCGTACTGGTTCTCTTGTACCATATGCCTATGTTGGCAATCTAGCCAGAAGATGCAAGTCATTACCTCTCACTTGGTAAACTTCAATAGGCGACTTTATAATAAATGCCATTGCCGTGATCTCCAAGTACCCAGCATATTCACCAGGCTTTTTCATCCTGCTAGAAATCGAAAAGTAGTGATTGTCTAGATCTTTATCCAACAGGAACTGCCAGTTTGTTTAATTTCTGCTAAGAAAATCACTTTCACGTTCCAGTAACTTCACGACCTCGGCCCGTAAGTGATCAGCAGAGTCTCTTTCTTCTCGTTCCTGTTCATATTCCGCAATCTGTTCGTTTGCTTTGTTGGAGTTCACCCAGAAGGTAAGAATGTTCCCAATCGTCCCATCTTCGAAGATACATGAACCAGCGTCTTTGGTTCTAGAAACACAAATCTTACTTATCAGGGGCTGAGCAACCACCATTGCAAGGGCAAATGGGGACAGCTGGTTCAAATAGGAGCTGAAGCTCTCGAACAATTTTACGTCAAACATAATTACAAAATAGTTATAGTAATCTCACCCTTATACGGCGAGCGCAAATCCACGGTGAATTTGCAATTAATATATTGTCGCCATTACTCCAAGAAGACACTGGTTTGAATTTGAGCTCTATATTATTACTAGGACATATAGCTTCCATTTATCTTACTTTAACAAGTTGTTATCATACAACATAACTATAATGAATCTTTTTTCAGTAACCTTCCATGTACACGCCCCTTGATGTCACTCAGTAACCTTCCATGTACACGCCCCTTTATGTCACTCAGTAACCTTCCATGTACACGACCATTGATGTCACTCAGTAACCTTCCATATACACGCCCCTTGATGTCACTCAGTAACCTTCCATGTACACGCCCCTTGATGTCACTCAGTAACCTTCCATGCACACGCCCCTTGAGGCTTCGCCTGAATAATGAACTTTCATACAAAATCTACTAGCAATGTTCTCAACCCACTCCGATTTTGATGACATTTGACACACACAGGAGACACTGGATGTTTTTTTTAATTGCGTCGTTACTTAGTACACTTGTTTCGGCCCACACCGTAAACGACGTCAGTTTGAGTTTTTTTTAAATGTATTGAAGTTTGTTCTGCCAAACCAACAATACATGTTTGGGTTATGGCACTAATACAGTAACAATGGGGGACCCCACCTTGTGGCACTAATACAATAACAGTGGGGGACCCCACCCTATGGCACTAATACAGTAACATTGGGGGACCCCACCCTATGGCACTAATACAGTAACAATGGGGGACCCCACCCTATGGCACTAATACAGTAACAGGGACCCCACCCTATGGTGGCAGCAGCAGTTTATGGACTTAGGATTAGTATAATATGGTTCACAATTGTGTAAATTTGGCCTTCACATATATTTACATATTGATGTTTTTATTAAATTAATTAGGAACAAATGTGTCTTATTAATAAAAGGACTAAAACAATTTGCATTGCGGTAACATATGTGTTTGTGTGTTTGCGCGGGCGGGCTTGCGTGCGTGCGTGCGTGCGTGCGTGCGCGCGTGATTTTATTCAGTTGTCCTGTCCCCGAAGTAGTTGGACTAGATTGCAGACGCAGTGACTAGTGTCTAGACTTGTCGCTCTGCCTCTTCCGCGCAAAAACCGCTCGTGTATATCTGCCTTAGCTTACGCAGGCTTAATAAAATTATTGTTTAAATATATGTTTTCAACATGGGCATAGTTATATTGATAGCTAGTATAGGCAACCTCAGTCATGGGTCAACATTACATTTTAGATATTTATTCGGTCTGAACATCTGAATTTAATTACGCATAGTATTTGGCTCAGTAACTTACACAGGAGCGAAGAGAGGTCGTATTGACTTCGAGCCTTTCCCTAAGTTTTCTTTTTATAGTCTGCATTTTGGCTTCAATACACTAATTCATCTACTACGGCGCAAGGATGCAGACGACGCGGTCTTTCGGTAGGAAGCGATCGCGGGCGGGAATCTAGTTTCGCCCGCGGAGAGTTCACGTGATGCATGATTGACAGCGCTGATCGTTCGATTTCTAAACCATACCGCGGGCCGACGATAGGCTAGCTCAGATGACTGCTTAATGTAATTTTATTACCGATTTCTTAAAACATTAGCTATACAAATCGTCGGCATACAATCGCGTGCTAATTTGTAGTTTCAGTAATTGCAAATGAAGGCAAGCATAGACGTGTTTAATTATATAAATATAAGGCACGGAATGTTTGGCTGTGAACCATTGTTTATTTTTTATGGCATTGTGGCTAGTTGCCAGGGCATTTTTTTAGGCCTGGAAAAAAAGTGGACCGGCCATGGTCGGTACTCCCGGACCGGCCATGGTCGGTACGGACGGACCGGCTCCTACGCCCATGTATTCGTACATTTGATTTATCCGTCGATCGTCTTTGTCTTGACTCGGCCTACTCAGCCGGTCTGAAGCCCTCGTACCACGGGCAACTGAAACAACAACTCAAATTAATTAAATTACAAGTTTGGATTATGTGATAATTGTCAGTAGACACTACTAGTAGTAGTACTGGGTGGAGTAGTATGACAGCAAACACTGGGTGGAGCAGTACGACAGCAAACACTGGGTGGAGCAGTATGACAGCAAACACTGGGTGGAGCAGTATGACAGCAAACACTGGGTGGAGCAGTATGACGGCAAACACTGGGTGGAGCAGTATGACAGCAAACACTGGGTGGAGCAGTATGACAGCAAACACTGGGTGGAGCAGTATGACAGCAAACACTGGGTGGAGCAGTATGACGGCAAACACTGGGTGGAGCAGTATGACGGCAGACACTGGGTGGAGCAGTATGACAACAAACGCTGGGTGGAGCAGTATGACAGCAAACACTGGGTGGAGCAGTATGACGGCAAACACTGGGTGGAGCAGTATGACAGCAAACACTGGGTGGAGCAGTATGACAGCAAACACTGGGTGGAGCAGTATGACAGCAAACACTGGGTGGAGCAGTATGACAGCAAACACTGGGTGGAGCAGTATGACAGCAAACACTGGGTGAAGCAGTATGACAGCAAACACTGGGTGGAGCAGTATGACAGAAAACACTGGGTGGAGCAGTATGACAGCAAACACTGGGTGGAGCAGTATGACAGCAAACACAGACGCTGGACGTGTCTCGGTGTCGCGGCCCGGACACCAGTATGAAAGCCGGGCACAGTAGCTGTGGCCTGGCTTTACTCTAATGATAAAACGTATTATTGAAATAAATTAATGTGATATACTAGTGTAATGTGGCACAATAATCTTTTTGTTCTACGTTATGTTATGATGTCCCTGACTGCAGAATGACATCCGAACCGAATGTAATGTCATAAACATAAATAATACAATATTACTTCTGAGCTCGGGTTTTGTGTTGATTTACACACAATAGAAGTGTTCTTATGATTATAAGTTGGAGGGACCAGGGAAACTATCCAGGGTGGATAGTAATGTCATATTTGCCAGTAGCTCAGAAATTGCATAACGGCACCGGATAATGATCCGAGTTATGATAGGTATTCATATTATTTATAATGTGTTTTATAGGTGGGTGAATATACAATGGTTTTTTGGACTGGTTTACGAGGACAGCCTATGTTAAGGTGAAGCTAAGGTAAAAGAGTAAAACTCTAATACTTTGTATATGAAATACAAATTACATAAAAAATTATCATCCTTTACATTTTAGGTTAATAAGTATGTTAATAACTTACTTACTTACTTACTTACTTACTTACTTACTTACTTACTTACTTACTTACTTACTTACTTACTTACTTACTTACTTTGGTCTGTTTGCTCGCTGGGATCATAGGCCATCGACCAGGCTCCTCTGCTCTGGGATCATAGACCATCGACCAGGCTTCTCTGCTCTGGGATCATAGGTCATCGACCAGGCTCCTCTGCTCTGGGATCATAGGTCATCGACCAGGCTCATCTGCTCTGGGATCATAGGCCATCGACCAGGCTCCTCTGCTCTGGGATCATAGGTCATCGACCAGGCTCCTCTGCTCTGGGATCATAGGTCATCGACCAGGCTCCTCTGCTCTTGTCTGTTTGTCGTCAATTTCTCCATTTCTCTCCCGGTGTATCTCGTCTTCTTACTTTCATTGTCGGTGTCTCCCGGCCAGGTGTTTCTCTTTGCCAGGTGTTTCTCTCTGCCAGGTGTTTCTCTCTGCCGGGTGTTTCTGTCTGCCAGGTGTTTCTCTCTGCCAGGTGTTTATCTCTGTCATGTGTTTCTCTCTCCAGGTGTTTCTCTCTGCCAGGTGTTTCTCTCTGCCAGGTGTTTCTATCTCCAGGTGTTTCTCTCTGCCAGGTGTTTCTCTCTGCCAGGTGTTTCTCTCTCCAGGTGTTTCTCTCTGCCAGGTGTTTCTCTCTGCCGGGTGTTTCTGTCTGCCAGGTGTTTCTCTCTGCCAGGTGTTTATCTCTGTCATGTGTTTCTCTCTGCCAGGTGTTTCTATCTCCAGGTGTTTCTCTCTGCCAGGTGTTTCTCTCTGCCAGGTGTTTCTCTCTCCAGGTGTTTCTCTCTGCCAGGTGTTCCTCTCTGCCAGGAGTTTCTCTATGCCAGGTGTTTCTCTCTCCAGGTGTTTCTCTCTGCCAGGTGTTTCTCTCTGCCAGGTATTTCTCTCTGTCAGGTGTTTCTCTCTGTCAAGTGTTTCTCTCTGCCAGGTGTTTCTCTCTGCCAGGTGTTTCTCTCTGTCAGGTGTTTCTCTATGTCAGGTGTTTCTCTCTGTCAGGTGTTTCTCTCTGCCGGGTGTCTCTCTGTCAGGTGTTTATCTCTGCCAGGTGTTTCTCGGCCTTCCTCTTCTTCTCTTCCGTTGGTGGTTCCATGTAGGTGCTTGTCGTGTGATGTTTATTGCTGGTTTCCTCAGTGTGTGTCCTATCCACCTCCACTTTATCTTCTTTATTTCGTGTTCTACTGGCAGTTGTTTGTTCCTTTCCCAAAGCGTAGTGTTGGATACCTTGTCTGACCATATAGGTGTAACCTTTTGCGCAGGCATTTGTTGATGAAGGTCTAGTTAAGTGCACCAGCAACAGGTTTCTACTAGGCCCCCCACGTTGATAATCCGGCACTCTCGATAGAAGTAATTTCCCATTACATTGCGGTTAACCGCACAAATAAACAATCTGACAACTCATTGGAGAACCGCTGAACAAAGCGGTCTTGGTCTGAGATTGATATTCGAATCGGCTGCTGGGCAGTCGCCACTCGGTTTGAAGTCCATAACACGACATCACCGGCAATCCTCGCACACTTCTCGCGGTTTCCGCGGATCTACGAACTGTAACGTTTCTAGCGGCTGGGTGGCGCTCCGCGTTTCTACAAACTCGCCATTTTCCCCATGTTATCCCGCCTTTCTACAAACTCGTCGTTTTCTCCATTTTCCCGCGTTCCTACAAACTCACTGTTTTCTTAATTTCCCGCGTTTCTACAAACTCGCCGTTTTCTACATTTCCCCGCGTTTCTCAAGCCTTTTCTCAATTCTCCCGCATTTCTACCAACTTGCCGTTTTCTCCATTTTTCCGCGTTTCTACAAATTCTCCGTCTCGTCCTTTCCCGCGTTTGTACATGTGATGTAATGACGTGAATGTGATCACGTTAATGTGATGACGGGAATGTGATAACGTGAATGTGATGACGTGAATGTGATCACGTTAATGTGATGATGTGAATGTGATGACGTGAATGTGACGACGTGAATTTGAAGACGTGAATGTGATGACATTAATATGATGACGTGAATGACGCTAACGAATGAAGATATGATACCACGGGTAGGGACCAGTATGTGTGATGACGTGAATGACGCTAACGAATGAAGATATGATACCACGGGTAGGGACCAGTATGTGTGATGACATGAATGACGCTAACGAATGAAGATATGATATCACGAGTAGGGACCAGTATGTGTGATGACGAGAATGACACTAACGAATGAAGATATGATACCACGGGTAGGGACCAGTATGTGTGATGACGTGAATGACGCTAACGAATGAAGATATAATACCACGGGTAGGGACCAGTATGTGTGATGACGTGAATGACGCTAACGAATGAAGATATGATACCACGGGTAGGGACCAGTATGTGTGATGACGTGAATGACACTAACGAATGAAGATATGATACCACGGGTGGGGACCAGTATGTGTGATGACGTGAATGACGCTAATTAATGAAGATATGATACCACGGGTAGGGACCAGTATGTGTGATGACGTGAATGACGCTAACGAATGAAGATATGATACCACGGGTAGATACCAGTATGTGTGATGACGTGAATGACGCTAACGAATGAAGATATGATACCACGGGTGGGGACCAGTATGTGTGATGACGTGAATGACGCTAATTAATGAAGATATGATACCACGGGTAGGGACCAGTATGTGTGATGACGTGAATGACGCTAACGAATGAAGATATGATACCACGGGTAGATACCAGTATGTGTGATGACGTGAATTACACTAACGAATGAAGATATGATACCACGGGTAGGGACCAGTATGTGTGATGACGTGAATGACGCTAACGAATAAAGATATGATACCACGGATAGGTACCAGTATGTGTGATGACGTGAATGACGCTAACGAATGAAGATATGATACCACGAGTAGGGACCAGTATGTGTGATGACGTGAATGACGCTAACGAATGAAGATATGATACCACGGGTAGGGACCAGTATGTGTGATGACGTGAATGACGCTAACGAATGAAGATATGATACCACGGGTAGGGACCAGTATGTGTGATGACGTGAATGACGCTAACGAATGAAGATATGATACCACGGGTAGGGACCAGTATGTGTGATGACGTGAATGACGCTAACGAATGAAGATATGATACCACGGGTAGGGACCAGTATGTGTGATGACGTGAATGACGCTAACGAATGAAGATATGATACCACGGGTAGGGACCAGTATGTGTGATGACGTGAATGACTCTAACAAATGAAGATATGATACCACGGGTAGGGACCAGTATGTGTGATGACGTGAATGACGCTAACGAATGAAGATATGATACCACGGGTAGGGACCAGTATGTGTGATGACGTGAATGACGCTAACGAATGAAGATATGATACCACGAGTAGGGACCAGTATGTGTGATGACGTGAATGACGCTAATGAATGAAGATATGATACCACGGGTAGGGACCAGTATTTCTATAGCCAAACGAGAAGTAATCGGTGGCAGCATCGCTAAACCAAATCTACCACAGGTCACCTAAATACAAAGCGGGCCTACGGGTAAAAAAGTACATTTCGCTATAATATACAACGCCTGACAGTGTCGCTGTAACTGTCTGTCGTGGCTGCCTGACAAGAGACACAGCACCCGCTAACGAATGAATATATGATACAACGGATAAGGTAGTATTTATATAGCCAAACGAGAAGTCATTGAGAGCGCAGGTTAAATTTAGTTAATAGCAATGAAGTCGAGTTGATATATTAGCAATGGATAAGGGTAGTACATAGACCGTACTTTCCCGAGTTAAAGCCGTGTACGGGGAGTTGACGGAGCCAACCGAGTAGGTGTCATATCATCTTACCGCAGTGGTTGACAGGAATAAAGATGTACCGAAATCGTCCGGTGCAACGCGTTCCTCATTCGACTCGATTGTAGCGGCGTCCCTCATTCGACTCGGTTGTAGCGGCGTCCCTCATTCGACTCGATTGTAGCGGCGTCCCTCATTCGACTCGGTTGTAGCGGCGTCCCTCATTCGACTCGATTGTAGCGGCGTCCCTCATTCGACTCGGTTGTAGCGGCGTCCCTCATTCGACTCGGTTGTAGTGGCGTCCCTCATTCGACTCGGTTGTAGCGGCGTCCCTCATTCGACTCGGTTGTAGCGACGAGCATCTTTTCATCCCACGCAGTATGCAATGCCGCCAATTCGAGCATATCTTTGTACGAATTTCTCAGAATGTCTCGCTCATAGACTCTAGCGCTGTCATCATACGATTAACTAGGCTTTTCGAGTCTCCGTCGGTGACGAAACAGCGCGCTTGCTCGTGCCGTGGACGAAGACGTTCACCGTCCGCTGAAGCGCTGCAGCGAAATGCACCTCGATTCGTAAGCTGCGTTTTTGTAGCAGGTTGAAATGCGGACCGTCACAACAATTAAGCGACGATCTACATACTAACATTACTCATTGCTAACATATCAACACAACTTCAGTGCTATTAACTAAAGTCAACTTACGCACCAAAATACTTCTCGTTTGGTTATAGGTATACTAGACCCTATCCGTGGTATCATATCTTCATTCGTTCGCGTGTGCTGTGTCTCTTTTCAGGCATCCACGAAAGACAGTTAAAGCGATATTATCGCGAACTGTACCTTTTACCCGTAGGCCCGCTTCGGTTTAAGTCTATTTTATATATTGCATTATTATTATGTACAAATGCTTTTTACATTTATCTATGACATTCACATTCATATCATAGCATTGACGTCATTGCATTCACGTTGTCACATTGACGGCTTCACATTGACGTCAGCAGATTCACGTCTTCACATTCACGTCATCACATTCACGTCATCACATACACGTCATCATATTCACGTCTTCATATTCACGTCATCAAATTTGCGTCATAATATTTACGTCATCAGGTTAACGTCATCACGTTCACGCCATCACATTCAAGTCATCACACTCACGTCTTCCTGTCAAATGTTCATCCACAGTTATGAGAGTTTCTACTCATACAACTCCTTCCTCAATTAATTTAACCCATCGTGAATAAGATAACACAGTTAATTAATAGTTAATTAAACGACACAAGACATCAGGATCCGATAACGGCGATGTATTCAACGAACACGACGACAACAAATTAGTTAATTAAAATACCAGTTGAACACGGGCTGGTTTATCTCCGCTGTCGTCGTCACATATCTCTGTATAGAATTGTCTACAGCCACAACAACAAGACTCGTATAAACAGTTGAACACGAGATGGTTTGTCTCATCTGTCGTTGTCACATATCTCTGTATGGAGTTATCTACAGCCAAAACGATAAGACTCGTACAAACAGGTGAACACGGGCTGGTTTATCTCCGCTGTCGTCGTCACATATCTCTGTATAGAGTTGTCTACAGCCACAACAACAAGACTCGTATAAACAGTTGAACACGAGATGGTTTGTCTCAGCTGTCGTCGTCACATATCTCTGTATGGAGTTATCTACAGCCAAAATGACAAGACTCGTACAAACAGGTGAACACGAGATGGTTTATCTCCGCTGTCGTCGTCACCGACCTCTGTATAGAGTTGTCTTCTGTCACAACGACAAGACTCGTACAAACAGGTGAACACGAGATGGTTTATCTCCGCTGTCGTCATCACAGATCTCTGTATAGAGTTGCCTTCAGCCATAACAACAAGACTCGCACAAACAGGTGAACATGACCTTCAGTTTGTGTCGAATCGAGCCGTGAAGAACCTTGTACAGAAAACTGTTCAAGTACGAATTGCACCAGACCAACCAAATGCGAAACAAATTAAACACAACTTGTTCATCGTGTAGGATGTAAAGAATAATCATATGCAAAAAACAATAAACACAAACAATAACTGAAAGAGCCAGAGCTACAAAGAGCCAGAGCTACAAAGAGCCAGAGCTACAAAGAGCCAGAGCTACAAAGGACCAGAGCTACAAAGCGCCAGAGCTACAAAGAGCCAGAGCTACAAAGAGCCAGAGCTACAAAGGGCCAGCGCTACAAAGGGCCAGAGCTACAAAGGGCCAGAGCTACAAAGAGCCAGAGCTACAAAGAGCCAGATCTACAAAGGGCCAGAACTACAAAGGGCCAGAGCTACAAAGAGCCAGAGCTACAAAGAGCCAGAGCTACAAAGAGCCAGAGCTACAAAGAGCCAGAGCTACAAAGGGCCAGAGCTACAAAGGGCCAGAGCTACAAAGAGCCAGAGCTACAAAGAGCCAGAACTACAAAGAGCCAGAACTACAAAGAGCAAGAGCTACAAAGAGCCAGAGCTACACAGAGCCGGAGCTACAAAGGGCCAGAGCTACAAAGAGCCAGAGCTACACAGAGCCAGAGCTTCAAAACCAATGCCGAGGACGTTTCTGGCAGAGCGAATCGCCTTTAGAGTCACCATTCCTGATTCGTTGACGCCTTCGCTGATCGACTGCACCTGCGCCAAGACTTGACTGTCTGCTCGGACGACAACGAGGAAATTCGCTCATTCGCGTAGGTGAGAACCAGTTTCGGACAAACTAACGAGACAAGGTACAACACTAAGTCCAACGCAGAAATTGTTATGTTGTGTGCCTCGAATGTAAACCAACAAACGTTTGCAATCCACGTCGGGCTAAGAATTAACCTTGAAGCAGCAACATCGGCGCCGAAGATCCACGCGGAGACAATGATTCTGTAGCAGCGATTTCTAGAGAGCAACTGCTCGTACCTAAGCGGCTTCGATACCGATACCATCTTAGACAAGGCTTACAAGCCTGGCTGTGCATCGACAGGCGTACCGTGTTTATCTTTTATGCGGTCTAACAGTTTCTGCGATATCATGGAGATAGCAGAGCGATATCATGGAGAGAGCAGTGCGGTCGTAGTTCTGTATATTTCACGAGAACAGCGATGAGCAGAGAGTTCGCGGTGATATGTAAGACGACCACTGTAACGATTACTGTTTTGACGTCACTATATTCGAATCCATGGTAAAAAGAATATGTCACCGAACTTTCGCAGTCTCCAATATTAGTACATCCGTACGTCCGCTACAGTGAGTACAAAGTACAGAACGTTGAATTTTAAATAAAAATCGCAAAATTGTCGAATTCCGTTCAATTATTAACTTCAACGTGTTAACCTGTCATGCACTAGAAACGTGGTCTCTCTTTTCCATTAGTGATTGCTAACGTGTTGTTATCTCGTGCCTCAGTCACTTCCTGGGCCGTACACCCAAATGACACGTCGTCCTAGTGTAAAGTACTCAAAGTGTCAACGAGCACAATGCACCAACAATGAAACGGTAAACAACGACACCACCATCTATCAGCGCCCTGTACATATTCGCTGGCGACTTCAACTGCCAACACCCAGCGTGGCGATGTTCTAGACTGGGTTTTACCACCGATCTGACAGTGTTGTTGAACTCACAATCTCGAACTCACACCTCGTCTCCTTTGGTCACAACAGAAGAACCAATGCCACAAAGACGTATCAGTGAAAATTTTCCCACGGTGACACCAACCCTCAGTATCAGTGGTCACGTCAAGGAAGAGCTCTGTGACATAACGTATTGAAAACGTCATGCGTCATCTATCATTCGATTGTCCAAAGTTACGTAATGCAAGGACAAGGCGTCGATACCGAGGCATATATGGTGACAATATTATGTATCCTGAAATGTGGATATACCAAATACCGAGTTATCGGATGGGCTTTTTTCGCATACTTAATGTCAACACACTAAGGATATTATTGTAATTACCGAATTATAAAATACAGATGATGTAACTACAGAAGTCAACTACAAGTCAACGGCCTGCACGGCCGGGTTGAGCGACACCTGCAAGACGGGGCCAGTGTCGTAAACATAACAGTTTCTTCCCGTCTTGTTCATCGTCTCAGTCACTTAGTCTTGTTCATCGTCTCCGTCACCCCGTCTTGTTCATCGTCTCCGTCACCCCGTCAAGTTAGTTGTCTGCGTCACCCCGTTTTGTTCATCGTCTCCGTCACCCCTTCTTGTTCATCGTCTCCATCACCCCGTCTTGTTCATTGTCTGTGTCACCCCGTCTTAATCATCGTCTGCATCACCCCGTCTTGTTCATCGTCTCCTTCACCCCGTCTTGTTAATCGCCTCCGTCACCCCGTCTTGTTCATCGTCTCCATCTTGCTCGTTGTCTCCCTCACTCAGTCTTGTTCACTGTCTTAGTGGTACCTTATGCACGGGATATTTCGGGTAGCTTCTATCCAATTACAGTGTAATTAACCCCAATTCTGATTATGATACCCAATCAACTGAAACAGTGACAGCAACAAATGGGTAGTGTAGCTTCTGTTTGATCTGAGCGTAGCATTTGGCTTCGGCCGACATAAACATGCAGCTTACAGCTATTATGAAAACACGGGCAACATCGTATGTTGGGTCGAATGAAATAACTGGTCCTACGTCATGGAATACACATGTATAAGTTTAGTCAACAGCTTAGTTGGCATTTATGTCATAATTCTTTGTAGACAACGACCGGTATAAATTGGACGCTTTCCTTTTTAACAACGCGCGGAGCAGATACAATGTGGCTCATAAGCATCTTTCCTGATTGCTTTGCAATGATCCAGTGGTTTAATGATGATGCTCGCCTCGTGACCAGGAGGTACTGGGTTCGAACTTCGAACGGTGGCCAAACCAGTCATTTATAAGATTGGCGTATGGAGAGGATGTTGGAAGTATGTATTTCAGACGGGATACTATAAGAGCTACTTCTACCTAGGGGAAAGTCCCTAACGCCCACCTGTTCCCTAAAGCGCCCCACCACTGCTGTCGTCTAGAAGTCGACTCGAGAAAGAATATCGGTAAGTTTTTTTATATTGTTTGACTTTAATATGACGTTCTTTAAAGTCCTGGCCATGTGATTAATATTGTGCATTTGTTCTAACGATGATATTACTAGTAATTACAATTTATTACAGAACCATACGCACGTTATCGGAATTTCATTGCGGAATAATTGTTTTGCAAATGGCCGATTTAGTGTCACTGATCATTATCCCTAAACCGCATCCCAATATATTCCCAAAACGCACCCCCATCCTGATGCTTAAAACTGGCGGTGCATTTTGGGGACAATGTATGCAAATAAATAAAAACATTTCATGCACAATCTACATTAACCTAAAAGGCTAAATGCAGTATAATTTGCAATATCAGCGTATGCAGTATACACTATAACTGCATAATGTCGTATACTTATATTGAACCTAAAAACCACCGTTTATTTCAGACGGGGCGTGACTACAAACGTGTCACCAATAGGCCTAATGGTGCTTATGGCGAGGCGGCTTTAGAAGAGGCTCTCAATGCTCTTCAGCAAGGCGAGTCGTACAGGAGCGTCGAACGAGAATACGGCGTCCCGAGACACACGCTTTAACGACACCGTAAGGACCAGGTAAAATGGCATCGTTTACATTCAAATTTAACTAAATTATGTTAATGCTAGACGGTCGATTTGTAAGGTATAATTAAACAGGATTACAAATGTCAAGATGATAATATATGTGTGTGTGCGTGCGTGCGTGCGTGCGTGCGTGCGTGCGTGCGTGCGTGCGTGCGAGTGTGTGTGTTTTATGTTATGTCGTCTTAAATATGATGATAATGATTTTAATACAGTTTCATTTTTCATTATATGGTGTTATGATGTTATTTCTTGTGATATTTGTTTAGTTTAATCCGAAAGTGCAACTACAAATAAAACGTTGTTTTTATCACAGGCTCCAGCACCAGGCCGAATACAACTTGGGAGGTTCAGACAAATCCTGGACAGCGATGTGGAATCAATTATCGCAGAACTCGCCTTAGACATGCAGCTACGAATTTACGGACTGTCGCTGAACGATATTCGACGCATGGCGTTTGATATTGCGGAACGTTACGGCCTGTCGCATCCATTCGACGAGACCAAAAAGATGGCGGGCGGCACTGGTTGAACGGATTTCTTGATCGCAACAACACGCTGTCTGTAAGAGAACCGGCGATGCAACATCGCCTGCGAGTCCAACTACACGCGCGACGCCACCTCAAGCTGTCACCTCCACGAGCGATGCAATATCGCCTGCGAGTCCAACTACACGCGCGACGCCACCTCAAGCTGTCACCTCCACGAGCGATGCAATATCGCCTGCGAGTCCAACTACACGCGCGAAGCTATCTCAAGCTGTCACCTTCACGAGCGATGCTACATCAGCACCGAGTAACGCTGCTGCATGCATGATGTCAATCAAAGTTTACGTGCTAAACGTATTCCCACTACCTAAGGCGGGGCCTCGCGCGGGGAAACATCGTACGCCGTCTTCCGAACTTCTCACGTTTCGCCGTACAAAGATCTGCTACGTTCAAAACAAATTAAACTGGGCGAGAAGACGAAGAGGCGCGCTGGTGGGATGTCTGTCAAGAAGTCGTGAGATTCACAAGGGAAAACGCGCACCTGCAAACGGAAAGGCACGACAACCACTCGCTGAGTCCTGGTTCAGGCCGCACAGAAAGTGTCTACCGGTGCATCTACTGCAACGAAGTGTACGAAGACCCACCGACTGAGGATTGGCTGCAGCGCCCAGAGTGTTGCCAGTGGCACCACGAGAAATGTGGCAATGACAAACCTGTATGTGACCTTTGTGTGTGACTAGTAACAGAGTCGGTGACTGTACACCGTGTCTAACAATTTATGCTACAATTGCATTTAAATGGTATAAATGTATCCTTAATTATAATCATCGTGGCGTACAGAGTAGTAGCGGAGTCGGCGACTGTAGACCGTGTCTAACGTTTCCTTTCATTGCAGTTAAATAATTGTACCCGTAATTGTAATCATCGTTACGCAGACTAACAGCGGAGTTGGCGACTGTTGGCCTACACTGTGTCTAAGTAATTGTTAGGTCTTACGTTTGTTTTAATTGCATTATAATTCTATATAATTTTATTCGCATCGTAGGTGCGTTTTGGGAAGCATCTGGGGCGCCTTGGGGGCACACTTCCCCAAAGTGCGTTTTGGGAAGCATCTGGGGCGCCTTGGGGGCACACTTCCCCAAAGTGCCCCACATGCTCTTTCTTTCTCTAATATCATTAAACAAAATTATTATCAGTTGATATGCGTACACATTGTTTAATTAGTGTACCCGCGTTGATAAATGGAAGCAAACCGTATTTTTAAACAGCAGGTTCAAAATTACTGACACAAAACGAAGTGGGGGTGCGTGATAGGGACTTTCCCCTAGTGTCGTAAGGGACTTTTCTCTAGTGTCTATGCAGGGGGAAGCAAATTATTCCATATATGGAGTAAATGATTAACCTGTCTGGCATCGCAGAAGTTATATCAGTGTGGATCACTCAAACGTGTGGCTTGATTTTGTTGCATATTCAGCTTCAGCTATTCCATTACGGCTGCATCTGGGGAACGTTTCACTATTGCGCGTGTATGCATGGATCTACAGGTGTCGACACAAACAAAAGTCAACAACCACACACAAAATCAAAGACGTTAGACCCAGGAACTCCTTACAATCCTCTGGAGTATAGGATATATCGGCGTGAGAAGTCCCGCGAAGCGTGAGTCCCGGGGAACGTGAGTCCCGGGGAGCGTGAGTCCCGGGGAGCGTGAGTCCCAGGGAGCGTGAGTCCCGTGGAGCGTGAGTACCGGGAGCGTGAGTCCCGGGGAGCGTGAGTCCAGTGGAGCGTGAGTCCCGTGGAGCGTGAGTACCGGGAGCGTGAGTCCCGGGGAGCGTGAGTCCAGTGGAGCGTGAGTCCCAGGGAGCATGACTCCCGGGGAGCGTGAGTCCCGGGGAGCGTGAGTCCCGGGAGCGTGAGTCCCGGGGAGCGTGAGTCCCGGGGAGCGCGAGTCCCGGGGAACGTGAGTCCCGGGGAGCGTGAGTCCTAGGTCAGACTGACCTTGCCGCGCATAGACCGGAACAAACCTTTGCAAAAAAACAACTAGCAGCACACCTGTGTAGCAAACTACCAGCCAGCCTCAGGTACATTGATAACATTACCACTTTCAATCAACCAATCAGATTCAAGTTAGCATATTTCTGCAGACCGACCCACTTGCATTATATGTGCTGGTATGAGAAGGATAAACTCGGTTTCGGTAAGTTTCATGAACATAGGCCGTTTTTTGTTACCTCAAGACTTTCTCACATATTCTTATACTCGTCCCATTACCAGCAACCCATAAACTATCCGATCCGCAAGGGGCGCTTGCAGCACTCTCACGTGCTGCGATTTACCAATGAGCGAGTAGCATTTACGGCGTCCATGACATCGCGAACTCGAGGAAAGTTTATCGGTGTTGTGGCGTTAAGCAATCCCACATATACAGTCAGCTGATTAAGTAACTATGTAATTGAAAGATCAATTAATTTATATGAAAGAAACTATATCCAGCTTGCCAATAGAAAATAAAAAATTCTGAGAAAAAGTCAATTTTCAGCACCCCTGGAGACACCGACAAATATATGCAAATGCAACGAAAAAGCACACGTTGGAACTATGCAGTGTTGCTCTCTATCCTTGCTATCGGCAACAAAACTGTATATAGATGGATTTCAATGGGCGCCCGAGAAAGTTACCTTCTGTTCTGTATTTTGACTAAAAAGCAGTTAAACAGCGTACAAAATCAACAAATTTTCATTACAAATGGAGACACTAGAATTTTTGCCGATCTTGTTGAAATGTTCACAGTAAGTAGCGTAAAGGCATAAAAATTAGAGTGCTATCGGCAAAGGGAATTAGTTTTGCCTATGGACCGCTGTGTCCATAAACATGTCACAGCCTATTGAAATATCTATCTTGCGCACGCACGACACGTTGCTTAGCGATTGGTGGTGATGGACGGGTCTAATGATGGTTGTTCGTCTCTGTCCTGCGTAGCATGTTCAAGTTTAGGAAATGTTATCCCTACTTCAAAGGGAAGTTGTTTTGGGTACGTTTTGCATGGTCTCCCTGTCTCTTCGATGTCGACGTTTTGATTACCAAGTAACCAGCTCTGTCGCCTTTTCTTTACTCCGAATTGGGCTCGCCTCCTTCTAATTGTCTCTTATATATTTGGTGTTTCCATGTAAAATTATGTGTTTGTCATGTGTTGTGTTGAGGAGATGTTGAGCAGTTTACGTAGAAGTCGTGTGTAGCATCCACACAATCGTTCCTGTATATTATGTTGGTGACAATCCGTGTTTGTGTTGAACAGTTTACGTAGAAGTCGTGTGTAGCATCCACACAAACGTTCCTGTATATTATGTTGGAGACAATCCATGTTTGTGTTGAGCAGTTTACGTAGAAGTCGTGTGTAGAATCCACACAAACGTTCCTGTATATTATGTTGGAGACAATCCATGTTTGCTTTGAACAGTTTACGAAGAAGTCGTGTGTAGCATCCACACAATCGTTCCTGTATATTATGTTGGTGACAATCCATGTTTGTGTTGAACAGTTTACGTAGAAGTCGTGTGTAGCATCCACACAATCGTTCCTGTATATTATGTTGGAGACAATCCATGTTTGTGTTGAACAGTTTACGTAGAAGTCGTGTGTAGCATCCACACAAGCGTTCCTGTATATTATGTTGGAGACAATCCATGTTTGTGTTGAACAGTTAACGAAGAAGTCGTGTGTAGCATCCACACAATCGTTCCTGTATATTATGTTGGAGACAATCCATGTTTGTGTTGAGCAGTTTACGTAGAAGTCGTGTGTAGAATCCACACAATCGTTCCTGTATATTATGTTGGAGACAATCCATGTTTGTGTTGAACAGTTTACGAAGAAGTCGTGTGTAGCATCCACACAATCGTTCCTGTATATTATGTTGGTGACAATCCATGTTTGTGTTGAACAGTTTACGTAGAAGTCGTGTGTAGCATCCACACAATCGTTCCGAGATTTAAAAATCCTCCCTCTCGCCATCTGCAGACAAGACATCTACATAATTTTTTGTCGTAGAGAACCAAGATGGCTGTCATATGTTCTGGAATATGGACGACGGTGAGTATTTACTGATATTTATTAAGACGACACGTCACGTGACAACACGCAAATCTTTATTCAGCAACTCCCCCATGTGACAGCGTAGTCAGCCCGGCATGACTAGACTAGGGAACACTTGACATCTCCCCCCTTTATGTGTATCCATGCCCACACTGTATAGCTTGACGGCAATGTATTTAACAGTGCCTCTCGAGTAGTTTTTTGTCTAGTAATATTGGTTACTTGGATTATACAAAAACGAAATAAGACATCTGGGCAAGCTATCGTAGATGTCCTAGATATCACTGCTCAATTAGTCTCTTAGGCTTGATGTTTGACCTGTATGAACGGCACACCACCGGGCTTGGGGTGTCAGAGACGGGCTCAACGGCACCTCGCATACTGGGTGTCCAGTTGGACTTGACGGAACACCCTCTGGCACCGGCTGGTTCATACATGTCAACGGAACTCGCGGCTAGGCAGAAAACTCAGTCCCTGACGTGATGTTGAATGTGGCACTACTATCGTCAAGTTGACGCCTGTTTTTGGCGGTAGATGCCAGACTCTGTCTGCACGGTGTATGACCGTGGGGAGTTGGTTGAGTTAGTCACGACCCCTTTCTTGGTTTAGTCATTATTGACCCTCATCATATCACCTGGGCACAGTAGCAGCAGTGACTGTAGCCCGCGGCGACGGCTCAAGTGGAACTGGTATGACTGCTTTGCCCTCATAGTTCTTCTGACGGACCAGGTCTGGGTTGGGCCAGCTTGGCCCCAGTGCCCGTCGTAGGGTTGTCAGGGTCGTGCGGAAGTTACGATCCATATTAAGTTGATCAGGGCTGCATATCGATGCGGCTATGACTGTGTCCCGATATACCATGAGACCCAGCTAAGGATGTTCCTGTATAACAATCTTTTTGGCCGTATGGACGCCCAGCATACGTCGGTCAGCTTTGAAATGACGTCATCTATTGTCACCTCTTGGTTGAGCTTCTGCAGATCAACGCAAATTCAGGCTGCTGCTTGGAGAAGATTTAGTTCTCCCTTCAGCGACTCTCAGCGCATACAGCTCAGCTCCACCCCGCAGCACGAGCTTTACGGGCGCAGTCTTGAGGCATCCGATGTCACTGAACACCCCCTTAAACTCGTTAACTTTGAGAATGAGGCCCATGCGACTGGCGCCGCTGCGACACAGGAGGTTATTAAACCGTGCAACGACAACGACAGTACGGAAGTGGAATGATTGGACTTTAACTTCCGTGTGCGCTACAAATTGTCCCTTGCACTGAAGTGGTCCGCCCACGTCCAAGCTGGATCACTGTCCGCACATTTGACCAACCTAGGAAGTAGTGCCCGGAAGACTCGGTGCTGTACTGATTTTCTGGAAGCGTTTCGTCCAATGGCCTCACGAAATGGTGTAGGAATGTCATAGGAGTGGATTTGATTTGATCTACATGTGGTCTAATTATGCTTAGTAGAATGCGGTTGTATATTTGTGCAGCTATGGGCGTGAAGCTAATCCCAATGTAATTCGTAGATATTCCTAGGTCACCCTTATTTGGATGACTTTTATGAAACTATTTATTATTATTACGTAGTAATTGTAATTGTAATCGTAACTGTGAAGATGGATTACGTAAGAAGAGCCAACAGGTGCAAATACGTTTCGGACATTGAATGTACAAAATATAGCAAATGTCAACAACTGTCAAATTCAAGCCATTCTACATAATCCTTAATGCAAAATCACAACTGTTCGCTTTAAGGATGACATAGTGTGCTCAATCCCATGACATTAAAACGTCAATCAGAGCTTAGATACACACAACTGTAATTCTTGTAGACGTCCACTTTATCCCCGAAAGGCGTCCCATTTCACCCCAGTGGTGTCCCAGTAGACCCCAAATTCTCATTTCTTTTAGAACTTTAAACTTGAACCAATTAGATCTCTCTCACGTATTCGCAGTTGTTAGACAATTAGACAATGGGTTCATAGTTCTCCAAGCTAGCTTCAGGAATATATAAATCCCCGTTCTGAATTCTAAGGAACATCGGATATATGGAACAGTTTGACCGAGATTAAACGTGTTCTTTACAGCAACATCAATATTATTTCCAACATATATAATATAAAACTATGTTATTACTAGGTTCGATGTATTAAACAACACATAAGTATTTCAATGTGTTTATATAAAACGTATACGTAGCGTTTCGCAGTTACTCCGTATATCAGACAAAAGCGCACACATACGTCTACATGTGCTGCCATCTGTGACATCGTAATATGTTGGTCCCTTTTTGATCCCCAGATGGCGCACGTGACTAGAAAATGTTATAGAAAAAGACTGTTATGAGAATAGAATACTTTCTCAGTTATGACAGAAGCACACATGCTATGTTCTCTAAGAAATGCACACATCAGCATGCGTGTAATTATTTATTATATTATTACTGTTATTATTATTATTATTATTGGTGGTCAGTTGTGGCGACAGCAGCAGCAGTGGTGAATAACAATTGTCTGTAGTAATTACTTGTTTGGTACATAGCTTACTTAAAAATGGAAGCTAACCTTTTTGCACTATATCACATTTCAACTATCATGCACAAGGAACTGAAAATAGGACGAGTAACATAATTTCCACACGTCTACACTTATGGTTATTCAATTTCAAAGTTACCTCTCACAGGTTTGATGTGTGCTCTAAATTTTCGCGCTACCTGCTATGATGATTTAAATAAGAAAAAAAAGCGCGCACTCAACAGGCAGGTGCTGGCATGATTTGTCACAACTGGCTGACGACACTGAATGACTGTCGCTGCGGGTGTGCGACCTAGTTGGTTTCAAACGGAACGCAACTCAAGCATCACTCGGTTGTGGAAAGGTACCAAGCAACCATGCGAGCGATGACGCTTCCACAAAACATCGAGCCGACCGTTGCTGGTGTTAAGACGGAAGAGCGTCGTTACATTGAGTCTGAGCAGCCATCGTGCCCTTTCGTCAGTCGTGCTTACTGGCGTTGATCGCGATGTTAGTAGCGCCACTCTGCCGTCGACTCACGGCGACTGTCCCGCCGTCGACCCTCACTGCTACTGTAGTAATGGGAGCATCTATTGCAATAATATCGGCGTTATCTCGCAGGTGCCGCCGTTCAATCGCTCGAGCACCACGTACTATCGGTTGAAGATAAGCGGAGAGACAACATTGTCGACATTGCAAGCGGGCGCCTTTGAAGTTGTCAAAGTCACGCGCATAATATTGTCCCACCTAAGTATCACGACAATTAAACCGGGGGCGTTCTTCGGTCTCGGGAATATCCTAGATACATTGATTCTCACCTCCAATCACCTCAACATGATCACAGATGAAGCTTTCGGTGGACTCAACCAGCTAAAGAATTTGTATCTAGACAAGAACCACCTGACAGTGAGTGCCGCCTGGTTCAGCCAGATAACTCAACTGGAGTATCTCATCCTCTCCGATAACCGGCTAGAAACGATCCCACAAAACGCTTTCGATGGACTCAGCCAGCTAACGAAACTAGATCTGTCCGGCAACCGTCTGATGACAGTGAACGCAACCAGGTTCAGCCAGTTAACTCAATTGGAGTATCTGATCCTCTCCGATAACCGGCTAGAAACGATCCCACACGATGCTTTCAATGGATTAAAAAAACTGACGCTTCTGAGTCTGAAGAGCAACCGTCTGACGACAGTGAACGCCACTTTGTTCAGCCAGTTACCACAGCTGGAGAACCTGTACCTCTCCGCCAACCGGCTCGAAACGATCCCAGACGACGCTTTTCACGAACTCAAAGAGCTAAAGAATTTGCATATGGAGCTCAACCGCCTGGAGACTGTGAGTGCCGCCTGGAGACATTGAGTGCCGCCTGGAGACAGTGAGTACCGCCTGGAGACAGTGAGTGCCGCCTGGAGACAGTGAATGCCGCCTGGAGACAGTGAGTGCCGCCTGGTTCAACCAGTTGACTCATCTAGAGAACCTGAGCCTCCGCAACAACCAGCTCGGAACGATCCCAGCCGACGCTTTCGATGGACTCAACCAGTTAACGGAACTTGATCTGTCCCACAACCGGCTGCCGACACTGAACACAACCTGGTTCAGCCAGTTAACTCAACTGGAGTACCTTATCCTCTTCGGTAACCGGCTAGAAACGATCCCACAAAACGTTTTCGATGGACTCAGCCAGCTAACGAAAATAGATCTGTCCGGCAACCGTCTGATGACAGTGAACGCAACCTGGTTCAGCCAGTTAACTCAACTGGAATACCTGATCCTTTCCGATAACCGGCTTGAAACGATCCCACAAGCCGCTTTCGATGGATTCAACCAGTTAACGAATATGTCTCTGTCCAGCAACCGTCTGACAACAATGGAAGCCACTTGGTTTAGTCATTTACCACGGCTAGAGTACCTGGACTTCTCCTATAACCTGTTCGAAACGAACCCAGAAGACGCTTTCTGCGGACTTATCCATCTAAAGTATCTGTATATGGACAACAACCGCCTGACGACGACGAGTCCTACCCTCTTTCATAGCATGTTACATCTGGCAGAGCTGTCCATTGACAAGAACCGCCTGGTTGCGAACGAAAGCGAATATACTCTATGACAATCCTCTCTGCTCCAGTCCGCCCGTTCTCGAAGGCTTTCCCGTTGTGTCGTACGACATTTCGCTGTGTTCTGTCACATCAACTGAAACAGGTACTGGCTTCGTATCCAACAATAGTATACAACAGTGCTCATTCTTTTGTTAAGTGTGTCGTTTTTAAACTGTCAGTAAATAGATAATAATAAAAATCTAATCATTTATCGTTTTACTTGAATATGATTACTTTCTTACTAAAAAAAATATTGTTTTATTGTCAATTACTGCTGCCTGGTCCAGGTCATATTTCCCGTCATAATTCACTGGGTTCGGCCAAATGCAACCCGCGCGATCTGCTGACTGTGCCTGCTGCCCCAATGAAATGAAAGCGAGATGCACAATTCGGCTGCCCCCGCCCGGATGTGGATAAATAAAATAATTAAATATTACGTCAAACGTACATTCTCGCTGACGCTGCTTCACATACTGTGCGTCAGGTCTAGTATTTACATATGATATGATAGATATGTAGATATGATATGATAGATATGCGCAAAGCACGCGCTAATTTGTAATTGAATTATCTAATTTAAGTTAATTTAATTAATTAACATTAACAGAAAGTCTAGTTTAATAACCTTTTCCAAAAGGGTTAATTTAATTTCATTTAATACTTAGGATTAATGGATATTTCATAGCCAGGTTACCCAGAGATATCAGGTTCAGGCATGTGTGAATGGGATGGGTAATGTAGATACTGCCAACTGGGATAGGTTGGTCTTTCAGGCATGTGTGAATGCGATGGGTAATGTAGATACTGCCAACTGGGATAGGTTGGTCTTTCAGGCCAATGTTAATGCGATGGGTAATGGCTTCGTAAATGGGATAGGTTGGGCTTTCAGGCATGTAGGATTTGGAGGGAATGCCGAGACAATAGAATGCTCTCTGGTAGGGTGATACGTGATGGCTAATCATGGCTTCTGCAAATCTCTGTCTAAAGTAAACAGTTGGGGTTGGTAACTTGCAATGAATCTGTACAACGTAGTGTACGTTTATGTTGTAAGTTAATAATACTGCATGTTCATAATTGATTACATGTAATATTTGTCCTGCTATGTAATAATGCTTCTGCATCTGTATGTAAAGAAAAACGCATGAGCTTTATTGAATTTTAACTTCCTGAAATGTATAAGTATCCTATGTTTGTTCCAGCCTTGTTGGTTGTGATGACTTCCATGTCGCATTGCAACCTATCTCTGAATTTATACTAACTTGTTGGTGAATCAAGATAAAACCATTAAGTGGGACACCATTGAGATCATTGAGAGAGAGCACACCAGATAGAGAAGCCAACATCACATTAACGTAAGAGCCCGCCCTGAAATCAAAGTAATGACACCTTAAATTGTAAAGGTTGTTTGGCATCAATTAGACTACAAAAGACCACAAATGTGAAACTGTTGGAGTCCGCTGCAAATGTCTTAAATATCTGACACACTAACAGCTACAGTAGCAGCAAAATAAGCACATAATGTGCTCTGATCATAATCAGTCATTACACGAGATTGATTGGACCGTATACAAATTAGTTTTCGCGACCTTTGCTCTCTGGGAATATTACTGACATCATCTCATAAAACTCCTCTGTTGCTGACATCGGGTGGTACCCTACACCCAGTAGGTCACAACTGTCTCAGCTCTGTTGCTGACATCGGGTGGTACCCTACACCCAGTAGGCCACAACCGTCTCAGCTCTGTTGCTGACATCGGGTGGTACCCTACACCCAGTAGGTCACAACCGTCTCAGCTCTGTTGCTGACATCGGGTGGTACCCTACACCCAGTAGGTCACAACCGTCTCAGCTCTGTTGCTGACATCGGGTGGTACCCTACACCCAGTAGGTCACAACCGTCTCAGCTTTGGGCACGCCGTCAACGGGTGGTACCCTACACCCAGTAGGTCACAACCGTCTCAGCTTTGGGCACGCCGTCAACGGGTGGTACCCTACACCCAGTAGGTCACAACCGTCTCAGCTTTGGGCACGCCGTCAACGGGTGGTACCCTACACCCAGTAGGTCACAACCGTCTCAGCTTTGGGCACGCCGTCAACGGGTGGTACCCTACACCCAGTAGGTCACAACCGTCTCAGCTTTGGGCACGCCGTCAACGGGTGGTACCCTACACCCAGTAGGTCACAACCGTCTCAGCTTTGGGCACGCCGTCAACGGGTGGTACCCTACACCCAGTAGGTCACAACCGTCTCAGCTTTGGGCACGCCGTCAACGGGTGGTACCCTACACCCAGTAGGTCACAACCGTCTCAGCTTTGGGCACGCCGTCAACGGCGCTACTCCCTCCATCAACATCATATATGCCCATGCACTTTTGTCAAATCAAATGTCAAAAGGGACATTAGCTTTCTGTCGCGAGATGCGGGACATCCGGTCGAAATGCGGGAATGCGGAATGCAGCCGTATGTCATGTACGCCTCGATGTACATATGTCGTGTACGCCTCCTATTTATCCCTGAAGTACGCGTTGGGGCTGGCACTGATTCCTATTTATCCCTGAAGTACGCGGTGGGGCTGGCACTGATTCCTATTTATCCCTGAAGTACGCGGTGGGGCTGGCACTGATTCCTATTTATCCCTGAAGTACGCGCTGGGGCTGGCACTGATTCCAATTTATCCCTGAAGTACGCGGTTGGGCTGGCACTGATTCCTATTTATCCCTGAAGTACGCGGTGGGGCTGGCACTGATTCCTATTTATCCCTGAAGTACGCGCTGGGGCTGGCACTGATTCATATTTATCCCTGAATTACGCGGTGTGGTTGGCACTGAATCCTTTTTATCCCTGAGGTACGCGCTGGGGCTGGCACTGATTCATATTTATCCCTGAAGTAAGCGCTGGGGCTGGCACAGATTCCTATTTATCCCTGAAGTACGCGCTGGGGCTGGCACTGATTCCTATTTTTCCATGAAGTACGCGCTGGGGCTGGCACTGATTCCTATTTATCCCTGAAGTACGCGCTGGGGCTGGCACTGATTCCTTTTTATCCCTGAAGTACGCGCTGGGGCTGGCACTGATTCTTATTTATCCCTGAAGTACGCGCTGGGGCTGGCACTGATTCCTATTTATCCCTGAAGTACACGGTGGGGCTGGCACTGACTAATATTTATCCCTGAAGTACGTTGTGGGGCTGGCACTGATTCCTATTTATCCCTGAAGTACGCGGTGGGGCTGGCACTGATTCCTATTTATCCATGAAGTACGCGGTAGGGCTGGCACTGATTTCTATTTATCCCTGAAGTACGCGCTGGGGCTGGCACTGATTCCTATTTATCCCTGAAGTACGCGGTGGGGCTGGCACTGATTCCTATTTTTCCCTGAAGTACGCGCTGGGGCTGGCACTGATTCCTATTTATCCCTGAAATACGCGGTGGCGCTGGCACTGATTCCTATTTATCCCTGAAGTACGCGCTGGGGCAGGCACTGATTCCTATTTATCCCTGAAGTACGCGCTGGGGCTGGCACTGATTCCTATTTATCCCTGAAGTACGCGCTGGGGCTGGCACTGATTCCTATTTATCCCTGAAGTACGCGCTGGGGCTGGCACTGATTCCTATTTATCCCTGAAGTACGCGGTGGAGCTGGCACTGATTCCTATTTATCCCTGAAGTACGCGCTGGGGCTGGCACTGATTCCTATTTATCCCTGAAGTACGCGCTGGGGCTGGCACTGATTCCTATTTATCCCTGAAGTACGCTGTGTGGCTGGCACTGATTCCGGTCGTCGATTACTTTCGTTCCGTCTCCTCAAACCGTTTCCACTCTCCCTATCCCTCGCTCTCATACTTTTATCTTTATGTTCATGACTTGTGGATGCATATATGAATATATGTGCACGACAACAGATAATAAAAAATACATGATGATGGTGGACATTATGAGTTATTCGGGGCTCGCTGGAGGTTCAGGTGTGGAGTGTACAACATTTCAGAACATTTATATATATATATATATATATATATATATATATATATATATATATATATATATATATATATATGAACACACACACACACACACACATATATATATATATATATATATATATATATATATATATATATTTATATATATATATATATATATATATATATATATGTTTGTTTATATATATATATATATATATATATTTATTTATATATATATATATATATATATATATATATATACATATAAATGTATATACGTATACATGTATATATATATATATATATATATATATATATATATATATATATATATATATATATATATATATGTTTATATATATATATGTTTATATATATATATATATATATATATATATATATATATATATATGTTTGTTTATATATATATATATATATATATATATATATATATTTATATATATATATATATATATATATATATATATATATATATATATATATATATATATATATATATATATATATATATATATATATATATGTTGTTTATATATATATATATATATATATATATATATATATGTTTATTTATATATATATATATATATATATATATATATATATATACATATAAATGTATATACGTATACATGTATATATATATATATATATATATATATATATATATATATATATATATATATATATATATTTATTTATATATATATATATATATATATATATATATATATATATATATGTATTCATTCGGCAGATGAGGTCACCACAGCCAGCAGCAGGTCTTACGCCCCAACTTCAGTTCAAACATCGTCCATCAGCACATCTGGGGCTAACATCAACGACGGTGACAAGGACAATACCGGTAAGAGTCCAGTTCCTTAAAAGATGTGACATTTATGTTTGTTCCGTTGATGTGTTCCTTTGTAGCTACGATTAGGTCACATTATGGATGTGGTATCAGTCCAACAGTTAGAAATATATATGAACATAGTTTTACAAATTTGAGTATTAGCATTGTGTTTCAATGTTGTTGTCTTTGTTCTAAGCATGCCATAATCACGTTATTTGTTAAACACTACCACATATTTATAACAACATACATTAATACATAACACTATACAATAATGGTATTTACTATATCATGATGATTGTGTTTTGCAGAACATTTCGCGCTTATTGCTGTGGGAATCCTGAGCGGGTTGTTGGCTGTTGCGCTGGTCATCAGCATATTTATTCGCACAAGAAAGTGTGTTGTTTATTATTAATTTTATAATAAAATATTTTCAAATATAATCTAACCAAATGCCGCAAACAAGAGGAATAGCGGTCTAACAAGCAGCATAGCGGTCTAACAAGCGGCGTAGCGGTCTAACAAGTGGCGTAGCGGTCTAACAAGCGGCGTAGCGGTCTAACAAGCGGCATAGCGGTCTAACAAGCGGCGTAGCGGTGTAACAAGTGGTGTAGCGGTCTAACAAGTGGCGTAGCGGTCTAACAAGTGGCGTAGCGGTCTAACAAGCGGCATAGCGGTCTAACAAGCGGCGTAGCGGTCTAACAAGCGGCATAGCGGTGTAACAAGTGGCGTAGCGGTCTAACAAGTGGCATAGCGGTCTAACAAGCGGCGTAGCGGTCTAACAAGTGGCGTAGCGGTCTAACAAGCGGCATAGAGGTCTAACAAGCGGTTTGGCGTAGCAAAACCCGGCTATCAACGTTTCTGCTGCGTTGATTTTATCACAGACAAGTATATATGATATATTGCTCCTGGATTGTATGTTTACATTAGCGCGAAAGTGGATATATAGCTCGTTGTTTCGGAAAGCATCTTGAAGAATGAAAGAGAATATTTTTGTGAACAACATTGGTGATATCACCCAAGTCTGTATGGCGGCATTCGTTGCAGGAAATGTGCTTGACGATGCCCTTTCACATTGCACTCTGGTCACAGTGCCATCGTGAAAGAAGCGTCATGGAAGCGCATGACATCTTTGTGTTCAGCTGCTGCTAGTTGTGTCACAGATGGTGATCGTGTGAGTTGTATAGAATCAGCTTGTTTACCTAAGCCACCTAGCGATGGTACTAAGTGATTGAGAGTGATTGGATGATTATTTGACGCCGGACATTTTGGTCAGACAAATGAAATAAATCAGACATCTGAGACATTTGATTATCCACGACGAGAATCGCCACGTGACTCGATAAATTGTCTCCGACACATGGGAATGTGAAGCAATGTTCGTTCAAATAGAATACTTTCACCGAATATGTGATTATGCCTATGTATCGTGTTGTGAATTTCCATATGCAAGGACAATCACTGTCGGTGTATTACTCTTGATTCAAGACACGATTATTTCGCCGTTATTTCACCAATAGCGTCGTCGAGTATGCATCGGTTAACATTAATACACCGAATGCGTCTTTGAGAATCATTCGTTGTGCGGAATGGGCGAAGATTGGCGGCAACAAGACACCCTGACAGCTTAAGATTCATCCATTGACACTCCATGCTGCACGCTTGATTGCACTCGCCGGAGCACGCTTGATTGCACTCGCCGGAGCACGCTTGATTGCATTCTCTGTGGCTCGCTTGGCACCACACGCGCTAGAAATGTTTATGTTAGAAGTGACGCCAGCAAGTTCGTAAGAGACAGATTTATTATGTAAACTGTGATTTGATAGTGATGAATAATATTGGAAGTTGGTATACTTGATTTGTGATTAGTTACTATACTATTAATTTTTTTATTAAACGGGACTTCTCTTACATATACATATGTTGTTGATTTATTTGTTGTTGTACGAATATACAAACACTGAACCATGACGAGTATGTCCCTTGACTTACCGCATTATCCCAGCCAAACCATAAATCTGTGACAAGTTGGATCTCTTTAGGCCTACAGTAGTAATATATATTTCATTTTACACGCACTCATATGTAGGGTGTATATGTAGTTAGGTAGGAAAGATTGTCTTTCCTATATTGTTTTTTTTCAGGGGGAAAATTGTTTAGGGTAGGTAGGCATTTATTATTTATTGGTCAAATTATTATGTTTAATGAGGATACTTCTATCGCCCGCATTATCACCTTGTCAACTAGCGAGTTTTAAATGCGAATAAACTCGGTTCGATTCTTATTAAAAATATTATACACAAACATTTGTTAAATTATAATGTTATTTATTTTTACTACTCGTCTTCCATCACGTGACCAGGCAGCCAGGCTGGTCCTCGACCTATGCGCATGCGGAAGATTTCACACACAATTTCTTCAGACCGATAGGAGAAAACATATTGCTGGTATTATGACACCTAGAGATTGGGTCGAGCGGCAAAGATTTGTGTTTTTTTCTTCTGCATGGATTTATACAGAGTCGCAAATAAATTATGTATTTTCTTGCCATGTCGTAAGAAGTACAGTTAACAGGATCAATCGTGCAAACGGATGCATAAATATTCTTCTTCTACGGCTTAGCCCACCAGGCCTGCTTTGTGGCCTGTGATTGAAGCTTATAGTGATGGTAGGCTGCTGACTTCGACGGTGACTTCTTGCCATTTGCTCACGAAAGGTTTGAGGTTTGCAGGTTGTTATAGTTATTCAGCCATGTGCAATTTGGTTTGACTGAAATATAATAGTTACCGATTGTAGTGTTCTGTTGAATTGTTAAGAAGGAAACAACAAGTTTAGTGAAAAAAATGGCTTCATTTATTTCATGACGTTGTTATGTATCGAACATTTTAAAGCATCAACAAATACAATTTACCTGCCTAAAAATGTAAATATATGTCATTTGTTCGTGTCTACTTACAGATAACACTGTGTAAAGGACCGTGCGGTTGACATTGAGGACGATTGCTACACACACACCACGCCGGAGCTGAGAGACATGACGACGCCTGTTTACGACACTGTCGCTATTCCGGAAACGACGTCGACTTAAGAACGTATCAAGGATCCCCGTCCGCCGACGATGTCGTCCCGTCAGACAACGACGATAGCCCGTCCGCCGACGATGTCGTCCCGTCAGACAACGACGATAGCCCGTCCGCCGACGACGTTGGCTCTTCTGCAGAACGAGTACTTTCTTATATGTATAATCTACACTGTTCCTTCAGTAACAGTACTTCTTGTTCTCTAGGTTTTATATCTTTCTTACGTAAAAAATATTTCTATTAATATTTATATATCCATTCAATATCTTAGACACTTCAATTTGATCTCCACTTAACCTGCGCGTCTTTAGGGTTGCCCTGAAACCTGCTCATATCAGCACGTACTGCTACTCCTAAGTGTTTTCTTTCCATGGTAGTACGTAGAACAATATCTCCCATTTTATATTTTACACCCAAGTTCTCGTCTCGTGTGTAGGCATTTAAATTTACATTTCACCAAATTGAATAACATCTGCCATTTTTCAGACTATTTCACTAATTTGTCTACCCCGTCTTGTAAGTTTTGTTTAGCGTAATGCTTGTAATAATCATAAACTCTGTTGTGTCATTTAATTTACGCAGTACTCTTTGGTGTGGCACTTTGTCGACAGCTTTCAGAAATCGTAAGTAGATAATATTGATTGGTGATCCTTCATCTACCCACTTAGTGACTTCTTCTAAAATATTTAAATAATGGTGTGGTGTTTTTTTTTCTATTGGATACGAACAACTCCGTGTTTTAAAGAAACATTCAAGACATTTGTAAGTGGTGTGCTTATTTATTAGCTGTCTACTGCATGCAGCGTCTACAGAGCACGTGTGAACGCGTAATCACGAAACTAGAGGCCATGACCACGTAACACTTTCCATAATGAACTTCGTTGTCATCCTGTACGAGTACGCATCGAGTTTATGATCCAATCTTATATTCGTGTACGTCCAATATTGTTGTCTGTCCTCGCACGACGTAACTGGTATAAGTGGTACGTCATGCGTGGGTCACTTGAATAGACCTCATGCTATAACATGCATAGATCACAATGTTTTTGTGTCCTGAACCTTGTGACACTCAATGCAGACGCAGTGTTGTGATTGGTTCAGCTCTCCGAGCACATATATAACACCCTTGTCACAGACAGTCGATGTGTCAAACCGGAGACTTGGTAACTCCAACTTCCTCTTTACATAGCGTTTCTTGTTGAATATATGTGTCAGTTCCCGAAAACGAATCACACAGGAAAAAAAACTCTTTCAAATAAGATATTTAGATGCGTGTGTTTTGGGAGTATCTTCATGGAATTGATGCAAACACAAAAACCTGGCTACTCGACGTTTCCATGAAAAGAAAAGATTCAGGCGTAAAAGTAAGTGTCGATATGAATGTTTCAGATTGCAGCTTCAAAGGGTAATGAAATGATTGGGTTGATTAGGAGAAATACAACACATACGTTAAATTAATTATACTTCTGTATAAAGAAATACTGAGGCCTCATTTATATTACTGTATACAAGATTGGAGACCATACCGTAAGAAGAATATAGAAAAGTTAGAACGTACACACAGGAAAACAACTAAACTGATTTCTTACTGCTGGCTGGCTACCAGACGATGGGAAAATCCGTAGAAACGTTTGTAAAAATGAAATGTACAGCATGTTGGTAGCTCTTGTTGCTCTATAGTTGGTAGCTGTTGTTGACCTATGGTTGGTATATGTTGCTGTTCTATAGTTTGTAGCTGTTGTTGCTCTATTGTTGGTAGTTGTTGTTGTTCTGTAGTTGGTATGTATTGTTGCTCTATAGTTGGCAGCTGTTGTTGCTCCATAGTTGGTAGCTGTTGTTGCTCTATTGTTGGTAGCTCTCGTTGCTCTATAGTTGGTAGCTGTTGTTGCTCGATAGTTCGTAGCTGTTATTGCTCTATAGTTGGTAGCTGTTGTTGCTCCATAGTTGGAAGCTGTTGTTGCTCTATTGTTGGTAGCTCTCGTTGCTCTATAGTTGGTAGCTGTTGTTGCTCTATTGTTGGTAGCTATTGTTGTTCTATAGTTGGTAGCTCTCGTTGCTCTATAGTTGGTAGGTGTTGTTGCTCCATAGTGGGTAGCTGTTTTTGCTCTATAGTTGGTAGCTCTCGTTGCTCTATAGTTGGTAGCTGTTGTTGTTCTATAGTTGGTAGCTGTTGTGTTTCTATAGTTGATAGTTGTTGTTGCTCTATAGTTGGTAGCTCTTGTTGCTATATAGTTGGTAGCTGTTGTTGACCTATAGTTGGTATATGTTGCTGTTCTATAGTTTGTAGCTGTTGTTGCTCTATAGTTGGTATATGTTTTTGTTCTATAGTTGGTAGCTGTTGTTTTTCTATAGTTGGTAACTCTCGTTGCTCTATAGTTGGTAGCTCTTGTTGCTATATTGTTGGTAGCTGTTGTTGTTGTTCTGTAGTTGGTAGCTGTTGTTGCTCCATAGTTGGTAGCTGTTGTTGCTATATAGTTGGTAGCTGTCGTTGCTCTATAGTTGGTAGCTGTTGTTGCATAATTGTTGGTAACTGTTGCTACTCTATTATTGGTAGCTGTCGTTGCTCTTTTGTAGGTAGCTGATGTTGCTCTATAGTTGGTAGCCGTTGTATCTCTATATTCGGTAGTTGTTGTTGCTCTATAGTTGGTAGCTGTTGTTGTTTTATAGTTACCCTGTAGCTTGCTGTGGTTGGGGCCATTGGTTCATGCAACCAATAATTGTTTATATTTTTTCTTATTCCATTGACCTATTCAATGCGGGATAAAGCGACCCCCTGTGGGGTAAAGCGACCCCCTGTGGGGTAAAGCGACCCCCTGTGGGGGCAAAGCGCACCTTCTGTGGGGCAAAGCGCACCCCCATTGTAAATCACAACTGGAGTGGTTGTTTCAGAAATTAATCGGTTTAATACTTGTAAGGCATTTTTACTTGTTGTACCACCCACGTATGTCAATTGACTAATACACACGTGTTCTGGTTGTGCGCTGGCTATCTAATTGTTTCATAATGATTGTATGAACATTACCTGAACCGATATGAATGTCTCAGAGTGGGATTGCAGTAGGGTCTGCAGATCGATGTTGTGCATTAACATGCTAAATTTTCCAATAAATAAAATACAGAAATATAAGTTCTTTGATGCGCCAGTTTCTAGCTTGCGCCAAATCGTGTTTGTCTCTAAAGGTGTGCACTTTGCCCTCGCCCAACTCTAAGTGACACATTTGCTGGATTCTTACTGAGGTAATGATTTCCTTGCTTCTTTGCCATTTGATGGTATTTGCTTGGCATGATAACTGATAACAATAATGCCTCTTGCATATATGTAACATTTGTTTTAATCAGAATTGAGCAGCAATTTAGGTTTTTCTCACCTGACCTCAAACCGGAGGCCAGGTAAACACAACTTATGTTGAAAGTCGGTCAGTCGTGGTCTAGCGTTGCATGGATGCCAATCCTGTGTTTATTTACAGCGACGTTTGTATATGTGTTGCACGAAAAGACACCGGCGATGAATGCGTGTATGCCAAACAAACACTTTATGACCTGTCAGCAGGACTACATTACAAAGACGCCACTCTTAACGAATGTCGCCAGACGGAATGGTTCCCAGTGTGACTCAGACAACGAGGACCATTCACAACACTTTTATTCTCAGTGAGCATTATGCAGCTGTCACAATTACACTATATTTCAGGTGACTGTTGACCGACGTTGGCGTGGCTTGAACGTATGTTGTTTGGAACTCACAACCTTAGAAGTATAACTGTCTTTACGCAATACCTTCGTACAGCCTCTCACGTGATGTCACGTGACACAATGGCGTATACGACGTTGACAACGCAAATGCTAAAAAGCACACCAACTACACGTTTTACAAATATGATCTCTGAAATTGAGATTGTTATAAAAAAAAACTCCTAGATTCCGTGCAGAAGCTACAATTGTGATATACTGGTTTAGGAAAGGTGCAGAAAAACTCTCTTAATTTTGCCCCGCTACTTCTGGAACGCATTTAGTTTTAATCTGCTCTCAGCAGTCCATTGGAAGTTTGTTGTGAAAATAATCGCTGAATTGATTTTGGGAGCAATGATTGTCATGGATTGCCAAAGGAGTGTGGATATGCGCGGGTATCATCTGCATAAAGGTCGTGACTCAAGTTGTAACTTTTGATAACTGAGGCGAATGGGGATGTTGTAGCCCTAGGACACCTGCGCAGGTACCAAAACATCCGAACAGATGGGCCCAAATCTTACACGTTACATGTGAATTCGTTAATAGTACGAACTGCTGGCTCCATCTACCGCACAGTCCGGTTTACACACACACACACACACACACACACACACACACACACACACACACACACACACACAAATGTATGCGCTCATAACCGCTCGCACTCACGCCCACTGGCATAGCAGGCATGCACGTGGTTGTACACACACGCACACAAACACACGCACACGCACACATGCACACACACACACGCACACACACGCACACACACACGCACACACACACACATATACATACCTGCACGCGCACAGGCATGCACGCACACAATACACAATGTGCAGTTGGTGTTAAACTACTGGGCAGCGGGGGGGGGCAGTACACAACAACGTATGTATGAAATGCGATCAACTGTGCATTACGGACGGTGTTAGCTTTTATTGTTGATGTTGGTATTTTGGAAAGTGTCTCTGGGTTGTTGGAACATCAAACAAATATGATGCTAACCATTTATCACACACGTGAGGCAGTGTACGATGACGTCATTCATCGTCATCGGTACTGATGAAGTCGACGTGATAGGTTGACGATAGCCTCTACCAGGTAAATTAAACACACCTTGGATATGTAAAATGAAAGTTTGTGTCAAATGTGTCAAAGACGCGAGGAAACTCGAAGATTTGACAAGAAAGGTTTCTCGCAACAGGAATCACCTTGTGTTTACGCTACGTTGCAAAGATATCAATGTAACACCTCCCAGTCTCAGTTTGAAATGTCCGATAAACACGACACATGCGAGGAGAATGGTGGACACACTCAGGAAGGACCTAGTGAGGGAGAATACGTGTCATAAACAACAAATTGGACGCGTTTAAAGAGAAGAAACTCGCCCTAGAAACGAAGTTGTTTACTTCGTTGTCAAGGGAAGAAGAACCAAACGTCACGCACCACATCGCGCATGTCAGCGAGAGTAAATGGCGTCATAAAAAAAATTTAGCGCTTGGAAGCGAAGAGAAACAGAACAAACGATGGTGAACTCACCGGAACCCGGCTGAAAAGGTGGGTGATAAACCTAAAATTCAGCGCTTGGAAGCGAAGAGAAACAGAACAAACGATGGTGAACTCACCGGAACCCGGCTGAAAAGGTGGGTGATAAACCTAAAATTCAGCGCTTGGAAGCGAAGAGAAACAGAACAAACGATGGTGAACTCACCGGAACCCGGCTGAAAAGGTGGGTGATAAACCTAAAATTCAGCGCTTGGAAGCGAAGAGAAACAGAACAAACGATGGTGAACTCACCGGAACCCGGCTGAAAAGGTGGGTGATAAACCTAAAATTCAGCGCTTGGAAGCGAAGAGAAACAGAACAAACGATGGTGAACTCACCGGAACCCGGCTGAAAAGGTGGGTGATAAACCTAAAATTCAGCGCTTGGAAGCGAAGAGAAACAGAACAAACGATGGCGACCTCACCGGAACCCGGCTGAAAAGGTGGGTGATGAACCTAAAATTCAGCGCTTGGAAGCGAAGAGAAACAGAACAAACGATGGTGACCTCACCGGAACCCGGCTGAAAAGGTGGGTGATAAACCTAAAATTTACCAGCAGAAGTTTGGAGTAGCCATGGGCAGTCCGGAATCCTCCATTGTTGTGAACCTGTACATGGAAGACCTGGAGCAGAAAATAATAGCCACAGCACCTGTAGATTGCCAACCGAGAAACTGGAACCGATATGTGGACTATGTCATTTGCCTGTTACACACAGGAAGGCAAAGAAATTACAACAACACATGAAGTATCATTTTCACGCGGGAAGACGAGGAGATGGATGCGAAGTTCACCAGAAAGGACGATGGCAGTGTGAAGTCTACAATGTACAGGAAGAAGACACACACTGACCAATACCTGAACTTTGCATCCCACCACCCCAAATATCAGAAGTTAGGAGTGGTCAGAACCCTTATGAACAGGTGTGAGAAGATAACTTAAGAGGACCTCTAAGAGTATATGGCTATCCATCCTGGGCCTTGAACAAGGTGACATATAGCAATAAGAAAAACAAACAAATGACAGAAATTGCAGGAGCCAAGTAGTCATCCGATACGTAGAGCGGGTCTCAGAGAGAGTACACCGAGTACTGAAGAAGTATGGAGTAGCAAGAGTTATGCGTCCCCACACCGCCTTCAGGCGCCTGTTGGTACATCACAAGGACAAAGTAGAGCTAGGAGAACAGGGAGAACTGGTGTACCAACACTATGCAAGAACTGTGGTGCTTAGTACATTGGGGAGACAGGAAGACTACTTAAAACACGACTGGAGGAACACAGAAAGGACGAAGATAATACGAAAAATGGGAAATACACAAGGAGCAGAAAAAAGATTGATGTCTGCCCTCAATAAATCCGCACTTACAGACCATGCGACAACTGAAAACCACATCATAGACTGGGAGGGAGTGAGAATTGTAGACAAGAAACCCAACCGAAGAATCCGGCATACCAAGGAAGCCATCTGGATCAGGAAAACCAGAACCCCCATCAACAGAGACGAGGGCAATTACGAACTGCCTCACGTGTACGATGACGTCATTCGGCGTCATCGGTACTGATGAAGTCGACGTGATACGTTGACGAAAGCCTCAACCAGGTAAATTAAACACACCTTGGATATGTAAAATGAAAGTTCTCTGATTTGAAGACTGATGTATTAGCAACGAGCTAATATTAACCCTTCTGTAAGTAGAACGACACACTTTTCGGTAAGTAGAAAAAAAAAATCTGTGCCGTTCCCAATTCACTCCAAATCGAAGAATCCAAAGTTCACTTTTACAGCCAAATACCGCATTAATCAGAATGTGTTGGCAGATTATGTTGTTAATCGGATTGTTTCTCTCCTATCACCAGTATGAATTGTAAAAGTAAATTGGCGTAATATTCTTCAATTTTTTTTAAACTACGATTCTTGCAACTTATTCAGCCATCGTTGCTTTTGTGTTTCTTTGGTATTCCCCAAGATACTAAAAGGCATCCATGTAACAAATGCCTGGGGTTTCCCTTCCATGTGCGGATTTCGCCTTTCCCTTGGCAGCAATTTGTCGCTGGCAAAGAAGAAGTAGTTTGTTACAATTGTATTTTGTATCGAATTTCAGTCGTGGCTAATGGGATGATTCAGCGGGATGTCAATATATCTAATAAATATCACAGCTTCAACTCTTGAGGCTTCGACAGTTCGTTTCTTTGTCTTGGGACAGTGCGCTCTGTGGGCACAGAAGAGCGTTCTTCGTGCGTCCCCTGTTCTACGACGCCACGTGTTGAGTGGTTCCGGCCCCATATGGTGTCTCCTCGTTCAAATAAAAATTGTCCCAACATATATGAGTCACAGAATGATGTGCGACATCAATCGTTGCAGGCAGCAGAGTGTCACTCTTAACAATGGCATTGCACATGGCAGTCTCCAGGTCCAGTAAAGAGGAGTATTATTAAGTGACGAGTTCGTAGGGTACCCCAACTGTAGTACACACGATGAGGGCACTTAACCTTTGATATATCTTTTTGCCGAGCAGTGGTAATATGTTGCTTAATTAAAATAATGTCTGCACATTCCAAAAATAGTTGACTTGACAATTACAGTTGATATGACAATTTGAATAAATTATGATTTACCTGGTCAAAGTATTCATGTGTTCTACAAATTATACAATTGACACCAGATTCAAAGGCTCAACAGGACAGATTTAACATTCAGCGTGAGATACTCTCCTCAACCCTTTGTAGGGGCTGTCGGTCCTTCTATGTCTTTGCTGGTGGTGGTGGGGGCGGGGGGGGGCGGGGGGTGGTGGAGCGGGCGAATCGATGTCGTCATCGTCATCATCATCATCATCATCATCACCCTACACAGATTATATAAGATGGGTGTACATATTAACGAGTGCTGGTGACAACACACGTCCCTGTCACACTCGTCTCTTCACAGTTGTTGTTGTCGTATTTCCTTTATCCGCATTCTGCCGTTTTCTTTAAATTTACAAAAACAATGGTTTGCTGTTTGACACGTGTACAGTACAATGTCGGTGAAATGAAACAAAATACATGCTGCCAAATAATACGTGCAGAAGTTCTCCTTACATACTTAACTAACCAAACACCCTTGGCCAAATTAAGAATTTCCCGTATCATACCTGACTTATTGATATACACCCACATTGTTAATTAAGAATATCCCGTATCATACCTGACATATTAATATACAACCACATTGTTAATTAAGAATCTCCCGTATCATACCTGACATATTAATATACACCCACATTGTTAATTCAGAATCTCCCGTATCATACATGACATAATGATATACACCCACATTGTTATTTAAGAATCTCCCGTATCATACCTGACATATTGCTATACACCCACATTGTTATTTAAGAATCTCCCGTATCATACCTGACATATAGATATACACCCACATTGTTATTT
Source organism: Lamellibrachia satsuma (assembly GCA_033239005.1). Classification (NCBI taxonomy): domain Eukaryota; kingdom Metazoa; phylum Annelida; class Polychaeta; order Sabellida; family Siboglinidae; genus Lamellibrachia; species Lamellibrachia satsuma. The sequence goes on along the minus strand of BSQZ01000097.1, from coordinate 1,470,639 downwards.
AAGAATCTCCCGTATCATACCTGACATATTGATATACACCCACATTGTTATTTAAGAATCTCCCGTATCATACCTGACCTATTGATATACACCCACATTGTTAATTAAGAATATCCCGTATCATACCTGACCTATTGATATACACCCACATTGTTAATTCAGAATCTCCCGTATCATACCTTACATATTGATATACACCCACATTGTTAATTCAGAATCTCCCGTATCATACCTGACCTATTGATATACACCCACATTGTTAATTCAGAATCTCCCGTATCATACCTGACCTATTGATATACACCCACATTGTTAATTAAGAATATCCCGTATCATACCTGACATAATGATATACACCCACATTGTTAATTAAGAACCTCCCGTATCATACCTGACATAATGATATACACCTACATTGTTAATTAAGAATTTCCCGTATCATACCTGACATATTGATATACACCCACATTGTTAATTCAGGATCTCCCGTATCATACCTGACATATTGATATACACCCACATTGTTATTTAAGAATATCCCGTATCACACCTGACATATTGATATACACCCACATTGTTAATTAAGAATCTCCCGTATCATACCTGATCTATTGATATATACCCACAGTGTTAATGCAGTTGGATGTAGAAACTAGATTGTTGGTGAAACTAGATTGTTAATTTATTTGATTGAAGAAAATACAGAAAATAATGAGTTTCACATTTTGGTTCATGTGCAATAAGAGGCAGATTGGTAAACGCGTAGGGATCTCGTTGGTAAATTAATAAGGAATCCAATTATTGATGTTCTGTATACTGTGGTCAGACAGCAAGAGTTTGTCTCTGTCAGGGCGCCGCGTGTAGGCTGTTGACATATTCTTTGATCTGATCTCGCCGTTAAGCGCGTCTGTGTACTCACTTACATTTAGGCGGGTGACGCGTGTCGTGTAGTTTTTTCCTTGCGTCACGGCTTCAGTGATTTGTGAAACATGCAGCGTCTAACGAGTGCGTATCGAGGATGTATTGCGTGTGTGCATGTGCGTATGTGCGTGCTTGCGTGCGTGCTTGTGTGCGCATTCGTTCCTTCGTGCATGCGTCTGTACGTCATGTGTGTGTGTGTGTTTGCGCGCGTGCATGCATGCGTGCGTGCGTGCGTGCGAGCGTGGTGCGTCTAATGTAGATTACATTGGACCTACCTGAATTAAGATAATGCAAATAGCCGACCTCGTTACACAGTATCCGCTGATTGAATTGAACCAATTGTAGTAATCGCACAACAAGCTGATTAACTACGTTAGTTCGGTGAACCTGTTGCCACACACGTCCACGCCCAGACTGGAAAGTTATGCAATCAAATTGGTAAACATAAGTGACAAGTTTTGGCTGATGTGTCAACTGGAAGTTAGCAATTTACAAAGCGCCCGACATAAATAACCTTTTTACTATATCGCCTGCATCACAAATAACATTCATATATATTCTTCATGTTTTCTGAATCATTAATTTGGTATCGTTAAAACAACAGCGATCACATGTTTTATAAGTGTATGCCTATGTAGTGGCTAAAATGTATTGATTTTTTACCGTATTTTTCCGTTGCGCCACTACATGAAAACATGGGTGACATGGCACGCTCTCCTTTGGGAGACCCTAGCTACATGAAAACATGGTTGACTAGGCATGCTCTCATTTGGAAGACCCTAGCTACATGAAAACATGGGTGACTAGGCATGCTTCCCTTTGGGAGATCATAGACACATGATAACATGTGTGACTAGGCACGCTTCCCTTTGGGCGATCATAGATACATGATAACATGAGTGACTAGGCATGCTTCCCTTTGGGCGATCATAGATACATGATAACATGAGTGACTAGGCATGCTTCCCTTTGGGAGATCATAGACACATGATAACATGTGTGACTAGGCATGCTTCCCGTTGGGAGATCATAGACACATGATAACATGGTTGACTAGGCATGCTTCCCGTTGGGAGATCATAGATACATGATAACATGAGTGACTAGGCATGCTTCCCTTTGGGCGATCATAGATACATGATAACATGAGTGACTAGGCATGCTTCCCTTTGGGAGATCATAGACACATGATAACATGTGTGACTAGGCATGCTTCCCTTTGGGAGATCATAGACACATGATAACATGGTTGACTAGGCATGCTTCCCGTTGGGAGATCATAGATACATGATAACATGAGTGACTAGGCATGCTTCCCTTTGGGGGATCATAGACACATGATAACATGTGTGACTAGGCATGCTTCCCTTTGGGAGATCATAGACACATGATAACATGGTTGACTAGGCATGCTTCCCGTTGGGAGATCATAGATACATGATAACATGGGTGACTAGGCATGCTTCCCTTTGGGAAATCATAGATACATGATAACATGGGTGACTAGGCATGCTTCCCTTTGGGAGATCATAGACACATGATAACATGTGTGACTAGGCACGCTTCCCTTTGGGCGATCATAGATACATGATAACATGGGTGACTAGGCATGCTTCCCTTTGGGCGATCATAGATACATGATAACATGAGTGACTACGCATGCTTCCCTTTGGGAGATCATAGACACATGATAACATGTGTGACTAGGCATGCTTCCCTTTGGGAGATCATAGACACATGATAACATGGTTGACTAGGCATGCTTCCCGTTGGGAGATCATAGATACATGATAACATGGGTGACTAGGCATGCTTCCCTTTGGGAAATCATAGATACATGATAACATGGGTGACTAGGCATGCTTCCCTTTGGGAGATCATAGACACATGATAACATGGTTGACTAGGCATGCTTCCCGTTGGGAGATCATAGATACATGATAACATGGGTGACTAGGCATGCTTCCCTTTGGGCGATCATAGACACATGATAACATGGGTGACTAGGCATGCTTCCCGTTGGGAGATCATAGATACATGATAACATGGGTGACTAGGCATGCTTCCCTTTGGGAGATCATAGATACATGATAACATGGGTGACTAGGCATGCTTCCCTTTGGGAGATCATAGACACATGATAACATGGGTGACAAGGCACGCTCTCCTTTGGGAGACCCTAGTTACATGAAAACATGGGTGAGAAGGCACGCTCTCCTTTGGGAGACCCTAGCTACATGAAAACATGGTTGACTAGGCATGCTCTCCTTTGAAAGACCCTAGCTACATGAAAACATGGGTGACTAGGCATGCTTCCCTTTGGGAGATCATATATGCATAATAACATGGGTGACTAGGCATGCTTCCCTTTGGGAGATCATAGATACATGATAACATGGGTGACTAGGCATGCTCTCCTTTGGGAGACCCTAGCTACATGAAAACATGGGTGACAAGGCACGCTTTCCTTTGGGAGACCCTAGCTACATGAAAACATGGTTGACTAGGCACGCTCTCCTTTGGAAGACCCTAGCTACATGAAAACATGGGGAATAGGCATGCTTCCCTTTGGGAGATCATATATGCATAATAACATGGGTGACTAGGCATGCTTCCCTTTGGGAGATCATAGATACATGATAACATGGGTTTCTATGCATGCTTCCCTTTGGGAAATCATAGATACATGATAACATGGGCGACTAGGCATGCTCCCTTTGAGAGATCATAGTTACTTGATAAAATTGGTGACTAGGCATGCTTCCCTTTGGGAGATCATAGATACATGATAACATGGGTGACTAGGCATGCTTCCCTTTGGGAGATCATATATACATGATAACATGGATGACTAGGCACGCTCTCCTTTGGGAGATCCTAGCTACATGATAACATGGGTTTCTAGGCGTGATCCCCTTTGGGAGATCATAGATACATGATAACATGAGTGACTAGGCGTGATCCCCTTTGGGAGATCATAGATGCGCCACTGTATCTAAGCGTAAAGTGTGGGGGTATTTGATACGTCATCATTTTACTGTAATCAAGTAATGTCCCAGTTTAACAATGTATATACATTCCACAAACTCCCTCGTAGCGCCTAAACACTGCCCTCGGCAATATTGTTGTTCACCTTTCTTGTAGGGAGAGCATCAACAATATCCTGCAACTACTTGATTGTGTAGCTCGACAACTGATAATATCTTGACATGTGCCCTCGATGTGGTGATGTTGTTGGACGCGGGCGGTCTGTCGTATCTCTAACAGATAATGGGCGTGATAGTGTTTCCGGCAAGATAAGGGGCTATCCATAAAATACACGCAATTTGTTTTACTTCCTTGATGCCCCCACTCCCTCGTCACGTTTCGTAACGCTGGCCTGTACAAACCCCCCACCTATTATGCACACTTATATATTCACCAAGTTTGCGGACTTTTCGCGCCTTTACAGACTTCACCGTCGCAGGATGCAGTCGGCTTTCCCTTTCCTTTCGAATCATGTTCAAATATACAACAAATCTGGCACAGCAATCATTGCTATCAGTCTAAACTCGTCAGCTGGACGAGCAAAAAGTGTCTTAATAACGAACGTAACGATCTAAGCTGAGTGCGAACACGTCTTCTGAAGAACCACCTCGGCCTACGACGGACGTCGACGCCCTCTGACGGCCACTACGGAGTGGTCGACACGCGCAGACAGCGGAGGATCGAGTTGTTCGAAACGAGTTGCAAATACCCACCCACCCCCGCACGCACGCCAATAGTTGCTGGATCGGTTAAATCCGTGACCAAAATTAAGCAACACAGAATATATATATATATATATATATATATATATATATATATATATATATATATATATATATATATATATATATATATATATATATATATATATATATATATATATATATATATATATGTTTGTAAACAATAATCAACAAATACAATACAACATATATATGTTTGTAAACAAGAATCACCAAAAAGAATACAACAAATATATGTTTGTAAACAAGAATCAACAACTCCAAAAAGACACACATCGCTATAATGACAGGTAATATTAATAAAAGACGTTTTTCTGTGTCGCTTAATTTTGGTCACGGATTTAACCGATCCAGCAACTATTGGCGTGCGTGCGGGGGTGGGTGGGTGTGTGGTTGAGTGCGTGTGTGGGAGGGCACATGCGTGCGTGTGAGCGTACGTACATGGATGCGAGCGTGCGTGTTTGCGTGCGTGCGTGCGTGGGTGTTTATGTGTGGATGCGTGCGTAGCAGCGTGGATGCGTACGTGCGTGTTGTCGTGCGAGCGTGAGTGCGTGAATGCGCTCTAGCGTGCGAGTCCACGTGGGTGCGTACGAGCGTGCGTGCGTGTGTTTGCGTGCGTGCGTACAAATGCCTTACATATAGAGAGGCAGACAGGCACAAACAATGCGTGGATGCGCGCGAGCATGCGTGGGTGCGTGCGGACATGCGTGCGTGGATGCGTGGATGCGTGCATGCTTGTGTGTGTGTGCGTACGTATATGCGTGCATGCGTGCGTCGGTGGATGCGTGCGTGCGTGCGTGCGTGCGACCGTGGTGCGTGAATGCGTACGTGCGATCGAGCGTGCGCGCCTGAATGGGTGCGTGCGAACGAGCGTGTGTGCGTATCAGTCAGCGAGGGTGCGCGGATACGTGCGTGCTTGCGTGTGATTGAGCGTGCATGCGTGCGTGCGAAAGAGCAAGCGTGCGTGCGTGCGTGCGAGCGAAGCGAGTGTGAGTGAGTGAATGCGTGCTATCGTGCGTAGGTACGTTGATGCGTGCGTGTGTGTGTGCGCGTGCCTACGTGCATGTGTGCGTGGGTGAATGTGTACGTGCTAGCGAGCGGGCGTGAATGCGTGCGTGCGTGTGTGTGGTTGCGTGCGCATAAATGCCCAACATGAGCTTAGTCACCCTTTAATTTACCATACTACCAAGTGGTGCAGCAACGGGTCTTTTCGATGGTAAACAAGATTTAACCAGATTGAACAAGATTGCCATCTCAAACAACAAATTCCAGATGGCAAGTGGACAAGGAATCCATTGGCTTATCGAGAGTCCAACAATTTTCTCATCTATGTGTAGCCCGCCCTTATCAGATTAACATGGAACTTCTTTCTTTCGAATATGCTTTTTTGTTCTTCCCGCCCAGGGAGAGACACACTCAGTACACTGTCAGTATACAGTCCTTGATAATTTATCCAACTGAGCCCCCCCCCACACACACATTTTAGACTTTTACCTACCACGTTGAGCGAATTTAAATACACATCATGCTCAGTGGTCGGGAGTCCACAGAGTTACACAAGCTCGTGCCCTTTTAAAGTTGGTGGGATAAAACCCAATACACACCCTTTAACGTGTGACATATGCATTATTTCATGACATGTGATATAGATTAATTCAATAACATAATTTATTCATAGATTAATGTTAATTAAAGCATGACATGTCGAAATATACGCCCATATTTACACAACAATTGTGATTTCATACCCTAATCGCGTTGTGTAACGATGTGTCGGACAGAGAAAACATGTCCATAAAACGTGGACTCTGTCTCAAGGATGGTTCACTGGCAGTGTGTTGTGTGCCCCGCGCTACCCCGATAGCGAGGTGACTAGTTGAGTGGCCCGGACTACCCCGTTAGCGTGGTGACTAGTTGAGTATCCCGCGCTACCCCTTTAGCGTGGTGACTAGTTGAGTATCCCGAGCTACCCCTTTAACGTGGTGACTAGTTGAGTATCCCGCGCTACCCCCTTAGCGTGGTGACTAGATGAGTGTCTCGCGCTACCCCTTTAGCGTGGTGACTAGTTGAGTATCCCGCGCTACCCCCTTAGCGTGGTGACTAGATGGGTGTCTCGCGCTACCCCTTTAGCGTGGTGACTAGTTGAGTATCCCGCGCTACCCCCTTAGCGTGGTGACTAGATGAGTGTCTCGCGCTACCCCTTTAGCGTGGTGACTAGTTGAGTATCCCGGACTACCCCGTTAGCGTGTTGACTAGATGAGTGTCTCGCGCTACCCCTTTAGCGTGGTGACTATATGAGTAGCCCGGGCTACCCCTTTAACGTGGTGACTAGATGATTGGCCCGGGTTACCCCGTTAGCGTGGCGACTAGTTCAGTATCCCGCGCTACCCCTTTAGCGTGGTGACTAGTTATATATTATATATATATATATATATATATATATATATATATATATATATATATATATATATATATATATATATATATATATATATATATATATATATATATATATATATATTTTTTATATTTTTTTTGACAGTAAAAAGTTGTGCTCTTATATAGTGTTGTATCCAGTCATTGGGACTCTTCAAAACGCTTTACACGTCACCCCTTGGCAGACCTGTTTATTCCAACGCCATATCGACTTCTCTCGGAAGCATTCAGCCTCGCTGCAATTACTTTGCGAAGACTATTCCTTCACCTGCCAACCACTGCTGTCTATAGTCAGGTATTCATTAATTATATAACTTTCGAACCAGGTATTTCCAATATGCTCATTCGAACTAACACCATTAAAACATTTGAAAACGTGTAGGCATGTCGGTGAAAAATGAATAAAGAATTCAATTAATAATGTTCTGTGTTCTGTAGTTTGACAGCGAGAGTGTATCTCTGTCAGGGCGTCGCGTGTCGACTGTTGACAGATTCTCTGATCTAATCTCGCCGTTAAACGACAGGCATCAGAAGTAGCCACGCGTGACGGTCCGGTCATTCCACGAGCACCGAGGGGCAGGGGGCAGGAACTACCCAGACCGCCGCTCATTTCCACCCCAAGGTTTGTAGATTTGTGACATGAGAGTGGGCGTAATGTCTTGGCTTCTTTTCTCTCTGTCTGTCTGTCTGTAAGTGTCGTCATATCGCCGTCAGTTTTGCATGTCTAGTGCATAAACTTGCAGCGACTGCCTTTTCTCTCTCTTCGACCAACCATGTCCGTCCTCCGGGGGGGGGGGACCCATTTTGAGATAATTTCTTTTAATAGTTACATTTGTCAGAAATGATCCCTGAAATCTGGGGTGTAAAAACATGTATAAAATAGTTGACAAATTAGCGAAATAATCCATAATCTGTCACGCTGAATTGATTTGTCAGAAATGATCCCTGAAATCCCCGGCTGATCGCGTACGCCCGAGGCCCCCTCACAAACCCTGAGGACGGGCCTGTCATAGGAGTATGTTTTATTTAACTACAATCTTTGTATCGTTATATGTTTATAAATATCGACCATTCAGCATGCACTGTAAACATGATATTCAGGGCGAAACATTCACATTCGCTAAACGAAGCAGTTGCTCTGGCAAGAAACCTATTTTGTTTTTGTCGAACATCTGTGTTTTGAGATCGTCCCTCAATTGTAATATGTCTTGATGCAGGCTGACGTCACCACAACTTAGCTATTGTCATTTCAAATGTTTTTAATTCTGGGTGTAACTGACATTGATGTAAAGAGGCAGTGCTTGTTAGGGGGGTCCCTGGTTAAAACTAAATATGCCTTTTCCAGTAATCTGGGGTGTAAAAACATGTATAAAATAGTTGACAAATTAGCAAAATAATCCATAAGCTGTCACGCTGAATTGAAATCCGCCGAAATGTGCAATGTGCAATAATTTTATGTGTAGCTACCCCGTGTGCCCTCTGGAATAAAATACCCTGTCAGTATAGATAGTTCTTTTAAACATGTTCACTTCAACCAATGTATTGATGGTTCAAAACAGATTTACCCAGATCAAAAACTCAAAGGTCAGTGTTTTTCAGGCTATCCAGTGGACAGAATGCTTGAGCCGCCGCTTGACCCGATATATCCCGACCGGCCAATGTCGGGGCGATCCCGGGATAGATCCCCTCTCCTCGAAAAGTGCGGGGAGAAGTAGAGACGAGGTATGTCAGGTCTATTATTTTTTATTATTTGTTTTACGGATTTGTCGACCCAATATGTTCGTTTTTGAAAACAAAAACTGTTTTACATTTTCATCGTGTAGTATTTTAAAATGAACCATTTGTTTATTGTGTGGCCGGTCGGTTATTACGAAGAAAATAACCGATACTATGTTATGAAATACACATGCATACGTTTATTCAACAACTTAGTTTGCATTTATGTCAGACTTCTTTGTAGACAGCAACCGATATAAATGATGGTGCTCGCCTCGTGACTGGTCCGGTGGCTAGATGATGGTGCTCGCCTCGTGACTGGTCCGGTGGCTAGATGATGGTGCTCGCCTCGTGATCAGAAGGTAGTGGGTTCGAACGGTAACCAAACTAGTCGTTTCGTAAGATTTGGTAAAACACGTCGACTCGCCTGTCGCCTGGCGTATGGAGAGGAAGTTGGAAGTATGATGCATTTCGGACGGGACACTATAAGAACTACTTCTATATAGTTTCTATGCAGGGGGAAGCAAACTGTCCAATACATGGAACAAATGATTAACCTGACTCGCAGCACATAAGTTATAACAGTGTGGATCACTCAAACGTGTTCTGTTGCATATTCTGCTTCAGCTATTCAGCTATTTCACGAAATCGCGTAGATGCATAGATCTACAGATACCAACAAGAACAAAAGTCAACAAACACAAAATCGAAGACGTTAGTCCCCTCCTTAAATTCCTCTGGAATACAGGACATTTCGGCATGAGAAGTCCTGGGGAGCGTGAGTCCCGGGGAGCGTGAGTCCCGGGGAGCGTGAGTCCCAGGGAGCGTGAGTCCCGGGGAGCGTGAGTCCCGGGTAGCGGGAATCCCGGGTAGCGGGAGTCCTAGGTCAGACTGACCTTGCCGCGCGCAGGCCGACAACTACGGCGAACCAGCCAGCCTCAGGGACATTGATAACATTACCACCTTCAATCGATCTCGTTGCCACAGTTCACTCATATCTGGACGAGTCCCTTGCTACAGACAGTGGTAGATATGTGAACGAATAGTCTTAGCGCAGTAATTGCAGCGTAGCTGAATGTATCACATGCAAGTCGAGATGGCGTTGGAGTGAACAGGTCTGCCAGTGGGTGAAGTATAAAGGAACAGGTCTGCCAGTGGGTGAAGTGTAAAGGAACAGGTCTGCCAGTGGGTGAAGTGTAAAGGAACAGGTCTGCCAGTGGGTGAAGTGTAAAGGAACAGGTCTGCCAGTGGGTGAAGTGTAAAGGAACAGGTCTGCCAGTGGGTGAAGTGTAAAGGAACAGGTCTGCCAGTGGGTGAAGTGTAAAGGAACAGGTCTGCCAGTGGGTGAAGTGTAAAGGAACAGGTCTGCCAGTGGGTGATGTGTAAAGGAACAGGTCTGCCAGTGGGTGAAGTGTAAAGCGCTTCCATGCATCTACCTGTCCCAGTGAGTGGGTACCGTGCTACCATAATATAAAACATGCACGTACACATGCACGCATACATCCATACATACAAGCATACATGCACGTACACATGCACGCATACATCCATACATACAAGCATACATGCACGTACACATGCACGCATACATCCATACATACAAGCACACATGTACGTACACATGCACGCATACATCCATACATACAAGCATACATACACGTACACATGCACGCATACATCCATACATACAAGCACACATGCACACACTCACGCATTCATACGCAAGTATTTCATATGTGCAGTGTTAAGATTCCATTTTAAGACAGCGCTTGAATATTATTTATAGAACCTTTTTTATAGTAACTATTATATACCGTCACTAACACGGTTTATATTTTATTGCATTTTAATTATTTATTTATTTTATTACTTGATTTTAAAGCAGTTTTTACTCAGTATTTAGCCGATACTTTATTTTACATAAGTTATTTCTTTACAAATATATGTAAATTTCGTATTATATAATTTATATCCTTTTTTGTCACACAACAACATTGTTCCTAAAATTAAGGGCAACCTGCTTGCACTTGCTCTACATTGCCTTAAGATCATCCGCTCACAACCTGCAATGATATGTCCATTGCCTTAAGATCATCTGAAACCATAGCTACTTTTCGCAAAATACTGAAATATTAATTGTTTCCTAAACTGCATTTTCACCCTAAATCCTCAACGAACCCGCGATCTGATGGTGAATTTTTTTAAATCCCTGTTTATGATATCATATTTACGACCATAATCAGCACCATCAATATCATCATCACTATCAATATCATCATCTCCATCACCATCACCATCATCACCTATATCAATGTTTAATATTTAGTGTATATTGAGTTGTGTAACACCACGTATTGATGTATACAGTAATATTCTAAGGTGCTGCACAAAAGTATATTACGACCATCGAACTCGACCGTCCGATTGCTGAATGTCTAGCGAACTTTGTCGCCGAACCCCATCCACTCCGTGTTGAAGGGAGGGGTGCAGCCAGAGACTAGGCTGTTCCCTCTGGCAGACAAACCACATTGTTATGTTATGTTGTGTTATGTTTTGTTATGTTATGTTATGTTATGTTATGTTATGTTATGATCACATCTCTAGAATCATTGATAATTATTTTTGCGGAAAAAAATTGATGCACTCTTTGTCTGTTCCAGAGAACCTGCGCGGTCTCTGTGTTACGGTCTCTGTGTCACGGTCTCTGTGTCACGGTCTCTGTGTCACGGTCTCTGTGTCACGGTCTCTGTGTCACGGTCTCTGTGTCACGGTCTCTGTGTCACGGTCTCTGTGTTACGGTCTCTGTGTCACGGTCTCTGTGTCACGGTCTCTGTGTTACGGTCTCTGTGTTACGGTCTCTGTGTCACGGTCTCTGTGTCACGGTCTCTGTGTCACGGTCTCTGTGTCACGGTCTCTGTGTCACGGTCTCTGTGTCACGGTCTCTGTGTTACGGTCTCTGTGTCACCTTCTCTGTGTCACGGTCTCTGTGTTACGGTCTCTGTGTTACGGTCTCTGTGTTACGGTGTACTTTCTTGTGTTATTGTCTAGTCTGTCATTGTGTGCTGTAATTCTTGCTTGTCATTTCACGCTGTATTTTTGTGTGTCATCGCACGTTATAGGTTCTTGTGTGTGTATGTGTGTGTGTGTGTGTGTGTGTGTGTGTGTGTGTGTGTGTGTGTGTGTGTGTGTGTGTGTGTGTGTGTGTGTGTGTGTGAGTGTGTGTGTGTATATGTGCTTTTGTACCGTCGTTCAAACGATCTGTCAATGCTTATGCTCAAACATTGTTGAATAACCGCTACCTCCATAGTCAATATCACTCGTCTCGATCTTCGTATTTGTCGCATTCCTTAAGTGCCCCAACAAATAGTTTTACCAGCCCCCTCCCACCCCTATTGATAATCCGGCACTCTCGACAGAAGTAATTTCCCATTACATTGCGGTTAACCGCACAAATAAACAACCCAACAACTCACTGGAGAACCACAGAACAAAGCGGTCTTCGTCTGAGATATTCGTGTCAGCTACTGGGCAGTCGCCGCTCGTTTTGCGTTTTCTAAATGTTCACGCGTTTCTACAAACTCGCCGTTTTCTCCATTCTCGCGTTTGTACTAGTGATGTGATGACGTGGATGTGATGACGTGAATATTTTGACGGGAATGTGAATGTCATAGAAAAACTTAAAAGCATTTGTGCATAATAACAATAATAATAATAATATAATATATAAAATACTTCAGTAGTATATTGACAATTCCTCCCCTCAGGCGATGAGGCGTCTGACACAGTCTTAAGAGTATTTTTCAAATATCTTAAGCGCATTGGTCATACGTCTATGTCGTCCGAGCTCACATTCAAGCATAATCCATTGATAACCACTATATAACCACCATAAAAACACCATGTATGTATGTGATATGTTTATTTAAGCGAATTCGCTAGCTACAAGAAAAACCGGTATTTCGTCTTCGTCTTCTTTCTGTTTTTTTTTCTTATCAGAAGACAACTGCAAAGAATCAAAGGAATCAGCTTATAGTTCGACGCAATTACATGATATTGAAGGCAGAAAAACAACGAGTCACAAAAGCGACGCAGTTACAGACGGGGCAGACAGATGCGGGTGTAGACACCAGTTACAGACGGGGTAGACAGATGCGGGTGCAGACACCAGTTACAGACGGGGTAGACAGATGCGGGTGTAGACACCAGTTACAGACGGGGTAGACAGATGCGGGTGCAGACACCAGTTACAGACGGGGCAGACAGATGCGGGTGTAGACACCAGTTACAGACGGGGCAGACAGATGCGGGTGTAGACACCAGTTACAGACGGGGCAGACAGATGCGGGTGTAGACACCAGTTACAGACGGGGCAGACAGATGCGGGTGTAGACACCAGTTACAGACGGGGCAGACAGATGCGGGTGTAGACACCAGTTACAGACGGGGCAGACAGATGCGGGTGCAGACACCAGTTACAGACGGGGTAGACAGATGCGGGTGCAGACACCAGTTACAGACGGGGCAGACAGATGCGGGTGCAGACACCAGTTACAGACGGGGCAGACAGATGCGGGTGTAGACACCAGTTACAGACGGGGCAGACAGATGCGGGTGCAGACACCAGTTACAGACGGGGCAGACAGATGCGGGTGCAGACACCAGTTACAGACGGGGCAGACAGATGCGGGTGCAGACACCAGTTACAGACGGGGCAGACAGATGCGGGTGTAGACACCAGTTACAGACGGGGCAGACAGATGCGGGTGTAGACACCAGTTACAGACGGGGCAGACAGATGCGGGTGTAGACACCAGTTACAGACGGGGCAGACAGATGCGGGTGTAGACACCAGTTACAGACGGGGCAGACAGATGCGGGTGCAGACACCAGCGGATGTGAACAACAAAAAGAACAAATAAAGCACAAACGTCAAAGGGCCGTAAGCCTACTTACATGGAACAAATTATCTACAGATTGTATAACTGTTAGCAGCGTGAATATGTTTAAAAACAAGGTTGACACATATCTCAGAAGGGCGGATTACACGTAGACGAACACTGTTGGACTATCGATAAACCAATGGCTTCCTTGTCCACTTGCCATCTTGGCCATTGGCTTGGATGGTAAATCTTGTTAAATGTTATTACGGGCGTGTGCCAGTAATTCAGCTGTCGTCTGGTAATAAAAAACGTAAATACTGTTTTTTTCTTGTAGCGTAGCTTTGCTTAGATAAACATATCGTATGCATACGTTGTTTTTGCGGTGGCTATATAGTGTTTATAGATGGATCGTACTTGACTACTACTCTTAGATAAACATATCGTATACATACGTTGTTTTTGCGGTGGCTATATAGTGTTTATAGATGGATCGTACTTGACTACTACTCTTAGATAAACATATCGTATACATACGTTGTTTGTGCGGTGGCTATATAGTGTTTATAGATGGATCGTACTTGACTACTACTCTTAGATAAACATATCGTATACATACGTTGTTTGTGCGGTGGCTATATAGTGTTTATAGATGGATCGTACTTGACTACTACTCGTAAGACGCTTGACCATGTATCAAAACGCTTGACTAACATCCTAAGACATATGACCAATACTCTTAAGACAATTGACCAATACTCTTAAGATGATTGACCAATACTCTTATGATGGTGCCTCTTCATTTGAGGAAAGGACTTCTCAATATCCTACTGAAGTATTTTATATAATTATTATATGATTATTATTATGTACAAATGCTTTTATATTTATCTATGACATTCACATTCACGTTATCATATTTACGTCATCACATTCACCTCTTCACATTCACGTAATCAGATTCGCGTTATCACATTCACGACATCAGATTCACGTCCACAGTCATGAGAGTTTCTACTCATACAACCCCTTCGATTAATTTAACCCATCATGAATAAGGTGGATAATAAATCGGGTAACTTGTGAAAGTATCAATATCTTGACATCATATCACGAATATACGAATCTACCTTTATCGCTTTTCTCCGAATTACCACCTGGCCTAGTTTAAAATAAATTAATATATTGGCCGATAATTTAAGCAAAACTAAATAACATATATTAACAACAGGGATAGCACGTCGAAGTGGATGCCAGATGTGTTTGCAAGAAGTTCCACGAAACAGTAGCAGCAGCAATTAAATAATAATAACAACAAGTATATTTGTCTAGCAAACACATGAGTTGTAAACGATTGAAGCGCCTATGTTCACGTCGTAAAGGGACCAACCCTGAAATATGAATTTAGACGTCACTTTCACGGGAAACGTATCCACGCAACGTGTCAATCGCACAATACTTGACAACGGAAGTCGACAACGGCAGTACCTCTACCGAACACGACACGACTACGTGATCGTTCAGGCAGTAACACATTTAATTAATAGTTAATTAAACGAGCAGTTGAACTCGACACAAGACATCAGGATACGATAACTCGTACAAACCGGTGAACATGACCTTCGGTTTTTGTCGAATCGAGCCGTGAAGAACCTTGTACAGAAAACTGTTCATGAACGAATTACAGCGGACCAACCAAAACGCGAAAAAACACAACTTGTTCCTCGCGTAAGATATAAAGAATAATCATATGCACCCAAAAGGTTAATGAAAGAGCCAGAGCTACAAAGAGCCAGAGCTACAAAGTGCCAGAGCTACAAAGAGCCAGAGCTACAAAGAGCCAGAGCTACAAAGAGCCAAAGCTACAAAGCAAATGACGAGGACGTTTCTGGCAGAGCGAATCGCCTTTAGAGTTACCATTCCTGATTCGTCGACGCCTCCGCTGATCGACTGTACCTGCGCCGAGACTTGTCTGTGAGCTCGGACGACATCGAGGAACATTTCCACACCCGCGTAGGCGAGATCCAGTTCCGGACAAACTAACGAGACTAGGTACAACACTAAGTCCAACGCAGAAACTGTTTTGTTGTGTGCCTCGAATGTAAACCAACAAACATTTGTATTCCACGTCGGGTTAAGAATTAACCTTGAAGCAGCAACAACGGCGCCGAAGATTTTTGTCTATTATGCTAACCATTAACAATTTTGAGAATATGCGTATAATGAGACCCAAAAATGTGAATCGTTATAAGCGTGTTCCATATGCAGCTTTGGAATGGAGACAATCTGGAACAGGAGAAGAGGCAGACCACTGGGAACATGGAGAAGACATGTGGAAGAAGAATATAAGCTGCATGGGACGGCCTGGAATTAACTCAAATTGCTCGCCCAAGACCGTGTTGACTGGGAGAGAATTGTTGGCGCCTAATGCTCCCGTGGGACTGAGGAGGGTTTAGTGAGTGAGTGATCGGGGAACTACTTTGTGCTGTGTCGAATGAGGCGCGCGTATTAATCCCCAAGCCTACACTTCGCTCAATTCCAGCCAAATGCGAGAGTTAGTAGTACAGAACAAAGTGAAAACTGTGATAATGTCGAATGCGTTGCTACGTTTACAATAAAATCAATCGGTGTCAACGATTATTCCAGTCAGACACCAGAAAATAGCATACAGCGTAGTAGGTACAATGCATACAAATGAAGCATCTCCCAAATGAAATAAGCAGATGAATACTATTAATTATACAAGTTCACCATTATTATACGCGTATTGATCTTCCTGCCGATTTGTCCCGCAATTCCGGCCAAATGCCAGTTAGTGAGAACAAATTGGTTAAGTCAACAACACACAGTGCAATTCATCCAATGTACACCGACGAAACATGTCACAAATTAATAAAGCTGATTAACTATATAATTTCAACATTATACCACGCCCAATATATTTATTGATATATTCTAGGAACCTATATAATATAACTCGTACAACGTGATTTAATTTATGATAGTATAACGTTGACTCGACAATAGAGGCTACTAGAAATACGCCGTAGGGTATACTAAAATACAAATAATATTTATAAATGTGAAGACGCGAGCCAGAGTCGACAGAAGTACGTCACGTGATGTTGTACTTTAAATGATAAAGTCGACAGAAGTACGACACGTGATGTTGTACTTTAAATGATAAAGTCGACACAAGTACGACACGTGATGTTGTACTTTAAATGATAAAGTCGACAGAAGTACGACACGTGATGCTGTACTTTAAATGATAAAGTCGACACAAGTATGGCACGTGATGCTGTACTTTAAATGATAAAGTGGGAACAATGATATGTCCACCTCAACGAAAAGGACGCAACTATTTAAAAGATTATTGTTTCATCAAAGGATACAATCGTACCAAAAATAACGATTACTTATATTAAACAGCAACCGCACCGCTAGCATCGGAACGCAGGAGTCTGCTGATCTGACGTTTGAATAACTACGAACGCGATGGCTTCAGCGCTGTTAACATAATCGCACCAATTTGTATGTTCATTTTATTCAAATGATATCGGCCACTCATTGATTTAGGTATTTCACGATACGTAATATTACTTGACGACCCTTGTTTACATTACGGTAAAACTTCGTACTATCATAGTTTCTAGAACATCACACATGCATATAGTGGAACAGCTGTCGACATTCGACGTATTCGCCATCTGGCGGTTAACATTCCGAGTGCCGTCTCATATTCCCCAACAATGGCGCCACCAGCATATCAAACCCTGCCCGAACCTTGAGAATACCTCCAAGACAGACAGGTGCGGAATGACATAAACGCCTGGTTGGCCAAATTGTTTGACTTATTGCGTCATTGCAATTGTGCACAAAAATACGATAGATACATTTTTAATACTATCCACAATTGTATGGAATTGAGATTCATAGATTTTATAAAAAAAACAGGAGTGTACCAAATGAAATAAATATGTGCAGAATCTGCACATTAAATGTAAGTATGACTTTTCTGAAACAGTTCCGCAATCGACAGAAATGTTTAAAAATGATATAGCTATGTGGTCGCCCCGTGCCGTGATCAGCTCAACGTAGACACGTATATAGCTATGTGGTCGCCTCGTGCCGTGGTCAGCTCAACGTAGACACGTATATAGCTATGTGGTCGCCTCGTGCCGTGGTCAGCTCAACGTAGACACGTATATAGCTATGTGGTCGCCTCGTGCCGTGGTCAGCTCAACGTAGACACGTATATAGCTATGTGGTCTCCCCGTGCCGTGGTCAGCTCAACGTAGACACGTATATAGCTATGTGGTCGCCTCGTGCCGTGGTCAGCTCAACGTAGACACGTATATAGCTATGTGGTCTCCCCGTGCCGTGGTCAGCTCAACGTAGACACGTATATAGCTATGTGGTCGCCCCGTGCCGTGGTCAGCTCAACGTAGACACGGTGACAATACACACCACATAATATGTTTGGCGTTAACTTAAGAACTGTGGCGACATTCATTTGCCAGCAGTTTTTCGTAGACTTTCGGACACACTTCCGCACACAAAAAGCCATAAGTTCAACGATAAACACAGCGGAATGTTTGGCAGTTTTACATTTCCGACCATATTTGTTGATAGTTTGACGGACCTGCTGTGGATGCTAAGCAAAACGTCACGAGATGGATATGTCAATTGTTCATGCACTATACGTTAGTGACGTCATGCTGACACGACGATTACTGATACATCGCCGACCTAAACTTTGGTGACGTCACGCTTACGCGATAATCAAAGATACATCGCGGAGCTACACGTCGGTGACGTCACGCTAACACAACAATCACTGACACACCGCGGTAGAGAGAGAGGTTGAACGTGTTTCCCTGTCGAGACATCTACTGAGACCACAGTCAGACCTTTGTTGTTTCACGCTATAGCGGCAGATACTGACATCTCTCTTATCAATACATTGTTTTTGCCACACTGCTATGACAGTTGTTGAAACGGAACACAGAACTTCACCTTAGTCGAGTAACACTCTCACTGCATTTGCTGGGACTCAATTTTGCATTTTGTGTAAATTGTTCGTTTGTTGTACGTTCGTTGTGCGACGTTGTCACGGCAGCTGTTGAGACTGTGCAATCAACGCGGAACGAGTGTCGTATGTTTTTGATGGAGAGTTGATGGGGCCGGTGTTAATGGGAGGTCCAGCGGGAGAGACGGATGCACGGTCGATGGCTGGACGCAGCAGAATATGTTTAGAAACGATTTGCGGAACTCAGCTTTGTAGATGAGGTAGATAATGATGTTGTAGGACGTGCTGAAGACGGCCAGAGTCAGTTGAACCAAGACGAACCCACTGGCCCCTTCGGCACTGCTGGACTGGCCGGTCAGTTTCTACAGGAACACAACAAATATGTATTCGACTGATATGTGTAACGTTCAGTCTTAACACTTGCACGCGTGCATGTATGCACGCACGCACGCACACACGCACGCACGCACACAAGCATACACTAACGCACACACACACACACACACACACACACACACACACACACACACACACACACACACACACACACTGAACACACTGAATATAGTGCTACTGTTGATGTGTACTTGCACCAAGCTATTGATAATGTTATATGGAGTGCCACTGTTGATGTGTACTTGCACCAAGCTATTGATAATGTTGAATGGAGTGCCACTGTTGATGTGTACTTGCACAAAGCTATTGATAATGTTATATGGAGTGCCACTGTTGATGTGTACTTGCACCAAGCTATTGATAATGTTATATGGAGTGCCACTGTTGATGTGTACTTGCACCAAGCTATTGTTAAGCTAATTGTCATTGTCCGCCTGGTTGTTTTTAAACTATTCACTTTTGTCATAACACAAAAATCATCTGCTACAATACATCTAGCAAAAAGAAGACAATAACAAACAAACAAGAACATACAGCACCGACAAGGAGGACGAAGTAGGGCAGCCAGGCAAAGGAGAAGAGAACTGCGATGATGACCAACATCTTTATAATCCTCTTCCGATTGCGCGACACGAATGATGACGTCAGACCCCCTGGCGTCTGATGTGCTTGCCGTTTGATGAACGTGACAAGACGGTAGTAGCGACTGAAGATGAACACCTGAGGTGTCATGTATGATGCGAATATGATAAAGACACCGTTCACCTTGTCAAAGACGTTAGACTTGGGCCTGCATACCATCTGTGACGTCACCGCTGTGATGTTGCCGACATATTGTGACGTCATCGGTTCGAGGTGGACGGAATAGTCGACGAATGTCGGCGTGGCCACCACAGCTGACAATATCCATATTCCACCAATAATCTGCAACGCCCTCTTGTGGTAGATGGTATGTGTCGGACCCAACACGATTGCTCTGAAACAACGACTTTGCTGACGCTCGCGTTCTTTTTTACTTCATACTTATTATATACCTTGAAAACTTTATGGAAGATTACAAAAACACCTCCTTCAAACAAATACGGACGACATGTTTTCGCATCTTAAAATCGTGGAAGGGGCAATTAACTTACTAAAATAACTAATTAAGTTAACTTAATATTTGATTTTTTTCAACAAATTTTAAGTAAGTTAACTAGAATGTTAACAGTTAACTAGTCAAGTTAATTTAATTTGTAAATTTATCTACTTAAATTAACTGATCACTTTTCCTGATCTAAGAATGACACTGCGATCAACACGAACGACAACAACTACATATTCTGTTTTACATGTTCTGCTTATTTACATTGAACAGACAATGTCATAATTACCTATGGGCTATTTTGATTACTATAACATTATCATAATATACAAGACATTCCTGTGCACTTACTCTGTATAAAATAATATATTAAACGATATGTGCGCCCCCTACCGGTACCGTTCCTCTGCCAGGGCCACCATGCTGTAGATGGAGCACGTGATGCTGAAGACGGGCAGACAGTTGACCAGCTTGCAAAGGATCTCGGCAGAAACAATCAATGTCAACGTCATTAAGTGGCGGCAGGTAAAAGTTGACGACTAATTGGGAATGTTATTCTGTCGCATCCTGACAATAATATTACAAACTTATCATCATCCGCTAGATGGCAGCATATAAACACATGCTAGTCCATTACCAAACAACACGTTTGATTCCTTCACTAGGTGGCAGCATGAAACAATAATTAAACATTGTGCAATATATACGTCGGTATGTTGATCTTGAGTTTGATGGCCCCATTTGTATACCATGGACACAAAAACACAGTATAAACATTTGGAGGCCAAATTCCAAGAAATATCTTTCTGAAAATTATTCTTTCTTTCTTTATAATACTTTAGATGCCCCGAGTATCGAGTAATAAACACCATTTCATAGGTATTGTTTGTCCTAAAGACCTTTCCCAGATATTTTGTTTTCTCACATGTAGAAACATCCGTACCATATATTTTAAAATGCGGATCAGCATCCTTCATTAAGCAACACATCATGTAGTTTGGCATATGTTTTACACATCGCAATCATTTTTCGCAACCCGGACTAGTAGAGTTATCTAATGTCACCTGCATATCCTGCAGCTCCGCAGAAATGTTGCCCATTAAAACAGCCAATCCATTCAACAGCTTGTCCATGTACACTCCAAATAAAATTGGAGACACAACGCCTTCCGTGGCGAAACCCATTCTACACATTGAATCGGTTTGAGATTACATCACTAAATGTAACCTTAGTTTCTGGTTTTATACACGTGGAGAAAATTCTCACCATGGGCAAATACCATTTTCAGTTAGGTTTTGAAACAGCAAAAAATACTTCACTTTATCGAATGCTTTAGAGGCATCAAGTAATAAAACATGCACAGTACTTTCATTAGTTGCGTAATATGAAATGGTTTATTTTACCATAGAGGTACACATCGTTGTAGACAAACCATATTTAAGCCCAAATTGCAAAATCTTATATATCAAAGACTCCAGTTAATTGTTTGATTATATTGGCGTCATGAAGTCTGCCTATGATGCTAACTGAAAGACAATTATATATTATGCGCTTTTTTGTTATATTTGTGAAGTGGCACCACATTACCTATCAGTAACTCAGTTGGGGATAGACCACGAATAAGCCATTGTAGATCATGGTTCATGATATGACACGTCTATATGCATTTCAAGATAATGGAACAGGATCAGAACAATCACTGCTCATAATGTTAAAATAAAATGGTATACTGTTGACTTACAGCCTTTGCTCTCTTAGCAATATGTATACTTACAGCCATTGCTCTCTGAGCAATATGTATATGGTATATTAGAACATTCTACATCAGTACATAAAAACATTTGTTCATTAATGAACATATAACTCTTGTCTGTGGAGTATCCGTTCATAAGGCTGTGTTACGATCACCCCAATAACATTATCGAGATGCACTTTTGTCAAAAACACCACTCGCTTCGTTAAGAACGTATACATATTCAAATAAATCGTGACTTGTATAACCTTTGCCTCATGGCATATACATGTCAAAATATACCAACTCGATACTCTCCACTTCCGTTTTCACAGCACACAGCCTTTTAGATGCACAATCTATTAAATCCATTTTACAACTAATATTGGAGGACCAAATTATTGAACAGCTCAAGTAAGATCTGGCGAAGGAACATTCTCAACCATTGGGTTGGATACCATGTGTAAACTGTTTGGACTAAACAAAATGTTAAATGTTTGTACAAATTGTGTTTGATTCATACAATGTTCTTACATCAAAAAAATCACACTCCACTAGCAAGGTTTGCATAATAACATATTTACCAACACCAAAATGAGTTGTAAGAGTTGAATTCACACCAGTTTCACCATTGCTCTGTGTACAGTCAGTTCTTTGGTCACTTCCCTTGGGGGGAATATCTTCAAATGCTGATGCTACATGGCAAAAAGTCAGCATCGTAAACCCTCATCAAACCATCTTTAGATATTTATAATTTAAATGTATGATGCTTGGCATCAGTGTGCGACATAAGAGACAAAGAGCGAACACACACACAAACACACACACACACACACACACACACACACACACACACCTTTAGTTGTAATGTGATCTTTGAGATTAGTCTCTTTTGATACCGTTGACACTCTATACCGTTGACACTCTATTACTAGATCTCTAGTAGGAGGTGGTGCCCCCTGTACACAAGCATTGCCACAACCATTGCCCAACACATGTTTTTCTTTTTCTTTTTTACCTCTGTCCATTTATGTCCATTGTTCCCACCATATAACACATGTTTAGTCGGGGTCTGTTGTACGGCGTGTGCCACTTCCTGAGTGGTCATTGCATTCGTTGTACCGGTAGCCCGATTATTGTCGCTAGGAGGCCGCACTGCCTCTGGGGCAATAAGCGATTCTTGTATTGTAATTACAACCTTCATATGGTATTTGATCTACACAGTGGTTTTCGTCAGATCGTTTTGAATGTGAAGCATGGTCTTTTATTTATACCTGCTCTCTGTACGAAACAGACAAAGCATTGTATTTCAATAGTATCTTGTTAAACTTAGCATCCCTTTGATGACAAGTACATGAATAATAAACCCTTAAGGTGAAGACTACTCAATTGCTAGCTAGAACTGAGAAGATCTAGCGTGTCACATCAGTCACCGAAATCACCAAGCCGAAACAACATGGCAGTTAGGCCGAATTCTTCGAAGGCCGATATCACCACTACCCGTCAGTGCTACTGCTGCTATTGCGATGTTTACTTTCTGACCTAACCATGAAAACAACCACCTGGAGCCGCCAAACTTCTCATATATTTACCATATATATACACACATGTCACGTGGTCAAACATTACTCTTATTTCCATGTAACGATACAACATTACAAAACCAAAAGCTAGCTATGTCTTCTTCGCCTAACTTCGCGAAGCTAGGCATAGGCGATGACAAGTTTTCGTTTACTTTGATCTTTATTTGGAAGTAAGAGTAATAGTTGACCACGTCACATGTGTATGTAATAGTTGACCACGTCACATGTGTATGTAATAGTTGACCACGTCACATGTGTATGTGTGAGGTAGATACATGAGGACAGTTTGACAGATATTTGTCGACGTTTTCGTGGTTTGCTCAGAAAGTAAACAAGTTCGAAGTCAAACTCAAAGGCTACTGGCGTCGCTAATCTGATCCGAAAGAGCCGAATTCGATGATGATTATACGGCACCACTAGCCACTAGCTGTTCGAAATCGTTACATTATACGTTTTATTCAATACAATTGACATTGCCACCACTCGCTATAGTAACGCGAGTGAAACTATACATTGCATAGAAATCACTGACTGAATGAAAACCCATATCATCATTGACGTCACAAAACCACGTGATCGCTCATCTCATTAACTTCGAATTGTTTTACGCGCGTTTTGCCAGTTAGACGCATTAAAGTTCTAATTTTAACTATAAATAATGTCGCCTATTTTTTTATTTTAGCATGTAGTACATACAATATTAAACTTTTTGTACACACCAAAACCATTTTAGTTAGCGCCTTGTTGTTAGTCCCTTTAAACATAAAACGAAACGCGTTTTTTATTATATAAGTTGTTTGTTTACTTGCTTTACTTAGATAACTGCTACTATATGATGTGAATATTGTCATGAATGGGGAAAGTATTAAATAAGTATCAAACTTCTGCTTTCTCCATTTTCACAACAGATTGTGATTGAATTTGAAATAAACAAACTGTGATGTATTTATTATGTACTACGATGTTCTTGTCGAAATAAAATTTATTCAATTGAACAAAATGCAAGCTCAGAGTTTCTCGTGAACGTAAACATCTATTCATTGTACTAAAAAAAAATGGAATAGCTGCGAGGTTCGTAAGCGACAGTTACGATAATAATATTTAAAAACGTTATCAATGAAATAGCCATCCTTGCCTTGGTATTTGGTGCTGTCAGTCAATATCTCTCGAAATTGCGACGTGATACTGACAGTTATAGTAACGTGCAGCGACGTCTTGCCTTGTATTACGTAACTCTAGACAATCGGAAAAAGGCGCATCGCGTTGTCAACAACTGTACACTATTGTTCAGATAGCGTTGCGGAAGATGGAAGTAAAAATAAAAAGGTGTAATTCGATTCTTCGTTAACATGTTAACAGCGGGGTGAATTTCTAAAAAAAATTAAATTGAAACTACCCGACCGTGGGAGGTAAATGAATCCCTGAAAGTGGTGCTCCCGAGATGCAAAACATCTAGGAGGAGTAGCATAGCCTACAAGTATACATCTAGGAGGAGAAGCATAGCCTACAAGTATACATCTAGGAGGAGTAGCATAGCGTACAAGTATACATCTAGGAGGAGTAACATAATCTACAAGTATACGTCTAGGAGGAGTAGCATAGCCTACAAGTATACGTCTAGGAGGAGTAACATAGCCTACAAGCCTACATCTAGGAGGAGTAGCATAGCCTACAAGTATACATCTAGGAGGAGTAACATAACCTACAAGTATACGTCTAGGAGGAGTAGCATAGCCTACAAGTATACGTCCAGGAGGAGTAGAATAGCCTACAAGTATACGTCTAGGAGGAGTAGCATAGCCTACAAGTATACGTCTAGGAGGAGTAGCATAGCCTACAAGTATACATCTAGGAGGAGTAGCATAGCCTACAAGTATACATCTAGGAGGAGTAGCATAGCCTACAAGTGTACATCTAGGAGGAGTAGCATAGCCTACAAGTATACATATAGGAGGAGTAGCATAACCTACAAGTATACGTCTAGGAGGAGTAGCATAACCTACAAGTGTACATCTAGGAGGAGTAGCATAGCCTACAAGTATACGTATAGGAGGAGTAGCATAGCCTACAAGTATACATCTAGGAGGAGTAGCATATCCTACAAGCATACGTCTAGGAGGAGTAGCACAGCCTACAAGCATACATCTAAGAGGTGTAGCATAGCCTACAAGCATACGTCTAGGAGGAGTAACATAGCCTACAAGCATACATCTAGGAGGAGTAGCATAGCCTACAAGCATACATCTAGGAGGAGTAGCATAGCCTACAAGCATACATCTAGGAGGAGTAGCATAGCCTACAAGCATACATATAGGAGGAGTAGCATAGCCTACAAGCATACATACTCACCATGGGTTAATATAAAATGTTATAGTAACTGGTATAATTATTGCTGTTATTATCTTCGGGCTTTTTTACTTTGGGTCCGTTTCGGTATGGAGCTGGTTTCTGTTTCTGTTTCGGTCATTTCTGTTTGATTGTTTTTTCGGACCCTGTACAATAGCCAGGAAAACGCAACATGCAACTTACGTTCGAAATACTCATCGGTGTGTGAAACGTCATGGACTTGTTGCGGCAGAACGAGGGAGGCGAGGATCATGTCACTGATGGCAAGGTTCGACAGAAAGATATTCGTCACCGTTCGCATCGTCTTGATCTTCATCATGACGACCACAACGCCCACGTTGCTGAGGAAACTAAGAATAAGAAACGTCGAGATGAAAGCAATGAACGCTGTCTCGCTGTCCGACAAACTCATTGTGTCATTCGCTGTGGTCTCCAAAGATGTGCGTTCGTCCGTAATGGGTCCGTATCCAGCCGCAGTTACGACAGTAACCACTTGTTCACAAATACATGCATCCTATCACTGTTTGTCTCTTGACGCTGTGTGCAACTACATTGCACGACTCCAAATAATGCGTTTGGAAGAGACAAGCAATTATGTACACAGTCAGGATCCTCACCAGGTGCCGTGTCTGTAGCAGGAGTAGGCAATCATGACCAACCATTTCACACGTAATTGGCTAATCAACACAATACATACAGCACGTCACAGACTGCACTGACTTTACGTAAGTACTTAAATCACGTAATGGGTCCGTGGTATCCAGCCGTATCTGCGACAGTTATTGGATTAAAATAAGAAAAACACCATTGACTGATAACGACATGCATCATGTCACTGGTTGCACACGCTTACGGCACCATGCTATTCCATTTCACGATGACAAGCCGCTGGAAGCGACAAGCAATTATCAACACAGTTAACCTCTTCACCACGTGTCATGTCCGTTGTACGAGTCGCCACTTCCATTTCACATGTATTTAACAAAATAAGACACCACAGAACGTCACATATGGTACTGATGTTATGTAATTCCTTAAAGCACGGATGGGCTGGATATGTTTGGCCGCCCGTACCCTCCTAGTAATCACCAACCACATTATCATGACCATGATCATCGTCACCATCACTATGATCATCGTCACCATCATCATCACCATCACCATGATCATCGTCACCATCACCATGATCATCATCACCATCACCATGATCATCGTCACCATTACCATGATCGTTATCATTACCCTCATTACCACCACCGGCGAATATGATGGCTGTTGGACGAGGGACGTATTAACAAATCGATGCGATGACGTGTTTATACTTTTGACATAGTCTCGTTTCTTTTATTCACGGCACATGTTGTTTACTAGTCAATAATTTCAAGCGTCTTCGCCATTTACTTTTGTTTGCACGTATAGATAAACTTTTGTCAGACTTCTTCATTTTGTCAGACTTCCAGCCACGGAAACTAGGATAATAAATATAATAATAATAATAATAATATAATATATCAAATACTTATATTGCGCTAAAATCCTCGGGACACCCAAGCTCGGCAGCGCACCAAAACAAAAGTGGTTACGCAGTTCACAATCGTTAAGCAGTTCCGGTTATAAACCGTTGGATTGTTATGCTGGGGAACTATGGATGATAAGCTAGTTTAAACATGTGGGTTTTCAGTTTACGGCGAAATGTTGCTATATTTCCCACACACTTAACACTAACGGGGAATAAGTTCAAAAGAGTCGGTGCAGCAACTGAAAAAGCTCTAGTTCCGACATTTAGCTTAACACTGGCAACTAAAAGTAGATTAGAATTAGATGATCGAAGCGGTCTAGGCAGTCTTGCAGGAGCGAGCAGTGATTGTAAATATGCTGGTTGTTTAGATGAAAGTGCTTACAAACCAGTGAGTTTAACATCAGTAATCAAAGACCATATCTTGGACTTCCTTGTTAGGCATAAATTATTAAATCCATCTCAACATGGGTTCCTAAAAGCGAGGTCATACTTAACAAATATGTTATGTTTTTTGGAAGAAACCACTAAGTGGCTAGATGAGGGATCACCAGTAGATATTATATACTTAGATTCTCAGAAACTTTTTGAAAAAGTGCCACATCAAAGAATACTTCTTAAATTAAAAGCCCATGGTATCGTTATGACATTATCGACTGGACAGAACAATGGCTGACTGACAAAAGACAGCGTGTAGTAGTAAATGGGGAGGCTTCAAATTCAAACTGGAAATAAGTTTTGAGTAGGGTACCACAAGGATCAATATTAGGACCTTTATTATTATCAGTATATATATATATCAATGTTTTGGATGCTGTTGAGAAAGGTTAATAATGATGGTGATAAAGAACATTTACAAAACGATCTAGGCATATTAGGTAAATGGTCGGAGAAATGACAGATGTTCAATTTTGGGAAATGCTAAATGCTCACATACAGGAAATGGGAACTTGGATGTAAACCATAGCATGGGAGATACTGTTCTGGGCACTACTGTAAGAGAAAAGGACTTACAATAGGCGCTGATATTAAACTTTCATAGCAGGTAGTGGTATTACAGCTTCAAAGGGTAATCCAATTCTTGGGTTGATTAGGAGAAATATAACATACAAGGAGAAAAGGCTAATTATACCTGTGTATAAAACAATAGTTAGGCCTCATTTAGATTATTGCATACAAGCTTGTGGAGATCCCATCGTAAGAAGGATATATATATATATATACGCTTGAAAGAATACAGAAGAGAGCAACTAAAATGATTCCAGAACTGAGATATCTTAGTTATGATGAACGACTGAAAGAATGTGGTTTAACAACCCTAGAGACGATGCGTTTATGATGAGATCAAATTAACATTTCTAAAGATATTTAATGGGTATGAAAATATTTATAGAAATATTTTTTCTCACTCGAGAAAGATAATAGAACGAGCGGACATGAGGTAACATTATTGAAAGATCGGCGTAGACTGGATATCAGGAAGTACTCGTTTTCACAAAGGACAATCAATGAATGGAACACATTATCTACAGATTGTGTAACTGCTAGCAGCATGAATATGTTTAAAAATAAGATTGAAACGTATCTCAGGAGGGAGGATTACACATAGATAGAAATGTTGGACTCTCGATAAGCCAATGGTTTCCTTGTCCATTTGCCATCTGGGCCTTTGTCTTGGATGGCAATCTTGATTTTTTTTACGATTTAATTTTTTCCGCAAATGTCACGCTTTGCAGACCTTTGCTATATTACAAATGCATAACGCCAGAAAACGAAACCCCGACACGACAAACGATGACAACCGACAAAATATTTGATAATATCGTGACACTGTTCGTTAGAACAGCAAAATATTACAGTCGGTATTCTCATTAAAGATTCAACCTGCTACATTATAAATCATATATGGAAGCGGCGTCTTAGGCCTTAACTGAGCCCAATTTCACAAACATTGTGCTGTCTGTCTCGACAATGATATTGTTGTCTTATGTGAATGAACATTTCCTGGAAAGGATTAATGGTATGTGACCTTAGGATAGACACCAATTATTAATTCCAGCTTAGTTTCATTATTAACACTTCGATTCTGTCACTAATGAGTAAACAGATCCTGGAGGTCTACCACCATCAATAGCTGTGTGTGTGTGAGTATTGTCCTTTTTCTTCATCAGTGTCACCATAGCCTCATTAAGGTGGTCTCGCCGTTGGCAACAAGTCATGTGGCGACGTGCATTGTCATCCTAACTAACTAACTAACTATATATATATATATATATATATATATATATATATATATATATATATATATATATATATATATATATACACATATTAGTGCCCAGCACGGGCCGGGCTTTGGGTCCAAGCCCGGTCGCAGCCCCCCGGCCGGGCCGGGCCTCTACATAATTTCGCGGGCCGGGCCGGACCGGGCCTGGGCCTACATATTGCGGACCCGGCCGGGCCTGACCTGAAAATAATTTAAACACATCGGGCTTGGGCCGGGCCTGGGCCTAGTGTGAGCGGGCCGGGCCGGGTTTGGGCTGGGCCTGGACATAATGAAAATATTCATACAACACCCAGATTATTAATTTTATTATTAATAAAAACTGATTATAAATTGTAATTCCGGTTAATAAATGGTTAAAATTATTTCTTTAGTATTATATAGTTGCAAATTGAGACCTTGCATGGAATTATAAATGACACTAGTGCTTTATACATTGGAATGCAGTTTAACCTCTTTTCAACAATGGGACTTCCTATGGTATCATTTTAATAATGTGCATTCTTTTAATAGATACATTTCATATAAAATATTCGCATGCCCATATATTTGTATTGTAATTCTTTAAACATGTACTGGCTTTCCAAGACACTGTGACTGGAGTAATGGCACTTATTTCACTGGCTTCATCACAGTTAATGCATGTTTCCCGTCATTCTTCTTCAGCTCAAACTTAAGTTCCTATCCCTTAATCCATGATGTATCGACTCTGTAAACCGCATATTTTTGGCATGAATGTACCCTTTTGCATAGATCTAATGACCCCATACCAGGCCACTTAAGTTCACCTGGCTGGAAGCTGCCAGCCCCAAATATTTACTTTAGATATATTTGCAGAGGCAATCAAGCCATGATTAGCCATCAACTTAATTACCTTTTGACCCAACCAGTGGACATTCTATTGTCTAGGTCTTCCCTCCAAACATTGCCCGCCTGAATGACCAGCCAACTGGCCACTGCCCACTGCCCAGTAGTGCCACTACCCAGTACCCACCCCAGTTGGTAATTGGTATTTTTCAATTGTGTGAACTAGTGACTACTATTTAGTATCTACAACTTCCCCAGTCCTGATTCATTAACACTTGTACTAATTCACACATGTCTCAACCTGATCTGTCTCAGGCTAGTGACTGCAGGCCTGCTGGAAATGCCACTGGGTGTCAGTGCCAGTCGGTGTCATAGTAGTAGCTAGTACTAGCTACTAGCTAGACACTACTAAACAACAACTGACATTAGTATTTCAGTAGTAAACATTATACAATGTTCATATATTATGTTTTTTATTTATTAAAACAATAAGTCTGTTTTACAGTTTATTTGTGTTTCGTATTTCTTATAAGATTATAGTTTTATCTTCTCTAAACTTAGCGGGCCGCGGGCTTACCCGTCTTTGGCCCGCGGATATGGGCCGGGCCTGGACTCTAACTGCTAATTGCGGGCCGGGTTTGGGCTCAAATGATATATATATATATATATATATATATATATGCACTTTCAAACACCTCCCTCAGGCGCCAATAGCCATCTTAAGCTGTCCCGTATCTATTGTAATATCTTCAATATTTCTATTGCATTGTATTGAAATATGAAAACAATATCTGAAAGTCACCAAATCGACTAAGTGTCCAGGTTTCATGAGAATATATATATATATATATATATATATATATATATATTTATATAAATATATATATATATATATATATATATATATATATATATAAATATATATATATAATTATATATATAATTATATATATATATATATATAATTATATAATTACATATATAATTATATATATATATATATATATATATATATATAATTATATATATATATATATATATATATATATATATATAGTTTCACGAAACCTGGACACTTAGTCGATTTGGTGACTTTCAGATATTGTTTTCATATGTCAATACAATGTAATAGACATATTGAAGTTATTACAAAAGATACGGGACAGCTTAAGATGGCTATTGGCGCCTGAGGGAGGTGTTTGAAGGTGCATGTTCGATTCTCATGATACCAATCGAAGCACGCATACTGTCCATTTTTGCAACATCTCATGTCGCTATAATATTAATCTTTAAGTGTTTTGGTAGTTCTCTTATGCATAAGACATGTTAGCGCTCATGTGAAATGTCAATGCACAATTTGTCAGCGCAGGGTTTAATTGATGTCTTTTATTTGATATTGATCATTACTGTTTGCAGTTCTTGCACATCATATATCGTATCATGTCAACTGTCATAACTTGTACTTATGTGGTCTATAAAAACAGTGTTGTTATTTTTCGTTAAATAGAAGAAGATGGCTTTGCAATGGTACAGAATTTGTTTGCGTGGGATCATTTCTTGTATGCAAAATGAGCGCTTAGAAAATGTGTCTCGCCTGTATCACTTATATTTTGTAATGGCGTGCCTATCGAAAGAATGAATATTGGAGAACATGTTATATCTGATTTGACAGGGACCACGTAGACAAACATATATAATAACATATTTTGATTTAAAATAATATTTTATTTATTTTCTGTCATAACCATAAATAAGAAATTAACACAATACTTTCTTAATAGTCCTACTTGCATATCAAAAGTAGCTTTACGTGTACAGTAAGTCGTGCGTGTAGTTGCAACAACGCCACAAAAACAACCATTTTGAAATAATTCTTGTCATTACAATTACGAAAAAACATATGCGTTTCGTCTGGTATGATGCATTCGCTCGGTATCACATTTTACAAAGGATTTAAACCTGACATAATGCATAAATACACTGTTCTCGAAACATGACGTATTCTCACATGTCACATATTAACATTTAACTATAATTAGCTCTTAACTAAGCACAGTATAACCCATGACTACCACTGCATGTGTGCAAACACGTCTAACAAATGAAAGAATATATCATCGGATGTGGTCAGTATATCACCTAACAATGTAACTAACTCATAATTAACCATTTAATGATAAATCCATGCCATTCATATCATTTTGACACAAACAAATTAAATTTAAGACAACTGGCGGCAATAGAAGAAGGAAATGGGATAAGCGTTATGCTCGTACGCCTCCCACATCGTGTTTCTGTCACTGGGAGAATGTCGTACACGCTGCCGACAGGGGTTGGTCGTGTTATTTGGCATGACATGTCCTCAAACACGATATCCATTTGAACTTGCCTCGCGCTGGTGCACATGGGAGACCAACACTTCTCTCTCGTGTGTAGGTGCTTCAATTACCTTCCCGACGTACCACTTGTGATCACACATGGGAGACCAACACTTCTCTCTCGTGTGTAGGTGCTTCAATTACCTTCCCGACGTACCACTTGTGATCACACATGGGAGACCAACACTTCTCTCTCATGTGTAGGTGCTTCAATTACCTTCCCGACGTACCACTTGTGATCACACATGGGAGACCAACACTTCTCTCTCGTGTGTAGGTGCTTCAATTACCTTCCCGACGTACCACTTGTGATCACACATGGGAGACCAACACTTCTCTCTCGTGTGTAGGTGCTTCAATTACCTTCCCGACGTACCACTTGTGATCACACATGGGAGACCAACACTTCTCTCTCATGTGTAGGTGTTTCAATTACCTTCCCGACGTACCACTTGTGATCACACATGGGAGACCAACACTTCTCTCTCGTGTGTAGGTGCTTCAATTACCTTCCCGACGTACCACTTGTGATCACACATGGGAGACCAACACTTCTCTCTCATGTGTAGGTGTTTCAATTACCTTCCCGACGTACCACTTGTGATCACACATGGGAGACCAACACTTCTCTCTCGTGTGTAGGTGCTTCAATTACCTTCCCGACGTACCACTTGTGATCACACACGGGAGACCAACACTTCTCTCTCGTGCGTAGGTGCTTCAATTACCTTCCCGACGTACCACTTGTGATCACACATGGGAGACCAACACTTCTCTCTCATGTGTAGGTGCTTCAATTACCTTCCCGACGTACCACTTGTGATCACACATGGGAGACCAACACTTCTCTCTCATGTGTAGGTGCTTCAATTACCTTCCCGACGTACCACTTGTGATCACACACGGGAGACCAACACTTCTCTCTCGTGCGTAGGTGCTTCAATTACCTTCCCGACGTACCACTTGTGATCACACATGGGTGACCAACACTTCTCTCTCATGTGTAGGTGCTTCAATTACCTTCCCGACGTACCACTTGTGATCACACATGGGAGACCAACACTTCTCTCTCGTGTGTAGGTGCTTCAATTACCTTCCCGACGTACCACTTGTGATCACACACGGGAGACCAACACTTCTCTCTCGTGCGTAGGTGCTTCAATTACCTTCCCGACGTACCACTTGTGATCACACATGGGAGACCAACACTTCTCTCTCATGTGTAGGTGTTTCAATTACCTTCCCGATGTACCACTTGTGATCACACATGGCAGCAATGAAGTTAACTTCTCTAAGACCCATCATCATGGCTTCGCCATTGGTGATCTTCGTCGACATCACCTGTTGTGACATCAGCCGTGGTTGCGTCGTCGGTTGAGGTCGTGTCACCAGCTATGGTCGTGTCACCAGTGATGGTCGTGTCATCAGTAGTGGTCGTGTCATCAATAGTGGTCGTGTCATCAGTGGTGGTCGTGTCATCAGTGGTGGTCGTGTCATCAGTGACGGCCGTGTCATCAGTAGTGGTCGTGTCACCAGTGGTGGTCTTGTCATCAGTTGTGGTCGTGTCATCAGTGGTGGTCGTGGCATCAGCGAAGGCTTTATCATCAATGGTGGTCGTGTCATCAGTGGCTGCACGAACGTTGCACAGTTTGAGGTATGTTGCTGTCCAGCCCTGTTTGCCGGAACTTAATGTTAGAGTAGCAACATTCAGAGAAGCAAGATGCTTCTCTCATGTAGATATGGCCTCCATTGGGACCATAGCGTGAATGGTCATATAATGGACGTGAATGAATTCTGGAAGGATGGCCTTCAGCGGCGGTTGAAGCGTCTGCAGGAATGCCGCGGTCGTCGCCATTGTGTGTCCCTTTTGCTATGTGATGTCAACTATGCTCTGATGTTGAAGGGCTCCGTTCCCATCCCTGTAATGTGTAATCATGGGCTGAATGATAACCTGGTGTTTGCCGTAATAGACGGAGCTCACTTCATTGACATAACAACATGCATAATTATCTGCATGGTTCGCAAGCTGGCAAGTGAATTCCTGGGAGAACACATCCTTCGAAGAGATCACCTCGATAAGCTTCACTTTCTTGATGGTTTATCCATTGTGCTGCACTTAAGTTTTCACCCGTTGTCGAAAGGTGGTGTTAACGTCTGGTAATTCCTGAACGACACGATATACATCTCCATCGCTCATAGCCAGCACAATGTCACGTGATGTGGGTAATGATTTGATCACCATAAGGCGCAGAGCCATATTCGCGTGCCTTTGTCAGAGGCATTGCCTCTGTTGAGTCAACTGGGTCAGTTTCACCTGCAATGGACAATTCTTGTAGAACTGCGCTTTGCTGGTTGAACTTGCCGGATTTTGCAGCATGTACTTTTCGTAAAGAGTGTCCATGGTGTCAGTCAGGCCGTAGCGCTTTTTGCTCATGCTTCGTTGTCGTTGTATAGAACAAAAATGATTTGACGCGGTGCGCGTATGGCGTCAAGCCCTGTTGTTTCAGTAGAGTCAGCGCCTCCTTCACTGGCGGTGCCGCGTTGTCTCGTGCAGTGGTAGATGACTCTCGTGGCAGCCTGGCTTACAGGCGGCTGTTCTCGTCGACCATTGCTTTGAGTTTCCGCTTAAGTTTCCTGAATTTGCTTAAGAGTGTTGGCATGGCGACGATCATTCTGTAAATATAAATACATTAATCAATTAAGTAACATACAACGCAAGACAGAAAGTACTTACTTTTAAAATATATTACATTATATGTACCTTCCTTTTTTACTTTAAATATATACTGTTATAAGTACCTTTCTTCCTAACGTTAAAAGTATATAGCGCTATAAATGTCTCTCGTCAGGCTGCGGGCCCAAATTAACAGTTCGCCTGCGTCGTAGACTAAACGACACAAGGGGCTCGTCAGTCCGTTTGCTACGCAATAAAAAGTGTTGCCGAAACATTTCCAGACATATTCTACGTGTTGCCGAGTCTTTCCATTTTGAGTGCAGCTCGTTGAGTGTTACAAACGATACAATTCATCATACATTCATGGTCCATGGAGTTTCGCATAAATTCGCAAAAAAATCAATGAATTTCGCATTGTACTAATTGTTGAAATGTTGTACAGTACGGTTTGCAACTAATACTACATTAAATGCTAAATTGCATATAATTATATACAAATAAATTATAAATAAAATGCACAGTTTCACCTTTCCTGGTTCGACAAAGGCGGTTGTCTAAGGTCTTCCGCTGATTATATGTCTTCCTTCCTTCTTCAGACGCGTTGGCCTTTGTCTTACGATACCGCTGTATTTAAATAAAGCGCATAAAAGATTGAGTATAACATTTATTTGTTTAATGTTTAGTGTTAACCAGAAGACATGAATGAGAGAAATATGTTATTGCCGTCAATGAATTAAACTCTCTGACATTATTAAACAGGAAAAACAATATTATGTCGGGCAATACAATTAGTGGAAACTACTTCAAACACGTCACCTTCCTTCTTTCCGTCTCTCCATTTTGTCAAGAGGGATTTTTCTCCTTCTGAGCTATACGCCATGTTTTGCTGCTGCGTCCTTCTTTCGTTTGGCTTCGACTGTCAGTCGTCTTTTAGGCGGCATTATTGAAACTACAAAGCGTGAATACCTTGTTTGAGAAATAATTGATACCCTGCCAAACGCACCGCTACTGGTGGAAGAGAGTGTGTGTACAACACATACTGCTATTATTCTGCACGCAATGGTGACAATCAATGAGAAGGAAAGTGCATTATGTTTACGATGTAAAACACATTAATATCTATCATGTACCCGACAACAATATCGTAATAGCTGAGCCCCACTGTTGTATTACAGCAACAGTGTTGTAACATTATACATGATGACTTTAGTCGTTTCAAAAGATAGTGTAGTACTATTCTAAGGCTATAGCGTAACAAACGTAATACGTGGACATGCGCTATATTATCTCCCAAATGTAGTACTATTCTAAGGCTAGCGTCACGAACGTGATACGTGGACATGCGCTATATTATCACCCAACTGTAGTACTATTCGAAGGCTAGCGTCACGAACGTGATACGTGGACATGCGCTATATTATCACCCAAGTGTAGTACTATTCTAAGGCTAGCGTCACGAACGTGATACGTGGACATGCGCTATATTATCACCCAAGTGTAGTACTATTCTAAGGCTAGCGTCACGAACGTAATACATGAACATGCGCTATATTATCACCCAAGTGTAGTACTATTCTAAGGCTAGCGTCACGAACGTAATACGTGGACATGCGCTATATTATCACCCAAGTGTAGTACTATTCTAAGGCTAGCGTCACGAACGTAATACATGGACATGCGCTATATTATCACCCAAGTGTAGTACTATTCTAAGGCTAGCGTCACGAACGTAATACATGGACATGGGCTATATTATCACCCAAGCGAAGCGTAAATATGTAACGTCAATTTCCACAACAAATCCATCGCAATATACTGAAATTCATCTCCCTATGATATCTACAATACATTATGATTATACTCTCTCAACATTTGTTCACGAAATATATTTCAAAAAAGCAACAGTTACCTTTCAATCCTTCGTTGTCACAGGTTTAACGGCGCCATGCATCTTCGTGCTGGTAGAAAGTTCAGGACGTTACTGCTCGGTGGCATTAAGGAGGTGTTTCGTGACAAAACCTTTGTTTATCGTATTTGCATGGTATCGTAACATGACCTAAATCGATATAAGTCATCCAGGATTGTAGTTTGAATCAATTGTATTGTGTTCTCGGGTATAACGAAACGAAATAATACCAATGTGTCCAGGTTTCGTGAGAATCGACCATATATATATATATATACATATTTTATTCCCGTATGTCATAAGATCTTACATAATAATATATGGAAAGAACATAGATCACTACAGGATGTGAATAGATTGTGAGTATATTAAAGGTAAAGACATGTTCTTATATTTGC
This sequence comes from Lamellibrachia satsuma, assembly GCA_033239005.1. NCBI lineage: Eukaryota > Metazoa > Annelida > Polychaeta > Sabellida > Siboglinidae > Lamellibrachia > Lamellibrachia satsuma. The sequence continues at coordinate 1,432,783 of BSQZ01000097.1, read as the reverse complement.
TCGGTGTCCAATCCTTTGGACTGTTCAAAGCGCGTTACTATTGATTCCCTGGCAGAATCCATCTTGACTCGTCTGGGACGTTTTCAGCCACACGGCAATTACTGTGTGAAGAATGTTCGTTCACATATCCACCATTGTATATTGCAAGGTGCTCGTTTATACAGCTGAATGAACTGAAGCAACGTGGGATAAACGAAATTGCCGAAGCTTTGAAACGGCAGCAAGAGAATTCGGGTTAGTCCGATATCCTAACCACAACACCACCACACCCCACTTGCCATATTAGCTCACATGTTCTCAAACACGGGACCGGTGATTCCTACGTCACGTATTCTGTGTGTCTTGTCACCAGAGTAAATGCAGGTGTGTTCTTACCTTCTATCGTGTTACTGGCAGTGTCTCAACCGTCTCAGGCCTGGACGCTGCAAATATCTGATGCATTAGTACGGGTATAACCAAGATGTCCACTGAACGTGACTGTGGAGAGGTTCCCCAAGCGACTCAACATTAGTACGGGTATAACCAAGATGTCCACTGAACGTGCCTGTGGAGAGGATCCCCAAGCGACTAAACATTAGTACGGGTATAACCAAGATGTCAACTGAACGTGACTGTGGAGAGGATCCCCAAGCGACTCAACATCTACTAGATTGCCGTCTTCTACCAGAGCTTTGCAGCCCAGGCGGCTTGGCAGTTTACAACTCCAGTGCCAGGGCCTGTGTGCTGCCAGGCGGGGGAAAGTATACAACTCCAGTGCCAGGGCCTGTGTGCTGCCAGGCGGGGAAAGTATACAACTCCAGTGCCAGGGCTTGTGTGCTGCAAGGGCCTGTGTGCTTCCAGGCGGGGGAAAGTGTAGCGACACAACAAGACGCAGACTTCCGCCAATCCTAGGGGGGTACTGTTGGGTACTGTTGGGTACTGTTGCTTACTGTTAGCCTCTGTGAAAGCATTGCCAATTTTGCCTGGCTGATACAGACTTCTCACCTTCCAGTAAACATGTGCAGAACGAATTGATCCACGTACGTCATAATTGCAATTACTGATTCCCATCGCTGCCTCGTCTTCCTAGTAGCTACAAAGGATTGCATTTACAAAGCCCTCAAAGGACGATGTGCTCAGTAATACATAGCCAGAAACAGGTATAATGACACGACATTTGGATATTGTCATTTAATGTCAATGCAACACGAGAGTCTTTAGTTGTTCAGTGCAAGATCACTCGACCCTCATTAGCGACAGCTGACGTGACGGAAGAGAGTTGGCGACCTAGAACTAATGGCTATTTCCTGGAATGCATATTCCTATCTCCGACAGGCTTCCTAACCCTTAGTTTCCTCGGCAAAGTGTGCGTTGTGGTCGTCGTAATGAAGATCAAGACGTTGCGGACGGTGACGAATATCTTTCTGTCGAATCTCGCCGTCAGCGACATGATACTCGCCGCATTCGTTCTACCGCAGCAGGTCCATGACGTCTCTCACACGGATGAATATTTCGAACGTAAATCGTATCGCCGGCGCTGGTGCTAAGTCAAAGTTGTCTCCAAACAAAGCACCTAAACGGCCGTGACAGAAACAGTTATGCAGGTAAATGCCTCCACTTCGAAACAGCGCGCGTATTAATCCCTACACATTTTCATAATTCAGGCTAAATTTACACTTATATGACCGAGTGATAATACGAGAGCGAGAGGGGGAGATGGAGGATGAAAGAGATTAAAAGTGAAGGGGTGGAGGGAGAGGGAGAGACATTTTACGACATCAGCACATTCTCAACTAGTTACCCACCTAGCTGGTTACGTAAAGGCAGCTGTGAACACCCTTTGGTGTAGCATATGACCGCGTGATGTGTATGTTTGACATAACAATAACCTTGACGCCAGTAGTTATACCCAAAACATCCATATTCTTTGGATATCACAGGACTAAGCGATGCGCCAATGAATGATATAGACTGATTTAACGTCTTGTGCTGTGCATAATATTTAATAGGCGGTCAAAATAGAATCAGCCTTAAAGGGAATGCGCTATGCTGGTGCTCGTCCATAAAGCTCTTTTTCAGCATTAAATTCATTAAATGCTAAATATTAATGAATAATAACCTTTATTAATATACCGCCGTATATCCAGAAAAAAATTGTTCAGAGGCGCTTAAAATGCAACATTGACAAAAATTATTAATATAAGAAAATAAAACAAATCAATACAATGGTAATGCTTACATAACAGGTAAGAGTCAGAGTGTAAAGTATAGTATACCCAAGTTATTACATATAAAAAAAATAAAAAAAGTTACATACCAGTGAGAAAAAAAAATGTTTTAGTAGGAAACAGTTCGAGTGAACATGTCACACGAATATAGTCCGGTAGGACTTTCTATAGCCGCGGTACCGTTACGGAGAAAGCACGTCGACCGTACGTTGGCCAGAGCGGGCATTTGCTCCGTCCTGTGATCTTATGTCCTATACATATATGGTCGGTCTGGTTCTCCGTTCTATTTTCAGATGACATGTGCGGACATTACGCTGCAGACACTACGCTGTCTCCAGTGATAAGTCTATTGAATGCGCACATGTCTGTATATATCTCACCGTTCTGGTTCATCTGGCTGAGGCTGTCTTTACCCATCACCTCTTTATTCTCTGTTGTTTGTTCTGATTTGGCATTGAAATCTACCATTAGTTGTGTCAAGTATTTCTACTGTAATTTGTTTATCTGCAAACTGTTATATACGTATTCCATATAGTTCCCCCTCATTGTCGTTTCATAACACTGATGTGATTGATTGATTGATATTTTCGTCTTAGTCTTGAACTAGATATTTTATGACTCTTACCTGTGCTGTCTCCCATGTGATGAGGGCGACCTAACCCTATTATACTAGACTTATATGACTGTTACCTGTGCTGTCTCCCATGTTCCCTACAGTATCTCCCCAGCGGGCTTGGGGAATCTCTGAGTCGGTTGCTAGAGGCTTCACTGGCGCCATCTACGAGAGCCCACTATCAGCGGGCGTGGGGTAAGTTAGTAACTTTCTTTCAGTCGCTTGGTATGTATCCCTCTTTGCCAATACCGGTGGCAATGATCCTCCTCTTCGTGGCACACCTGCATGCCAGTGGTGCTGCCCCTGCCACAATTGTTTCAAATGTGTCAGCACTAGCCTATTTTCACAAGATTAATGGCCTACCAGATCCAACTAGCAACTTCATCGTAGTCAAGCTGCTGGCTGGCGCTCGGAATCTTGGATCTGTTCCTGATGTCCGCCTGCCTGTCACACTACCCATCCTTTCTTGCCTGGTGCAAGCTCTCCCCACTGTTTTCGCATCAACCTATACGTGCACTATGCTCCGAGCCATGGTGGTCATTGCCTTCAGGGCCTACTTGCGAGTCGGAGAAATGGTGCCCAGGTCGAGGAAAATGACGCAGGGCTGTCTCCACGTGGGAGATGTCACGTTGACCGGTGACCTTATAAATGTATCTTTCCGCCGTTTTAAGCACAGTGCTCGACATGGTCCGCAATCTCTGCAGGTGAGAGGGGAATGCCTAGAAGGGTCACTCATCCACACGGCAGCTTTCTTGAGGGAGTTTATTCAGGCCAGAGGCCCAGTGCAAGGTATCCTTTTTGGTTACCCGGATGGCTCACCTATGCTCCGGGGTGAATTCGATGTGTCTCTGAAACGGCTCCTCAGTTTTTGCGGATACAAGTCTAATTCATTTAAGGGTCACAGTTTTCGCATCGGTGCAGCTACCGCAGCGGCCTTGCGGGGGGAGTCAGATGCACAAATCAGGGCAGCAGGCAGGTGGAGCTCAGATGCTTTTAGGAAGTATATCAGAATTGCTTAAAAGGTTAGGTCGCGGTGGGGTGGTCACATGTTTGTGGGTGACCTTGTGGCGAAATGGCCCCACCTGTTTGTAATTAAATTTGTGTATTGGTGGTGGAATGTCTGTATTCTTTGCATTACATGTTCATGACGACTTCTTGATGTATATATGTTATCGTCATGCCTGTAGGAATGTGGGCTCTGAGAAACTTGCCGGACGGGGCTGTACATGTGTTCAGTTCCTGTCTGGTTTGCTTTGAGGAGCTCACATTCCTGTTAATGTGCTTCCCAAAGTGGCTGCGTGATAAGCAGTCCACTTTGCAATAAAACGTAATTTATTTGGCCCTTTTCAATCTCTACTACATCAGACTTGTGTTGGTTATTGCATAAATGGATTTATGCAACTTACAGCTGCATAACATATTTTATGAGATAACCAAGGCAAGTCTTGCCCTGGGTGTCCGAGACTACACCGGAACTATTTGGCCAAATAATTTGTATTACTCCACGATATTCAGCCAATCACGGCTTAACGGAAACCAGTTCAAACCAGAGCCAGCAGCTGGAATCTTTCACTCCTGTTCCAGTCTCTGCATCGCGAAGTTGTGTCTAGAAAATTTGTCTCTCGAAATCCGCCCTCCTCGCCACCTTCCTTCCTTATTTTCAATACTTAGTGTAAAATGCGATTGTACATCGTTGATGAAATAGGAAGTTGGAAGATGTCGAAACCGCTTTCCCCACTTTTCGCTTTATACTAGATGAACACAGGGGTTTATCCCCTAGTAGTTGGTGTTCATGGGGTTTTCTGCGCAGACAGGCTTCCTGTTTCTTCATCGGTATTCTTGGCTTATGTTTATATAGGTTAGCGAAATGGCCCCACTTGTTTGTAATTAAATTTGTGTATTGGTGGTGGAATGTCTGTATTCTTTGCATTACATGTTCATGACGACTTCTTGATGTATATATGTTATCGTCATGCCTGTAAGAATGTGGGCTCTGAGAAACTTGCCGGACGGGGCTGTACATGTGTTCAGTTCCTGTCTGGTTTGCTTTGAGGAGCTCACATTCCTGTTAATGTGCTTCCCAAAGTGGCTGCATGATAAGCAGTCCACTTTGCAATAAAACGTCATTTATTTGGCCCTTTTCAATCTCTACTACATCAGAGTTGTGTTGGTTATTGCATAAATTACTCTTACCTGTGCTGTCTACCATGTGATGAGGGCGACCTAACCCTCTTATACTAGGCGTATATGGCTCTTACCTGTGCTGTCTCCCATGTGATGAGGGCGACCTAACCCTCTTATACTAGGCGTATATGACTCTTACCTGTGCTGTCTCCCATGTGATGAAGGCGACCTAACCCTCTTATACTAGGCTTATATGACTCTTACCTGTGCTGTCTCCCATGTGATGAAGGCGACCTAACCCTCTTATACTAGGCGTATATGACTCTTACCTGTGCTGTCTCCCATGTGATGAAGGCGACCTAACCCTCTTATACTAGGCGTATATGACTCTTACCAATGCTGTCTCCCATGTGATGAGGGCGACCTAACCCTCTTATACTATACTTATATGACTGTTACCTGTGCTGTCTCCCATGTGACGAGGGCGACCTAACCCTCTTATACTAGGCGTATATGACTGTTACCTGTGCTGTTTCCCATGTGATGAGGGCGACCTAACCCTCTTATACTAGGCGTATATGACTCTTACCTGTGCTGTCTCCCATGTGATGAGGGCGACCTAACCCTCTTATACTAGACTTATATGACTGTTACCTGTGCTGTCTCCCATGTGATGAGGGCGACCTAACCCTCTTATACTAGGCGTATATGACTGTTACCTGTGCTGTCTCCCATGTGATGAGGGCGACCTAACCCTCTTATACTAGGCGTATATGACTCTTACCTGTGCTGTCTCCCATGTGATGAGGGCGACCTAACCCTCTTATACTAGGCGTATATGACTCTTACCTGTGCTGTCTCCCATGTGATGAGGGCGACCTAACCCTCTTATACTAGGCTTATATGACTCTTACCTGTGCTGTTTCCCATGTGATGACCTAACCCTCTTATGGTGGTATAAATGCCACCATTTCTGTGTGAGTGGCGTCTTCCTCTTCATCACCATCTCTCCAGTACCGTTTCTCTGGTATTCACCATAAATTGTCGTAACTGCGTTCACCTAATCTAGCTTCGTTCTAGGACTGTGCTGTCACAGTGTTATCATTCCGACGCTAAATGGGCTGCCTTCTCTGTTTAATGCTTGGTTCTGATACTACGTATGAATATTTTATGAGGTTTTCTTGGAAGATAAGAGGGTCATCGGCGAAGCAGTTTCATCTAAGTATTCACTGCAATGCACTGTCATCTCCAAGGGAGACTCTTCCTGTTCCACGTTTGGCTGAGTTTTGGCTTCCTGTGTTGATGATACTCTGACAATCTCTTTTTGCCCTAACTCCTCTTTTTATACGGGCATTAGGCCAATTGAAGAGTTTAGCAAAGCACCATTTACAATCAATTCTACGCTACATCCTCCTCTGGTAGTATGAAGAGTAATCAGCGCATCAACTTGCCGACAGCCGACCGCCTTTGGAACGAATTCCAGAGGAAATATTTAGCGTAAAAACAGATCACATTTCAAGAACAGAGTCAACGTCTTCCTTGCTGTACTGGGTCAGTATCCGTCACCACAATGGAGGTGTACGGTGTCAGTATCCGTCACCACAATGGAGGTGTACGGTGTCAGTATCCGTCACCACAATGGAGATGTACGGTGTCAGTATCCGTCACCACAATGGAGATGTACGGTGTCAGTATCCGTCACCACAATGGAGATGTACGGTGTCAGTATCCGTCACCACAATGGAGATGCACCGTGTCAGCACCCGTCACCACAATGGAAATGTACGGTGTCAGTATCCGTCACCACAATGGAGATGTACGGTGTCAGTATCCGTCACCACAATGGAGGTTTACGGTGTCAGTATCGGTCATGTCACTATTTCATTTGCTTACTCCATATAACATCGATTTTTGTTGGCAGCAGCAAACGCAGCGCCGCACCAGTATGTTTTTATTGATCGAGGCCTACGGCTCTGTGAATGCAGGTGGGGTATTTTACTTCCTCTTGCATAGGTTCTATATATATATATATATATATATATATATATATATATATATATATATATATATATATATATATATATATATATATATATATATATATATATATATATATATATATATATATATATATATATATCAGGTGGAAAGAACCAACGGCGCTTTAGTGTCTCATCCGAAAGACACAGGCAAAGTGGGGTTAACGACATTGTTTTTAAACTACTGTAGTTGCACTCCTAACCAGGTGACCTCCGTTGACCTTTCCGGTACTCAATCTGCCCAGCTACCGCGGCCCTGAAGGAAGACCAAGAGCTATATGGACGGACAACTGCAAGGCATGGATGAGGCTCATGAAGTATGATGATCTACCCTGATGAAATACCATGGTAAAATACCATGGTGTTTTGAAACAGGTAAATGGTATACCATACATTGTCATAGAAAATATATGACAAAGCATGATATACCATTGTTTACCATGGTAAACCAAGGTATACTGTATTCCTGTTTACATGAGGCACGGAATGCATTTACTGATTTATTTTTCTTGAGTACAGCACTAGGGGATGTACATTGTCGTGATGTTGACAAATGAAGCAGTTTAAAAGTGTGCAGTGTTCTTGATATTGTTGAAAATAATGTGTTTTAATTAACATAAATGGAAAAACTGTGTGTTTCTATCTTGTTTTTTTCTGTATCTTGGATGCTATTTAATAGAAGAGGTAGACTTTGTCTAACGCAACTTTTAGCAGATTACTAGGACATCACGTGCTCTCGTGGTATTTGTGTGCCTTTTACTAGCGCAAGCTGCGTGGACCCAACGAATACTGGGCGAAATCGCATCTGGTGTCATTACGTCATTCAGATATTCCTGTATGTAGTTCTTGGCTACTTATTTAGCCATTGACGACCTTGTGAATAAGTATTGTAGGTTTGTAGTTATTATATAACATTTACTATCATTTCAGACCTTAGCATCTTTCTGGCTTGAGTAGCAAATGGTTTGCGCTGTGGTCCCCGCACGAGAGCGGACTGAGAGTGATGGTAGTGGGATCCCCACACGAGAGCGGACTGAGAGTAGTGGTAGTGGGATCCCCGCACGAGAGCGGACTGAGAGTAGTGGTAGTGGGATCCCCGCACGAGAGCGGACTGAGAGTGATGGTAGTAGGATCCCCGCACGAGAGCGGACTGAGAGTAGTGGTAGTGGGATCCCCACACGAGAGCGGACTGAGAGTGATGGTAGTAGGATCCCCGCACGAGAGCGGACTGAGAGTGATGGTAGTGGGATCCCCGCACGAGAGCGGACTGAGAGTAGTGGTAGTGGGATCCCTGCACGAGAGCGGACTGAAAGTAGTGGTAGTGGGATCCACGCACGAGAGCCGACTGAGAGTGATGGTAGCGGGATCCCCGCACGAGGGCGGACTGAGAGTGATGGTAGTGGGATCCCCGCACGAGGGCGGACTGAGAGTGATGGTAGTGGGATCCCCGCACGAGAGCCGACTGAGAGTGATGGTAGTGGGATCCCCGCAAGAGGGCGGACTGAGAGTGATGATAGCGGGATCCCCGCACAAGAGCGGACTGAGAGTGATGGTCGCACACTGCTCGAGAACGACGGCAGTGTGAGGTCCTTCCAGATCCACTAGGCGGCCCTATTTAGGGATGCCCCACCTGCCCCAATCAGGGGACGTCCCAACAAAACGCGGGGTAAAAAGGTTCGTTCAACTAACCCTGGCTGGCACACTGCGGTCAGAGGGACTCTACTATACGTGATCGAAAAACACAGAAAAGCAGAAACGTAAAATTGGAAGCTGGAATGTACGAATATTAGTGGACTTGAACATTGGCAGAGCACGAACACGTACTGCATTGATTGCATAGGAGCTCGGTCGTTACAACACAGCTGCATTGTCAGAAATGCGACTCGCAGATGCAAAAAAAGGCACCTCCGGTGTCGGTTTTGCTGTTGAAAAACGATTGTTAGAGAACATAACACTGTATCTAATATAAAAATGTGCACATTAGTAAATGTGACAAGTAAGAAATCACCAAATTACGCATCCATATGTCATGACAATGTGGCAACTTGCCTTCATTGTTTTAGTGACATTGTCAACATTTGTTGATCTTTCTTCATGACAACTACTGATGTGGTAATTGATGCAGTGATATAACAGATGCTTTATTATTCCATCAAATTTCCGTTTTTATACACCATACACACTACATCAATCTTTCCCCAGCAAATATGACGCAGCATCGAGTCAACCTTAGACTTTGTCAGATGACGCTCGCGTAGATTTAAGAAGATGCTAGCGTCGAAGTAGCAATATCTATGTTATCAACAATTATGTACCATGTAAAACGTCCGTGTCATAAGGTTATTCCTGTAAATTCCAGTTATATATTCATGTGATGGCTGCGCTGCGCGAGTCAACAATATATAGTTAGCTTTCTAATCACCAGATGTCAGTATTGTCATCTGCTGTTCACTGAAATGTGATATGAATATCTATGCAAATATCAACCCAGTCTACACAATTACACAACAGTCTTGCTTGTTTCAGTGTATACTGAACCTGTTGTCGTTTATTGACATCTGACATTTCAGTGTCCAGTCTTAACATTATTGAAGAGTTTACAAGCAAACTTCAGGTGCTGTGATTTTTAACACTGTGATTTCAAATACTTGAACACAATAGAGCCTCCCTCCCTCTCTCTCATCCCATTATCTGTCTCGCTCCCTCTCTCTCTCTCTCTCTCTCTCTCTCTCTCTCTCTCTCCCTCCCTCTCTCTCTCTCCCTCCCTCTCTCTCTCTCTCATAAGGCATTACATGCAACACTTTACTATAATACAGAGAGAGAGAGAGGGGAGAGAGTGAGAGAGGGGGAGGGGGATAGAGATTGGGGGACGGAAGGTGGGAGGGAGAGGGGGAGAGAGAGTGAGTGACACAGAGGGGGAACGGAGGGGGGAACGGAGGGAGAGGGAGATGGGGGAGGGAGAGAGAGGGAGGAGACGGAAAGGGAGAGGGGGTGGGAGAGAGTGAGAGACAGAGGGGGAGGATGCAGGATGAAGGGAGAGTGAGAGGGAGGGAGAGGGAGGTAAAGAGAGAGGGATGGGGAAGTGGGAGATTGAGGATTGAGGGAGAGTGAGAGAGGGAGAGGGGGAGGAGGGAAGAAAAGGATGATACATTCTGTAACTGTCCGGACCATTTATTCGTGTGAACTGCTGCTTCGGATGTTGTTGCTCTGTCGGTGGCTCCCAAGACAGTGACCAAGCTTAGTCTTGGACTCCCTCCCTCTTTCCCTCCCTCCTCCCTCCCTCCCTCCCTCCTCCCTCCCTCCCTCCCTCCCTCCCTCCCTCCTTCCTCCCTCCCTCCCTCCTTTCCTCCCTCCCTCCCTCCCTCCCTCCCGGACTCAGCAGCGATATCACGTATGTCACGTAAATTGAATACATCAAACTACCGCTACAGAGGTCAGGCCACAGTACATTGGTGGCCATGTTTACGTTTTGTCTGATTATAATTAAACTAGACCATCAAAAATTCTTTAAAAAATCAAAGCCACCGCCAAAATGTCGTTGATATTCTGAACAAGCTATCAACATCACATACCTCCAACTGTTTTAATTAAGTCGCAAACACGCCTTTCCTAAATATTGGCAGTTTGTGTCATATATAAATACGCATATCGATGTTTCCGGAATGTCACAATCAATGTACCTGCGCGGCTGCGAATCCGCTGCAACATCTCACTGCCAAACGTGCGACATTTCGATAGTTCCAACCTGACTGGCTGAATACAGTTACTTCTTGAGATTAAAATAGAAATATGTTATATTGCGTATTTCTTGTTATTCCCGTTCATAAGCATCTGTGATAGTTTCATCAAGTAACTTATATATGTGATACCTCCTTACTTATCCGGGTCTTTCACCTCTCCCTTCCTCGTTCATATACTTCCCACATATAAGATCCTTCCAACCTCCGTCCACACTCCCATTTCCCCAGCAAATATGACACGTCATCGAGCCAAGTTAACTCGCCGTCAGATGACGCTCCCATAGATTTAAGAAGCTGCTGGCGTCATAGTAACACAATTAACGTTATCAACAATTACGTACCATGTAAAAGGTTCGTGTTATAAGGTTATCCCTGTAAATTCCACAACGCAGAGACCGCCAGAGGGCGACGTAGCTCTGTCGCATCTGGTGATCTTACCTTGGCATATTCAACTAAAGACGGCTCGTGTCTAGATCTTATCAAGTTTTGTATAACAAGTTGACAATCGGGTTCCTTGATGCTTCTCTCAGTTAGACATGTCATGTTTGTAGACATTTTATGTAATGCACAGGCGTCAACATCTACTCATGGAAAAGCGGGAAGCGTCCTCCTCCACTCAAGTTTCATAATTTTTTAGCTGATTCAAATGTTTGTATATATGTATATGTGTATATGTATATATGTATATATGTATATATATATATATATATATATATATATATATATATATATATATATATATATATATATATATACATATATACATATACACATATACATATATACAAACAAATATATATATATATATATATATATATATATATATATATATATATATATATATTTATATATACATATATATATACATATATATATATATATATATATATATATATATATATATATATATATATATATATATATATATATATATATATATATATATTTATATATATATATATATATATATATATATATATATATATATATATATATATATATATATAACGACATAACTCAATAAACGCTAATTGAGAAGATTAGTGCATTCGAACATTTCTAGACATAAATATATAATGGCGTATTTGCTGAGAAACCAAGCAATAACTCATTCCCAAGTTCGAATGAATGATGCGCAATAACGTGTCTGGTTTGTATTTTCTCCTTACACATATACATTATCTATTTAGATTTCAGAAATCTTTTGACAAAGTGCCACATCAAAGATTACTACTTAAATTAAAAGCCGATGGTATTGGGGATAGCATAATTGACTGGATAGAACAATGGCTGACTGAAAGAAGACAGCGTGTTGTAGTAGATGGGGAGGTTTCAAACTTGAAATCAGTTTTGAGTGGGGTACCACAAGGATCAGTATTAGGACCTTTATTATTCTTAATATATATCAATGACTTGGGCGACAATATAACAGGCAATGTACTGAAATTTGCGGATGACACAAAAGTGTTTAGAAAGGTTAACACTGATGGTGATAAACAACATTTACAAACCGATCAAGGCAAATTAGTTAAATGATCTGACAAATAGCAAATGTTATTACATTTTGGGAAATGTAAATGTGTACATACGGGACACGGGAACTTGGAAATCAACGATAAATGGGAGATACTGCTCTAGTTACTACTGTAAAAGAAAAGGACTCAGAAATAAAAATAATAATGATGATAATAACAATAATAATGATGATAATAACAATGATAATTTTGATAATAACTATAATAATGATGATAATAACAATAATAATGATGATAATAACAATGATAATGATGATAATAACTATAATAATGATGATAATAACAATAATAATGCTGATATGAAAGTTTCAGAACAGAATGGTATTGCAGCTTAAAATTGTAATCACATTATTGGGTTCATTAGGAGAAACAACGTACATGGAAAAAGCTACTTATGCCTATGTATAAAGCAATAGTTAAACCTCATTTAGAATACTATATATAAACGTGGATACCATATCGTAAGAAGGATATATATTGGCTTGAACGCATACAGAGGAGAGCAACTAAACGTATTCCAGAACTGAGAGACCTTAGTTATGATTAACGCCTGAAATAATGTGGTTTAACAACTCTAGAGGCAAGGAGGTTCAGACGAGATCAGATTAATTTAATTTTTTGATATTGAATGGGTATGAAACTATTTATATAAATATGTTTTTTTTACTGAATAAAAATAGTAGAACTAGAGGACATGAGGTAAAATTAGTAAAGGATCAGTGTAGATTGGTTATCAGGAAGTACTCGTTCTCACAGAGGAAAACGGATTGTGTATCTGCTAGGAGCCTGAATATGTTTAAAAACAAGGATGACACGTACCCAAGACGGGGGTGACACGTAGGTGAACATTGTTGGACTCTATGTAAGCCAATTACTTCCTTGTCCACTTGTCATCTCGGCCTTTCGCTTGGATGGCAAATGTTGTTAAAATGTGTTAACTCTTTTTACAAATCATATGTATCAACGACAAATGATGGGATGATTTTTATTCACAAATAAATACCGGTTCACATTGTAAAATAATATTCATGCTGTACGATATATGCCTCCCCATCGTATCTTCTTCGGGGCTGCACGCAAAGGTCCGGGAGGCATTTCTTCCATATGTAGTGTTTTAATTGTCCGTCTTCTATGCGCTCGGCATGTCAAGATTTATAATTGATTTTGTACTCAATCGACCAGTGAGTACATATATTACTTCATAAGTGTAGTCAACGCATTGTTCTCCAGTTTCGAAGAGTGAAGATATATATTACCGTAAACCGTAAAGAAAATTATTTAACGTAAACATCACGTAAAATGTACATAGACTCTTAACGTCTAGAAGACTTGACAAGTAAATTCTGACCGGACATTTTTAATTATAAAGCTAAAGCAGGTACGGTCCGCCGCCTGAAAATTTTAATGCCTAAAATTAGGCATGACTACACACATGAGTGTGAATTTAAAATAATCTTCCCCGCCCTTGGAAACGCTCCTCCTGTGCACTTACGCTATCAGCTTACCACATTCAGACGTCGTCACAATAGGCGCTGTGATTGCTTAAATACCCAATTCGCTTTACCATTGGTCAACTTGTTAAACCATCCACCGTCTCAACCGCTGGACAGTGACATCTGCCAGCACTTCATTTTCCAGTTCGTAAGTTAAACATTTGAACTCTTGGAGCTGACCAAATCCAGGGATCCCAGGGCTCCCACTCAGTTCCCTAATTACGTTGACCTCCGAGGTCAGAGCAATTTAGTAGATGTCAGGATTAAAGGGGGGGGGGAACATCGTGCTCAATTAAGGGCGGACTAAAGGGGCTAAACTTTGCCATCAATCTTTGGCACCATATGGATTTTGTCCATATCCACTTGGGTGGTTTAACTATAATCTTTTCGAAACCTGCCTTTCTGTTGCTAATCTAGGCTTAATACATCGATTAAACACCTCCTAATGTCTTAATAAAAACTAATTAAATAAAACTGGCATATACTTCACAAAGCGTTACGAGGTCATTATTTAGTTACGTCCGTATGATGTTGTGATTACGTATATATTTATGTTGTTTGACTTTTTTCTATCTGAACATAGTAATAGCGACTGAGGGTGTACACTCTTACTTTTAAAACGAGGCCTAATTATTTATTTATTCAGAAATATAATAAGCTCGTTTTTCCATATATAATAATATATACAACAATGAGTCTGTTTATGTGTCTGTTTGTCTGTTGTGTCTTATTCACGGCCGCATTTGTGGGTCGATTCGGACGAAAGAAAAGGCTATAGCAGAAGTTGAGGAATCATTTAGATTTCTATGTCATCGGAATAATTATGCGTACAAATGTGCTGGACGCACGTAGTAATTTGGAATACTTTTCAATTTATTATAAGAGTTTTTTTTTATTCCATAGAGGTGTTTTATATATAGAAACGTCAATATATAGCATTACAAAGTAACACTAGCTACACTGCAGTGACATTGTATTTATCCAAAGACATTGTTTCAGGGAAAAAGCTACATTATAGCAACATCGTAGCGCAGTCCATAGTGGCCACTTGAAAAAAGACCTATATAATAATAATGTAGATCAGTACAAAATACCTATGGCTGCCTTTTCTCTTAGTGCAACACCGGGTAACGCCAGCTATTTTGTTTTATTTTTCGTGTGTTGTACTACCTTATGAAACTTATGAAACTGCAAATGCACACTGCTCTGAATGTTTCATGTCAGCACTAATCTACTTGCTCGCGTGCGTGCGTGCGTGCGTGCGTGCGTGCGTTCGTGTTTGCTTGCGTCCGTGCGTTCGTGCGTTTAGGTATATTTCCCAAAATCAAATAACATCTGCAATTTTTTTAGGCCATTTCATTAATTTGTCTGGATCATCTTGTAAATATTGTTTATCTCCATCATTTAAAAGTTTTTATTTTCTTTCCATTTCTTAGTCATCTGTACAAAATACCTATGGCTTCCTTTTTCTCTTAGTTCAACGTCGGGTAACTCAGCTATTATGTTATGTTTTTCGTATGTTGTACTACTTTACGAAGTTGCAATTCCACACTGCTGTGAATGTTTCATGTCAGCACTTACGTATTTGCGTGATTGGTCGCGTGCATTCGTGCGTGCGTGCAAGGGTGCGTTCGTGCTTCCGTGCATGCGTGCTTGCGTGCGTGGTTGCGTGCGTACGTAGGTGCGTTCGTGCTTGTTTGCGTGCGTGCGTGCGTGCGTGCGTGCGTGCGTGCGTGCGTGCGTGCGTGCGTGCGTGTAGGTATATTTCCCAAAATCTAATAACATCTGCCATTTTTAGACCATTTCATTAATTTGTCTGGATCATCTTGTAAATACTGTTTATCTCCATCATTTAAAAGTTTTCTAATTTTTCTTTCTATTTCTTAGTCATCTGCGCATTGTAGTACCTTTCTTTTCATACCATCTTCCAAGTCATTTTGGTTTAAGTAGTAATGTTTGATGTGGCACTTTATCGAAGGTTTCCTCATGAAACAATTGATGCATTAAACATAATATATACAAAATACAACGAAATACAACGATATATATAGAATACGAATTTATTGATCAACACAACTCTTCCGAACTCTATATTTTCAACATGGCCGTTCTCAGTAATAAGCAGCCACAACCCGAATCGGGTTTTGCCGGTTGCTTAGTACCTTCTGGAACCGTAATTGAAGTATTCGTAGCATTTAGCGAAGCCACGTCGGTCGCACTGGCAGCAGCAACATACATTGCAAGGATGGTCATGGTAGTTGTAACTGTATGATGTAACGTCGCATGTACAACACCCGTACCTGCATTTTACAGTGCAGTGTTTCACTGAAACCAGAGAGCATATCAGTTTATTATCACACATTGATGCACGTCCTATACATAGATATTTGCGTGGACTTCGAAATCAGTGTATATTTATGATTGAATCAATACCTGCACAGCTAGTTTCAATTGATGAACATCACTCCCGCCAACTGAACAGTTCGATATATATATATATATATATATATATATATATATATATCACACTGAGCAATCTGGAGTAAAATACAAGCGGAAAGATAAGTATTATACCTGATTCAACATTTCTCCGGATATTTATTATTGTTAGACCACATTTTGTAAAATTGTAAAAACATCACGTGAACCAAATTGTGAACATTATACGAAGTTTAATAGATTCTAGATTGAGCAAGCACATTTTGAGGACAAATATACATTAATATATGTTCCAATCGTGTTGTATGTACCGTCAGTACGTTTCTTCAAAGGTAATGCCGGTTAAAATAACACATTTTAAATATAACATAGCACGTATTTTTTCCTTTTTTTAAACGCGACACTAGTTACTTATTAATCCAGGAGGAGGCTATATAGGGTGGTTCTTGGTGAATTGTATCTGATGTCCTCTACGTCACAAAGACCTTCACTTGATTAAGGTTTTCGTAAAATCACTGCCAACAATAGAAGCTAATCTACAGTGCGCTGAAACGTTCACTCAAAACTCCACAAAAGAAAGAAATGTGTAACATATTCGTAGAACTTTCAAAGGTAAAAAGTGTTAACCTTTCACGATGTGACATAACATTGCTGGAGAGTTGGTGAAAAATAAAATATGGGATCATCTGTTTTACAAAAAATAAAGTTTCTTAACTTGAACTGGCCAAGGATTTAGTTTGGATCGTCTGAGCTGTCATAATTTACCAATTAAATTGGATTGAAAATTCGTGACGTAAAGGACATAATGTGACGTAGAGGACGAGCCGTGAAATACCGGACGACTCGCCCGTCCGTGTATGTGTGTGTGTATATATATATATATATATATATATATATATATATATATATATATATATATATATTGACAATTTTATTGATGAATGTATTCTTATAATCCAATCGGCGACATTATTTACTGCTTTTTCTACGATTATAAACACACACAAAAACGTTGGACGAAACACAAAACTATTTTTTATAATGAATATGTTCATCAATTAATCAATTACTTTGCCAGAATGAACATGGTAATAATATAATTAATATATTCTTCAATTAGTTTGTAATTATCATGAAAATACTCACAACAGGATCCGTTACCATTACCCCATCCACCGTCATAGGCCTCAGTGAGCGTCGACAAGGCGACGATCATAACGACCATAAAGACTGTCAATTTGAGAGCGTTCATGCTGGAAGACGAAATTTAGTATCTTTATGACATTCGCAGAGTTTCTACGATCGACAAACGGTGCATTTTTAATGAAGACAATTGAAATACATAACGACAGTGTCAACATCCAAAGAAAAGAAAAGTTCACCTAAACGAGAGGATAATATTGCAGAAACCAGCTGTGGCATGTAATAGGAGTGCACTGTAACTTGAATTTCACTCGGCGGATTTGTGTCAATTTTTGTACAATACTTAATTCAATATGTTTTTGTGATCAGTTTCGCATAATTATTCTTTATCTGAAGAGTTCGAAAGTGGCACACATTAAAAAAAAAACAGTTGAACTTCATCAACCGTATGTAATTAACATGTGATCTGTCATGGAGGAAATATAGATTTGGAATAGTGTGACGTTTACATGACATCCGCAAATAAGCAATTATTATGAGGCAGCGTGTTAAACATTATTAAACTGTTACAAACATGCAATTATACTTACATGGAATGAAATTCTTCAATGTCCTGTGGTCTGTGAACAGCACTGACGGCAAGAGGTGATGAACAGGTAAAACGCTCTGCCTTTATATAGTGAATTCTGGCTTGTGCGTGTGTACAGCATGACACGAAGGTTACGGTGTCTTTCTTTTTATCGAAGCAATGTTTTTGTTTTCCAGTGCGTCAAACCTGCAAGGGAGCATTTGAAAAAAAACTTTTTTTCGTCTGATGAATCGACGCTGTATCTCCTGCTGTGTTCGAGAAGTTTCTCCTGTTCTCAAAAAGGTTGTTCTCACTTTTTGGAAGGCCATCTGGCGCGAAGCGTTTCTTTGTGTTTTTTTTTGTGTTTTTCAATGCATCGCAACAAGCTGGAAAAAAATGTTTTTTGAAAGCATTTTTGAGTAATACATTTTGCAACGTATGGTTTTTAATTTCGACAATATATTTGGAAAATGCATCGCGATGTTATGTTTGAAAACATCATACGTATACTAAAGCTGTTTGTACCTTTTAATGTAAATATCATATAACATTTGAAGATATATTAATTTGTTTGTGCTGACAATGAGGAACCAGTTCCATCAGCTGGTGTCCTGAATCATGTGCATCGGTAAGAGCTACGCGTGCATACATGCGTACCGCTCTTCGATATTGTGCGTCAGTAATAAAACTCAACCATTTCGTTGATGTAAACATGTGTGATGCATTTGTTTTGCCTGTTGCTGCATCATATTTCACAGAGCAATGTTTCACAACCATCTTAGTCTACCTGCCACTTTCTCACTTGCTATTCTTTATCATCACAAGGCTTTTTGAAGTGTGAAAATATATGTCTTCATTTACCCAATAAGTGTGATGTGTGTTTAGATATTTCTAGTTTCCGTGCGTATGACAAACATCGCGTCTATTTTTTCTCAAGGATGGTATACTGGCCATTTTTTGAGTGCCCCCAAGAAAACCGCTCTTGATTTTTAAATTGCTATCATATTCCCAATCCCAAAACATTATATTATTTGCAAGATGGTGTTTAGTGTTGTAGTAAGGCTCTACACAGTTTCGGTCGATGTGTTTGTTCCAGCGTACTTTACTCATGAAAATGTACTCGGCCCCAGGTCTGATATAAGCTGTGATGTGCACTAAGAGTGCATTGTTCATTAAATTTCGCTCGGCGGCTTGATGCCATGTTTTGTAGAATACTGATATATTTGTGTGAACAATTGTTGTAGAATTACTTTATAATTTAAAACTTGTAAGCGATTTATGTGAACCTGCCGCATCATATGAAATTCATAGGGTGTGTCTTGTATTCCAAAAAAAAAATATCGTTTGACGTTAAACAGAGTTTTTGCTTGCCAAGGCGTCATATCGTCTCCTGCTGTGTTCGAGATGCGTGTCCTGTTGTGACGTAGGTTCTTCTAATTTTTTTTGGAAGGCGACTTTACGCGAAGTGCGATTGACTAGTTTGGAGTTTAATCTCTTGCTGACACCCGCTGCTTTGTGAACCTGTATGTGAACTTATTTTTTTCTTTATGTTATAGTAGATTTTGTTACAGCATTGCCAGTATTTTACGTAATAAATACGTTTGGTGTACTTGTACGGATTTTGTTTTGTTTTACCGCATCGAGAAAAGTACCAGCAATCAAAGGAAACTGGAACATCTTTGGATAAAGCAATTATGTTTTATTAGTATTTTTTTCACATGTTTTGATACAATGATCTTACCAAAGTCATACCAAAGCTGTTTGTACATTTTAATATTGTTTAAGTATAAATAGTTTTCTTAGTGCTAATAATGAGGAACTAGTTTCTTGGGTTGTTGCCATAGTTCATGTGCATAGATAAGAGTTTTATATATATATATATATATATATATATATATATATATATATATATGTTATGCCGTGCGTCAATAACACAACCCAAGCATTTCGTTAATGTGCCCATGTGTGGTGCGTATGTTAGATTTGGTATTTTGTAATCTCTTTCATATAATCACCCACGCTTGATTGTTTTCAGGTAAACCACGGAACACTGGCGACATTTGTGTTTCCATGATATTACGAGCTGGTGCATGGATTTAAGACAGTTGTCCGTTGCACAGTAACACATGGATGTGTTCGTATTGCAAACGATTTCCAAATAAATTACATATAATAGTATATGTAAAACCAAGGAAGTAATAACGCTCTGGAGATTTATATTGCTGCCATTTTCCAAACATATCAAAATTAGAATAGTTGCAGGATGGTATTTTCTGTCATCATACACTGCATTACCAACACTAATTCGCTACAGTACATTAGCAACACTAATCCACTACAGTTCATCTGCCCCCACAAGCCTGCAGCGCCCCCCTAACACATTAAACACAATTTAGCCTCTTTCGTGACACAATTCGATAGAACTCACGTTGAGGACAACAGTGTTAGGATATTTATTATTTGTAAGCGCTGAATTCCAATCGCATTAACCTCCAGTCGTATGATAAATCGTCTGTCATGCTTTTCTGGAGAGTTATTTCCGTCAATGGCTGCGCTCTGTTGAGAGGCATCAGTAAACCATACAACTTGCGTGTTGTACGATTGGTTAGCTGCTGTTTTGCATTGATCTAATCTATACAGTTTTAGGTGTACTGGATACATTGACGTCTTCGTTTTTGGCCGAAAAGGGCATCCTCGTACACAAAGTTATTATTGTTTCCCATTGTCTCTGATCAATTACACATATGTTTGAAGAAGCTTATGTATGTGCATTTTCATTCCAGCATGGATCACTGTAGATCGCTGGCGGTGATCGCGGGTGAGGATCGGTGGCCAATGAAGAAGAGACTTGAATATACACTGCAGTAGGCTAAATATGGAAGTCATGTGAACGATATGATGCGTCACAAAATAGGAAACATTGTTAGCTGGTCATCTCTACATATAAAACAAGGTCATCCTACTTATAGAAAACAAAATCAAGCAAATTGAGATTGTAATGTCAAGTGATGGGATGAAAATTCTGTTCTAGAGTTCGAGCATGTAGATGACTGGAAAGAGACATAGAGCTACGGCCAGTTAACGTTGGCTCATGAATGTCAGCCGTCGCATGGAGGAAAAGAACACCAGTGTCAAAAAAGGTAGTAAGAACAGTAAATAACCGTACAGAATGGAGGGGGTTAATGTATTGCTTCCAAGTTAACAGGCAGTCTTGTGTCACAAGAGATATGTTGAGCAGTTGAATACTGGTATGAAGTCTTTTCAAAAACCTCTGGGCATTATTCATATATAATGAGTTGGTGTTTTTGTACCACGGTGTTCTATCAAGCGCAAAACTCTTCCCTTTTGTTACATTTATGCAGACGGGTTGTCCCGCACTTTCCATGTCACTGTGCATGTTCATAGATCTAAATTACGTGGATGTTGGTCAGTAACAAAACATGCATATTAAATAATGTGGTGCGTAGCGATAAAGAATCTAGATCATGATATGATATGTCGGAATTGTACCACAGCATTCTTGTTGACGATACGTGTACGATATGCTATGTTCATAGATAAGATATGTTTGAAGATTGTAGAACGACACACATATTGGAGCATTTTTCAAGCATTTTGCAAAAATAAACGGTCCTGTAATTTAGCATTTACAAAACACATATATCCGTTCTACTTATATACACATGTGCGACACAATTTGTTTCAGTAATTAATACAGATTAATGTGTTTCTTGCATTTGTTTTTCACATAAAAAGAGTGTGGCTTGAAACATGAGGAAATGTACTTTTTATTGAAGTACGTCATACAACCGTTTTCATACAATGTTTCATAATCTGCTTACGTCTACATAATAAAATAGTTTGTGACTACGTATGTCTGTATGTTTGTCTCTACGTATATTTGTATGTCTGTCTGTTGTCTGTATGTATATACGTCAGGCTGTCTGGGGCGTACCAGGTGGTCCATATTGGTGGTACGAACATTCAAACATAATGGTGGGTTTACGTCGAAAGAACCAATGTGGTCGTTTTACGTAAATTTCGTAACGCAGAAGAATAACTCCGTGCAATTGTTAGCAACGCTTTGCCTGTTTCAACTGCTACGTGATCTACGTCAAACGTCCAAACGTCGTGAAATCGGCAGTTGTACGTGATTTATGGACGTGAAGTTGTCATTGCCATTGGCACAAGTTCTTGCCTTTTCTCCCGAGCACCACCGGAAAACTTGGTTAGTTTGTCTTAAAACGTATTGACGAATTGATAATGTGTTACACAAAAGCAATTTATTACGTATGAGTAAACAGGTCAAACGCTAACGTCATACAGCGTGCTCTGGTTGATGTGTTCGTGCTTCATGGCAGTAAACTGACGGTATCTTTCTTCTACTCGAAAGAAGAACAAATGCTTTGCTTTTTATTATGCCATTATGAACCAGACGTGTTAGATACAATGTTTTTGCTTGCCTTGCCAATGCGTCATACCTTCTAGCGGGTCCATAGTGATGGTTCGCAAATTCAAACACATTGGGGTGTCTACGTCGAAGGAACCAACATGGGCGTTTGATGTAAGGTTCGTAACTCAGAATGATAGCTATGTACAATTGTTGGCAACGAGCATTTTCACTCGTACACCGCCGGGCAACTCGACTAGTTTTTAATCAAACTTAGTAATGAACTGATAATGTGTTACAAAAAAGGAATTTATTACATATCAGTAAACATACAGGTTAAACGCTTCGATGTCCTATGGCGACTTCTGGTTTATGTTAAGGTTTCTTTCTTCTACTCGATAGAAGAAGACATGTTTTGCTTTATATTGTAATATTGTGAACCAGGCGTGTTAAATACAATGTTTTTGGCCAGTGCGTCATTCCTTCTAGGGTAACTATTTCAAGAAGTTTATCATCTGACACGCCGTTTGGGGTGTCATATAATGTTATGGATCCACAAGTTACTGTACATAATGCACTACAACATAAGAACTGAAATATGTGTCCATATATGTATTAGTCATATGTCTAAGGTAACCCTTCAAACAAGTTGGCTGGCTGTCCTAGAGTTTAATACAGGCATACACAAATATGCCGCTACATTTAGTTATCACATGCTCGTTTCGCCATAATATCTGCCACAAACCCTGTTTTATAAGCAAAAAAAAATGTTGTATTTGCATTACCGAGTAGTTTGTCTTCTCACAGAGAGTAATGCAACACTTAGTAATTTATCTTAAAGAAAGGTACGTCTTGCCGAAATAAACCAATTGCCATGTATCGGCTTGTGGATGGGATACTGATTTCCACTGAAAACGGGAATGTTGAATTTGAATTTGGGGTGTTGATAGAAGACTGATTCACGACCGCAACACAACACTGGTCGGTCGACTTCACTCAATTTGATCATATCGATACAAAGCGATCCCAAATTAATCATTATATTATGTTATTAACACACATTTGAAACAGTTGTTGGTATGACCCCATCTATGAGCAAATGTCAGCTTTGCTCTACGGCAGGAAGTTTAAGTACGTCAATAGCGAAGGGCTAACATATGCTCTAATCAAACATCAAAGGTGGGAGAGGAAGAGAACCAATCTAAGTGTATGTATTCACCACAAAAGAAGCTCCCATGTGATGAAATGTTTACACCAACTGTTTGCACATATTATCTCGTTTATGTTTGCACATTCCAATATGTTGAATATATTATATATGTGTTTGTTATTCTACTTTCTTAATGTTAATGCTATGCTATAATAATCATGTTCATGAACAGTAATAATACCACCGAACATCTAAGGCGCCTACATCCTCATAAAACTGAGCTCAGAGGCCCAACAAAAACAAAATCATTAAGCATTATCAACAGCATGGAAGCACACAAGTCATTATCTGAACGAGGGACAACCGAAGATATATGGCAGAAAAGCAATTTGGAATAAATAGGTATTGAGTTTTTCTCGGAAGATAGCTGTGATTTCATATGTTTTCAATGTGATGGGGAGTTCGTCCAAGACCGCAGTGACAGAGAAATTTGCTCGTTTGCACAAATTAAGTATAGTTTAATAAAACATAAGTTATTGTGAAATGGCTGATTTGAGCTGCCTATGGATATTTGAAAGAAGCAGGAGACTAGACAAGTAGGAAGGTTGTTGTTTATGTAGAGTACAATGTGTAAGAGTGGACAATTTAACATATATTAAAAAAGTAACAGTAAGCCAGTGTAACTATCTAAGTTGTGGAAGTGATGGTGAAAACCAAGGCGTTATACTAGAGTGTAAGAAAGAAATCGTATGCCACACCGACACACAGTAAGAAGCATTTATGGTGAACTAAAGGAGTTGAAAGACAGGAAAAATATATATTTAATAATTGTCGCCGACGAAAAAGTAAAGGTGATAAGTAAATGTTTGCATTATTACTTTAAAATTGAATTAAACTTAAAATAATGTCGTCAATAATCTACTAAACTCATATATATCTGGATGAATTGATGTATGTGTGGATTTATGCATATGTGAATGAGTGTGTGTTTGCGTGCGTGCGTGCGTGTGTGTGTTATATGTGTATTGTGTGTTATATCCGTGCTTCTGGGTTTGTCGAAGGAAACATCTCACATGGCCTGAACATTGACACATGAACTGTTATTTAATGTTATTTAATGTTATTATATTGTTATTTGACCACGTCGTCGTTTTTGGCCGAAAATAGCGTCGTGTTTCACAAAGTTTTACAGTATTTTCCATTGTCTTTGATACACCTATGTTTGAAGTATTTAATGTATATGCACCTTCATTCCAATATGGATCACTAGATCGCTGGAGGTGTTCGCGGAGATGTGAGGATCGAATGTCAATGATGAAAAGACTTGAAAATCGAACCACAGCAATACATATGGAAGTCACACGAATGATATGATGCGTCGTCAATAATCTACTAAACTCATATATATCTGGATGAATTGATGTATGTGTGCATTTATGCATATGTGAATGTGTGTATGTGTGTGTGTGTGTGTGTGTGTGTGTGTGTGTGTGTGTGTGTGTGTGTGTGTGTGTGTGTGTGTGTGTGTGTGTGTGGAGGGTGTGTGTGTGTGTGCGTGTGTGTGCTTTTATGTGTGTGTGAGTATGTGTGCGTGCGTGTGCGTGCGTTTCTGTTTGTATGAGTATGTGTTGCGTGCGTGCGTGCGTGCATGTGTGTTTGTGTGTGTGCGTGTGTGTGTTATTACATGTGTGTTGTGTATTGCATCCATGCTTCTTTAAATGAGGTGGATGCTGGTCAGTAACACAATATGCATTATAATTTATGTGGTGTGTATTGATAAAGAATCTACATCAGCCGGTCTATATGGCGGAATGTTGCTTGTTGTCGATACGTGTACGATACCTTAAGTTCATGTACTGTACATGGGTTGTGGAAAAGGGAGGTGTGTGAACGGAGAGCCGATGTACAAGGGTTCTGGAAGAGGATGGGGATGGATTGGGACACTGGAGCACATAGTCTATGGACGACTGTGGATGTGAATGTGGACTGATGTATAAGGGAGGTGGGAAAGGGTGGGATGTGTATGGGTACGTATCTTCAGGAAATTGTCAACCTGTGTTCTGAAAATTAACATTTTCAATATGTGGAAGCGATATGGTGTCACCAACAAAAAATAGATATTCGTGTTTGATAGCGACATTTTGGAAGATGTCTCACTTGACATGCCCAATACGATATGATAAGATAAGATAAGATAAGATACGTTTTATTACCAAGTAGCAAGTACAAGGAATTTGTAGTGTTGTGGCGTTAGCACAAACATACACTCATGCACACAATCACACACGGAACTAAACATTACATATCACAATCGTAATACTAAAAACAGTTGAAAACAAGCGAGAGTAATATAATAGGTTGCAAGATTTAAAATATAAAAAATTATAAAGATTAAAAAAATAAATAAATAGATAAAAAATTAAAAAGGCGACATTGCAACTACCTACCAGAGGCAAGACATTTATGATGGCTCTCCGTTTAAAAATCTCAGCGCTTGAGGATAGAAACTATTGTTAAATCGCGTCGTTTTAGTCTTTATGCTATGGTAGCGCTTACCGGAGGGAAGGAGTTCAAAGAGATGGTTGGCTGGATGATATTCGTCTTGTACAATGCGCTTGGATTTGATATATATATATATATATATATGATATATTTATATATATATATATATATATATATATATATATATATATATATATATATATATGATATATTTGAAGATTTTTCTCTATTGGAAGGTTTCATTTAAAACAGTTCGCTGCCAACACAGATCCACAGAATGGTACACATGCTGGTGCATAATTCAAGTATTTTTTTTACAAAATTACACGGTCCTGTAATTAAAAATACACAAAGCACATATTTCCTTTTTACTTACATGCACATGTGATACACCATTTGTTTCAATAATGAATGCGTGAAGATGTACTGCCATTGGCAAAAATGAACTGATCATGTGTTGTAAAAAGTTATTTATTACATAGGAGTAAACAGGTCAAACGCTCTGACGTCATATAGCGTGCTCTGGTTTGTGCGTATGTGTTGCACGACAATAAACTGGCGGTTTTTTCTTCTACTCGAAAGAAGAATAAAAGTTTTGCTTTTTATTATGCTATTGTGAACCAGACGTGTTAAGTACAACGTTTTTGCTTGCGAGTGCGTCATACCTTCTAGGGTAATTATTTGTAGACGTTTATCATCATCTAGTCACAAGATGGCCGTGTGAAAAAAACGTTGTCATTTACGGGACTGTTTCTCTGTCTTGCATACATAGCTTGTCATCTCTACAGATAAAACAAGATCATCTTAATTTTAGAAAAAAACGAGCAAATTGAGATGGTAAGGTCATGTGGTGGGACGAAGATTCTGTTCTAGCGGTGGCATTGAGCATGTAGATGGCTGAAAAAAGACAGAGAGTTAGGGCCAGTTAACGTTGGTTCAACAATGTCTACAATGTCAGCCGTCGCATGGAGGAAAAGAACACCAGTGTCAAAAAGGTTGTAAGA
The DNA here is from genome assembly GCA_033239005.1 of Lamellibrachia satsuma. Taxonomy (NCBI): domain Eukaryota; kingdom Metazoa; phylum Annelida; class Polychaeta; order Sabellida; family Siboglinidae; genus Lamellibrachia; species Lamellibrachia satsuma. The sequence continues at coordinate 1,405,836 of BSQZ01000097.1, read as the reverse complement.
ACACGATAGCAAAATAATCGTACGTAATGTAAGATGTTAATGTATTGCTTCCAAGTTAACAAGCGGTCTAGTGTCACAAGAGATATGGTGAGCAGTTGAACACTGGTATGAAGTTTTTTCAAAAACCGCTGGGCATTATTCATATGTAATGAATTGGTGTTTTTACACCAAGGGGTTCTATCAAGCGCAAAACATTTCCCTTTTGTTACAGTTATGCAGTACAATACAAAATTAGATATTTGAAGATTGTTCCCTATTGAAAGGCTTCATTTAAAACAGTTCGTTGCAACACAGATCCTCAGAACGGGGCACATGCTGGTGCAGATTTCAAATATTTCTTTAAAATTACACGATCGTGTAATTTAAAATGCACAAAGCACATAATTCCTTTCTACTGATATGCACATGTTATACACCATTTGTTTCAGTAATGAATGCGTCAAATTTTACTGCCACTGTCAAAAACTCCTGGGTTGTCTATGGTGCACCGCCGGGCAACCCGGCTAGTTTGTAACAACACTTAGTAATGGACTGATAATGTGTTGTAAAAAGTAACTGACCGTTTCTTTCTTCTACTCGAAAGAAGAATAATTGTTTTGCTTTTTATTATGCTATTGTGAACCAGACATGTTAAGTACAATGTTTTCTCTTGCCAATGCGTCATACTTTCTAGGGTAATTCTTTGTAGACGTTTATCACCATTTAATGGAGGAGGTTAATGTATGGGTTGCCAGGTTAACTGGCGTTCTTTGTCACAATAGGTATGGAGAACAGATGTACCGTGGTATGACGTAGTTTGAAGCATCTCTGGGCAATGCTCATGTGTAATGAATTGGTGTTTTTACACCACGGGTTTCTATCAAGCACAAAACACTTCCCTTTTGTTGAACCTTAGCATGACGTAGTTTGAAACATCTCTGGGCATTACTCATATGTATTGAATTGGTGTTTTTACACCACGGGGTTCTATCAAGCACAAAACACTTCCCTTTTGTTGAACCTTAGCATGACGTAGTTTGAAACATCTCTGGGCATTACTCATATGTATTGAATTGGTGTTTTTACACCACGGGGTTCTATCAAGCACAAAACACTTCCCTTTTGTTGAACCTTAGCATGACGTAGTTTGAAACATCTCTGGGCATTACTCATATGTATTGAATTGGTGTTTTTACACCACGGGGTTCTATCAAGCACAAAACACTTCCCTTTTGTTGAACCTTAGCATGACGTAGTTTGAAACATCTCTTGGCATTACTCATATGTATTGAATTGGTGTTTTTACACCACGGGGTTCTATCAAGCACAAAACACTTCCCTTTTGTTGAACCTTAGCATGACGTAGTTTGAAACACCTCTGGGCATTACTCATATGTATTGAATTGGTGTTTTTACACCACGGGGTTCTATCAAGCACAAAACACTTCCCTTTTGTTGAACCTTAGCATGACGTAGTTTGAAACATCTCTTGGCATTACTCATATGTATTGAATTGGTGTTTTTACACCACGGGGTTCTATCAAGCACAAAACACTTCCCTTTTGTTGAACCTTAGCATGACGTAGTTTGAAACATCTCTGGGCATTACTCATATGTAATGAATTGGTATTTTTACACCACGGGGATCTGTCAAGCGCAAAACACTTTTGTTACAGTTATGCAGGCGAGTTTTCCTGCTGTTTTCATTTTATTTTGCATGTTCATTAATCCAAAAGACGTGGATGCTGGTCAGTAACCCAATATGAAATTAAATTATGTGGTGTATATTGATAAAGAATCTACATCAGCCGGTCTTTATGGCGGAATTTTGCCTGTTGTCGATACATGTACGATACCTTATGTTGATGTGCTGTACATGGATGTGAATGTGGACTGATATACAAGGGAGGTGGTAAAGGATGGGACGTGGATGTGTACGTATCTTCATAGGAAATTGTCAACCTATGTTCTGAAAATTAAAATGTTCAATATGTGGAAGCGATATGGTGTCAACAATATAACATATGTCTTCGTGTTTGATAGCGACATTTTGGATAATGCCTCACTTGAAATGCCCAATATGATATGATTTATTTGAAGATTGTCTTCTATTGAAAGGCTTCATTTAAAACAGTTCGCTGCCAACACAGATCCACAGAACGGGACACATGCTGGTGCATATTTCAAGTATTTTTACAAAATTACACGGTCCTGTAAATATATCCTTTCTACTTTCTTGTGATACACCATTTGTTTCAGTAATGAATGCGTGAAGATTTACTGCCATTTGCAAAACTCTTGCATTTTCTACGGTGCACCGCCGGGCAATCCGGCTAGTTTGTATCAAAACTTAGTAATGAATTGATATTGTATTGTAAAAAGTAATTTATTACATAGGAGTAAACAGGTCAAACGCTCTGACGTCATATAGCGTGCTCTGACGTCATATAGCGTGCTCTGGTTTATCCGTATGTGTTGCACGACAATAAACTGACGGTTTCTTTCGTCTACTCGAAAGAAAAATAAAAGTTTTGCTTTTTATTATGCAATTATGAACCAGACGTGTTAAGTACGACGTTTTTGCTTGCGAGTGCGTCATACCTTCTACGGCAATTCTTTGTAGACGTTTATCATCATCTAGTCACAAGATGACCGTGTGAAAAAACGTTGTCATTTACGGGACTGTTTCTCTCTCTCTCTCTCTCTTGTATACATAGCTTGTCGTCTCTACACATAACCAAGATCATCTTAATTATAGAAAAAAACGAGCAAATTGAGATGGTAAGGTTATGTGATGGGACGAAGATTCTGTTGTAGAGGTGGCGTTGAGCATGTAGATGGCTGGAAAGAAACAGAGAGTTAGGTCCAGTTTCGACAATGTCTGCCGTCGCTTGGAGGAAAATAACACAAGTGTCAAAAAGATTGAAAGAACAGAGCAGTAAATAACCGTACAGAATGGAGGAGGTTAATGTATTGCTTCCAAGTTAACAGGCGGTCTTGTGTCACAAGAGATATGCTGAGCAGTTGAACACTGGTATGAAGTTTTTCAAAAACCTCTTTTTGAAAAAAAACGGGCAACCCGGCTAGTTTATAACAACACTTAGTAATGAACTGATAATGTGTTGTAAAAAGTTATTTATTACATAGGAGTAAACAGGTCAAACGCTCTGACGTCTTATAGCGTGCTTTGTTTTTTTCGTATGCGTTGCACGACAATAAACTGACGGTTTCTTTCTTCTACTCGGAAGAAGAATAATTGCTTTGCTTTTTATTATGCTATTGTGAACCAGACGTGTTAAGTTCAATGTTTTTGCTTGGGAGTGCTTCATACCTTCTAGGTTATTTATAAACGTTTATCATCATCTAGTCACAAGATGACCTCATTTAAAAAAAACTTGCCATTTACGGGAATGTTTCTCTGTCTTGCAGACATAGCTAGCTCGTCCTACTTTGCAGCGCTGTCTGTCTCAACATCTGTAGCTTTTCCTGTCCCACCGGCAGCCTGCGAACATCCACTGCATCACTGACACGTGTTGCCTGGCGATCTGGAAGGTTGACCTGTCTCGGTGGGACAGTGGTTTTGCCAATTGAAGTATAATTCTTCAGACAAGGTGGTTTGGCCTTGCACCGATAAGGTTGACTGGGTTTGTCGGCGTGTCTCGGTAAGACAGTGGCTCTGTCAACTGATGAGATGCTGTCCTTCGGCTTAGGTGAATTTGTGTTGCGCCGAAAAGGTCAATTGAGTTTTGTTGGCGTGTTTCGGCGAGGAAGTGGCTCTATCCTTCGAAAAAGTATTGTCCATTGGTTTAGTTTGAAATTTTATGCCATTGACCTACACAATGCTTGAGGGTGAACATTGTTCTACACCCTTATGTCACCATTATGTTAATTAGGGGTAGAGTGTGCATTAACTGGGTCACATTGTGTGGTCACTCTCTCATGACGACCGTCACAACTTCTTATTTCATGCTAGATATTTTCCAACAGTAGGCCCATAGACTGGAATATATTGAAATTTATTTGGGAAACCATGCATGGCCAAACTCACATCCATCAACTACTAGACCTTCATATATTCTACTTTCGGCATCTATAAAGTCTCCTATGACACAAAGCTAGTCTAGTCTTGTGTGAATCTATGGAATGTCCGACATGTTTGCAACATTTGAAGTTGTTGTATCAACCTGACTGTAAAACAGTTCACATTCACAATCATGTACCTACTAACCGTATCTATATCGGAATACATATTATTCCATATGATTTTTTATGTATACCATTACGCTATCCATTTCCCAGGCAAACACTAATTCCATGACTGCCAGATAGACATTCCTTTCGGCATTGACCATGTCCAATATGACAATCATTTTGTCTATTCTTGTCTGGAACCAGTCAGTGTTTCTGTAGCTGTCCGACATGTTTGCAGCTTAATTATCTACAACTGTTGAACTTGTCTGGCTGGAATGTGAAATGATGACAATGGAACAGCCACGAAGACAGCACAACAGTTGTCATCCTGTCGACGTAAACCGTTTGTTTACTTGCCTCTGACAGCGGAATTTCCCCCACTGTGCAAATGGGGACTTGCAAAGGGAAACGCACATGATTTGCTGGCTCCGTCACCCAGGGCAAAATGTTTCTTTAGCTAAACTCGATAAATTGATCAAAAGTGACAATGCATACTCAACGCCAAATGGAGAGTCCGAAGTTTGTCAGGATTCACATGCTGAACCGCAGAAAGTCGGATTATCTAAGCACGACTGTGTAGCACACCATTTTGGCGGCGGGTCCACAGGATTTCTAGGGCACGTGAAATTGTGAAATGTTAACTTAATAATTTCATATTATGTGACATGAGTGCCTTTGAGCATGAATATTCACAGGTTTGTTTGTAGAAGCTATTGGCTGTGAAATAGTGCATTTTTTTAGAGTTTAACTGGCGGAGGGATTTATGGGAATTTTTGTGCTATGGGCCACGTGGGCGCATGAATACACGACTATTTTTGTAAATATTGATGGGCATCGCACATGGGGGCATTTTAAAAAAGCTGGAGGTATGTGATTTTAATAAAAGTTGGTGAGCATGTCAACGAGATTATGGCAGTTGCTGCACATTTTTTTTCAGAATTTTTGATGGTAAGGTTTTCTTATAATCAGACAAAACATTAACATGGCCACCAATGCAATTCTCTACTGTGGTCTGACTCCTACACTGGAAGTCTCCTGGACTACCAGCACTGGGTTGGGGAATTCCCCAAGCAATACCGTTTTTGGGATTACCCACAAGTCGGCGATGGCAGCAGGGTTTGGTGAGCTGGCATGTCGCATTGACCTGTACTGGTTAGTACTGGAGACAGACTCGCCACTACTGTCGCCTCATGGACTGGCTTTTGGGCATCCATATGAGCTATTAAGCCAATCCCAAATGATTGCAGAACACCGTAATCTGCCAAGTTGGGTTATCCTCCAAGTAGCGGCCCTCAATGCGCAGACGTTTTACCGAGTGTAATTGCGTCTGTTGCAGACATAATAAATAGGCTGCTGTGCCTATTTCAAGCTGTCGGTCCACGACAACAACAATTGGGTGCCCACTCGACATCAGCTAATATCCCTTATGAAAATATACCCAATATTAAGTAATGGTAAGTCGCAGGGTTGTTTAATTTAAATCACTCCAAAAAAATCATTGATTTATGATTTTTTATTTCCGATTTTTTTAATCGCTGATTTATATGAATTTAACACAAATAATTGTTTACAAGCATCAAGATCAAGACAGTTTAGTATGTTTTTTTAATACAAAAGCATAATGTGCGCACACTTGTGTAGTTGTGTTGTCACCAGATAGCCTGATAGTCAAACATTTTATGACATTGTGTATGTTTGAGCTATTCCCTTTCTGAATGCAGTGAAGCCACACAAACTTGTCTTCAAGAGGAAGTGTCTTTTCAAGTCAGAAGCCCAGAGTTAAAGTCCACTTAGAGCTTGTGCTAGTTGTTACCAATTCAGTATGTTGACTCAAGTGAGACAGTCTTGGTGACAACTGTTTAATACTGTACCAGTTTGCAGTCTGGTTGGAGACCCATAGAATACACAGAGCCCTGGACAGGTGCTAATCCACCCTCTCAGCAAACAATAATTAGCACTGCTACAGCCACAGACACACAGCATGCTTTCTTTCCAAGACAGATTTTGCAACTACAGGGGGTGAGGCCTTGTGGACATTGCCTAATGTCTTTATATATAATAAATCAAGTACCGTCTATTAAGACAAGTACCCAAATCGATTTTAATAGAACACGTTTGAAAGAGTTTATAAAATAAACATATATATCAATGTCTATATACCAGATTAAAAAGAAATAAATTTAAAAAATCCGATTTAAAAAAAATCAGATTTTTTTTATTAAAAAACATTATTTTTTTCAACCCTGGTAAGTCGACAGTAATGAGAGACATTTTACGCAAGTTTTTGGTTCAATTCGACAGGTGGCGCTATGTGTCACCAGGCAAATCAGTACACATCGCGGTAAACAAGTTTTTGAACACCACGTACGTACAAAAGATTATTTTTTCCTCGTTTGGTTATAGTAAACTTGTCATCAGCATGCCACAATATGGAGACATGTCTCTGAGAGATGAACCGGGAAGCATCACGCAAAAGTATCAGGAAGATAAGGGGAACTTGTCGAAAGGTATGTGAATGGGCGATAAATGCAGGAAGTTCCGTTGCTGGTGACTGACGCCGTGACAGTGCCATTATAATTTACTTTCTGATGTCAAGTTTTGTACGGGTTTGCATGGTTTAATTAATTCCCAAGATTGGATATACATAACAAAAATGATTACCAAATTTATATTACAGGATTTGTTTGGCAAGAGCTTATTGTTAAACTGGCTTTGGCAGGTGTAGGTCTTCTAGTTCTGGGGCTAACATAGTCATAGACACAGGAGTGTTTTTTTGCAGACTTGAAGCTGATGATAGGAATGCCAACTTTGGGCACAGTGATATGCAGCAGGATGACTTCAACATGATCTTTCCTAACATGACAACGTACAGAGACATCAATACCAATTCCAGGTAAACACAATTTGTAATCAGTGTTGTTTATTGTGCACTTATTGTTACTTGCTGCAGATTAGTGCAGCTGTGGTATAATAAAACAATCATTGGGGGGGGGGCATGGTGCAGCGCCAACCCAAAAATGCCTAGCCCTCAGCATGTCTACTGGTCTGTCTGTTGGTCTGTCAATCTGTATATTGGTCTGCCAGTCCATCTATTGCTCTATCTATTGCCTAATATTGGTCAGTCTGTTGGTAGCCTGTATGCCTACCTGGCTGACTGTCTTGTATATATTGCAATGTGCAGGGTTTGTAAATTACCTGGAAAAACATGGAATATACTGGAATTTGAATATTAAAATTCCAGTTTTAGATACTGTATGCTGCAATTTCATTAAAATTACTGGAAAATACTTGAAGAGTTACAAATTAGTCTGTACAACTTTCTGCACTGTGTAAATCCAGATCTAGTTATTTTCTATTCTTTTCAATCATCAGTGAATTGTTCTAAATGTCTTTGAATACATTCGCGGTTGTTGAATTGTAACATATTAAAACCAGTTAAAGGTAAAAAGTAAAAGGCATGTTCTTACATAGCGCGGTATCCGGTCCAAAGGACTGCTCAAAGCGCTTTACACTTCACCCCCTGGCAGACCTGTTCATTCCAAAGCCATCTCAACTTCTTTGGGAAGTATTCATGTAGATCTAGCAGCCTGCAGCCCTGTGTCTAAGGACAAGGTTTACATGTATGACTGTTCGTGTTTTATCGTGGTGCCAATGTTTACATGTACGCAGGGTTGAAAAAATAATGATTCTTTATTTAAATCAGATTTTTTTATTTATTTGAATTTTTTAAAATCTGGTATACACATTGTCATAAAATATTTGACTATCAGGCCATCTGGTGTCAGTACAGCTACACAAGTGTGCGCACTTTGTACTTTTGTATTAAAAAACACACACAACTTTGTTGATCTCGATGCTTGTAAACAATTATTTGTTTTAAATTCATAAATCAGCGATTAAAAAAATCGGAAGTCCAAAAAAAATCATAAATCAATGATTTTTTGGAGTGATTTAAATCACGATATAAATCAATTTAAAACTTGATACTGACATGTGTTTGTAGGTATGTAGAACACGTGTTTGTGTGTTCTGTAACAACTGAAGTACCGAACACACAAGCTGCCTACAGTTATCTAAACTATAAAGCAAGGTGTCTGTCTGTTGTCCCCTAATCACGGCCGCATCTGTGGGCTGATCACGACGAAACTTTGTCTCATGATCCACTTGGTCCTTTAGACAAGGGCTAGTTGGATGTGTTGTTGCTGTAATCAATGAAGTAGAATAGTTCTATAATAGTTTGCCCAGGTATGATTCCAACTATTTTTAGTTCTTCTTAATGTTTGAATGTGTTAATTAATTAATATTTTTTTCTCGTTCGAGATTCGTTTTGTAAAAAAATCAAACCTGTTTAGTATCCACTAAACATGTTAGCTAATTTGTACAAATGTGTTGTTTAGTGTTGATGAAATCTTCACACTGGGCCCAGGTGAAATTTTGCAACAAAATGGGAAAGTGTCTCTATACACTGTAGCATAATGCCATTCACATTTGTAGGTTGCCTGATTGAACAATTAATGTCAATTCGTTCTATGTTTTTAACAACAGTGCGCACTCTTTTATTAACCCAATGGTACATATTACTTAAACTATTCACGCACTACAGATCTGAACATCAACAAACGTGATTCGTGATGGGCTAAATAATTTTAGGAGGGACATTTAGTTGGATTACATGTGACTACAGTGCACTGCCACCTGGTGTTGATATGGTGTAACTGTTTCCGTCCCTAGCTGTGCTACTGTTGACAATTGACCTGTGACTGACACTGCCTAATCTCAAGACACTGTTGGAGCGGCACCTGGGAGTGAAAATGTAAGTGCCTCTTGCAGTGTATTTTGGGGGAGGGTGTTGGGTCATAGACCCCTTTGGCGTAAATAAAATTTGTTGTATGTAACCTGTTGCGCCACTACATGGTAGCACAGTGAACTAATGGGTGACTAAACTTGGCCCCCTTTGTGAGATCTTAGATGCGCCAGTGTCTTGGGGACGTTGTGACTGAGCGGACAGAGGCCAGACTCTCAATTGAATTAACGGGGTTTGTATCCAATTGCTACCAAAAGTCGTTGGTTAGTTTTACGTGGTGTCTATGCCAGCGGACGTAAATGTTACACACGGACTAAATGTAATGTAAACATTTGAGCATTTGTGTAAATGTTTTGCCGAACTGTTCATTGATTTGTAGACATGTTTCAGTGTTGTGTGTGGCAGGTTCAATCCCTGCTGGTGTTTGCAGTATGCATACAAACACTACTGGTTGTGTACACATCTACTGAATTCAAATCACTACATTCAGCCTATTTAACTAATTGTACAATTTAGGTAGAATATTGTCATTGAAATACATTTTTTAAGATGCATTAGTTATAATATCAACATGTAAAATATGTTTTAAATAGTTGTATTACAACATCAGATATTAGAGTATCCCATAGACCAGGCTGTTTGGTATATAACCGCATAAGATGTGATAAGTCAAGTCATGCCTAATAATTAAATGTTTCACCTTGCAGTGAGATCATGTGTTGATGGGTCAGATATCTGTGCTCTATGCTACCGAAGTCAACATTTGTTTCAATGGGTCTGTTGGAAGTTAAATGTACGATGAAGGACTCGGTCAGTGATGTCAGCTACCTGAAGGTTGTAAGGGACAAGCTGCAGTTACATCACAGTCACCAGTACTATGAACAGTGTGTGGGCCCGATGGGGTTGACAGGGGCGAAGTGGTGTGACTTATATGTGTGGGGCGAGAATTACTGTCACTGTTAAATGATTGCTTTCGATACTTCTGCATTTGTATGCATGCTTGCTAAACTTGATACTTTCTTTGTAAGCTATTTCCTGTCTGCTCTGACTGCTAAAAAAGTTGATTGAAGTGGAGTATTCACAGGTTGTAGCCTTGTGGGTGGTTAAATTATTACAGCAGTTTGGTTTCTGTAGAAATTATATGTTTGCTATACTTACAAAACAGGACACTTTGCTCTCTGAATGTGTTTGTCAGTGTGTTGAGTTTATAATAAACAATGCTTGTCTTAAACAAATTGTCTTAGCATTAAATATAGCAATTTGTGCGGTGGCCTAACACAATACTGGTAGGTGTTTTTATTAAGAAATTGGAAATAGACACCATTTCTCAATCAAACGCTACTTATTCACATTAAATCTACACTACAGTATAACACATTTTTTCTATCAAAATTGTTTAATTGATGTTTTGATTAAACCATTTATGCAATCCAGTTAATTGAATTACATGTTTTTGTCAACATGCAAGAATTGATCCACTGTTGTTGATCGGGAGGCAGACAGGGTAATAGTATGTAATAGTAACTGTTACAAATATTAAAGTAATAGATGAAACATAACACAATGTAATAGAACATAATAGTAATTGAAGTTTTAGTTGTAAATATGAACCTGTGTGTTTGTGTTGAGCTATTCTTTACATCAGCCACATTCACATACCAGACATCAACTTTGGCTTCCTCCGTCAAATCCAATAGCTGATAAAAACAATCAACGATGAGAAACATGTAATAATAATTGTGATAGCTTGAACTGTAATTGTAATAAATTGCATAGCCTTCAGCATGTATTATTAACAGAAAGAAAGGTAGGTAATAAATACTAGATTACATTGCAATGTAATAGACCCCAGGCATGGTTGAGGGTGGCTCTGAAAAGCTCACTTTCAATGCCCATTTCTTCCCCAGAAATTTGTCAACAGAGAGTACACAGATCACATTTGGTTGATGGACCCTACAAATGTGAGTGGTGCCACTCCATCAAAGAAGTGGTAGCACTTCACTCTGCATATAGCACAAAATTATACATTTAAATATATATTAAAGTGTACACGCACTCTTGTATAGAATAATACAACTAAATACAGCTATGAAGATAAAAAATTAAGCAATGGAGCTAAAGTTCCAATTTATTTTTATATGAAATGACCACTAATGGAGTCAGACCACAGTTGAGAATTGGCGACCATGTTAACATTTTGCTGATTATAAGAAAACGTGACCATCAAACATTCTAATGCCCACAGCAACTGCCATCATCTCATTAATATACTGACCAATTTTTTTTTAAATCACATAACTCCAGCTCTTTTAAATCGCCCCGACGTGCGATGCCTATAAATTTTGAAAAAAATAGCCATGTATTCATGCGCCCACCTGACCCATAGCAGAACAATTCCCATAAATCCCTCCGCCAGTTAAACTCTTTAAAAAATGCACTGCTTCACAGCCAATAGCTTCTACAAACAAACCTGTGAATATTCATTCTCAAAGGCATTCATGTCACATAATATTAATTTATTAATTTCCCATTTTACAATAAACAGGAAGGTCAACTGTGGTCTTACCCCTAATGCGCCATAGGATTTACAGCAGCTTCAGGCATTAATATTGGCGCCACACTGTGGATTATGAACCAACCAATGAGATGCACCGCCCCGATTATTTAGAGTCCGCGAGATGGAGACACAAACTTTTATTAACACATGGCGGTTCCTAGTACGAAACATCAGTTGCTAACACTGATCGATGAAATCAACATTGTTACAAGGTATGACATTGACATCGTAACGGTTACTTTAGATGTTATGAAATGGCAGAACTGAAGTCGTGATTGTAATTGTTTATTTAACTTTGCGCAGGCAATGAAAACCTGATGGCTATATTATCGCCCGCATACTTGCTGGCACTGCACGGGACGGCACGGGCAACTGAATCAATTTGAGCCCGTATAACTATATATATATATATATATATATATATATATATATATATATATATATATATATATATATTCAGGGCCTCGTGGGTGAGGCGTGCTGCGGCTGCAAAGTTTAGGGCCTCGAGGGTGAGGGCGCGAAGTCATAGACATAGCCATAGGCGGCCGGTGGCAGTGCGGGTGCTCATGGGAAAATACGTTCCTGCTAATCAGCAGAACTTATAAATAATTTATGATTCTGCCAAGCGGCACAAGTTAACAGTAATTAGACAAAGAGCAATAGTGATCTGCCTACGTGAATAATAACATATTAAAAGTAAATTAATATACACAAAAACGTTCATGTCTTATCGAGGATATTCCTGTGTTTATTGATTGGACAATTTCCTATTAAGATGATGAGACATGAGGCAGGACATATATATTTATTATAATATATATTATAACAGGGTATGCAACTACAAATGACCGCACTCACTTTTCAACATCCGTATCTGAGCGTTGTGATACGTAATCCAATACTACGACCACACACAAATGTCCCAATGAATAAACTTTTACTATGCCTACTTGTCATTACACATATATGTATTTCTTATCAAAAAGGTATTTTAATGACTGCACACACAGGATTTAGGACATGCGAATATAATCATGTGACAATATTACTGAAAGTGAGGTGCAACACCCCTTGTTAGCCTAATAGTCTCCCCAACAAAAGGAATCACTTCCCAGCCTGACACATTCTACAGCAGGTGACAGGTGTGCGTCGACATTCCTCTTGCAAAGTGCATACACATGACAAACAGGTGAACTTTTCTTTTTTATTTCAACACATTGAGAAAGGTTCACCTGTTTGCCATGTGTATGAAGCGTATGTCAATACAGCAGTGAAGAGACTCCGTGTACAGCGAAACAGCAGTGAGAAGACTCTGTGTACAGCAATACAGCAGCAAGGAGACTCCGTGTACAGCGAAACAGCAGCGATGAGACTATGTGTACAGCAATACAGCAGCGAATAGACTCCGTGTACAGCAAAACAACAGACTCTTTGGACAGCAATACAGCAGCGAGGAGATTCCGTGTACAGCGAAACAGCTCATTGAGCTTCTTGTACACAAATACAAGGACCTACATGCTACACTACAGACAGCTACACCATGTCACCTACCATACAGAGAATATACAGTGGTTCACCTATCATACAGACGATACACTGGTGTACACCTACCCTACAGATAATACACCGGGGTACAGATATTATACTGGGGTAGACCTACCATACAGAGATTATACTGGGGTACACCTACCATGCAGAGATTATACTGGGGTACACCTAACATACAGAAATTATACTGGGGTAGAGTCACCATACGCTGAATGTATTATATGTATGTGTGTCTGTATGATTTTTTTATAAAACGGATCCTTCCATCACTAACCAGTCCATATTCTGATAACAAACAATTAGACATTTAATCCGGTGCACAGCAGAAGTGTCGTAGTCTGCAAATGTGCCTTTTTCCCTGTTCAGAAAGTATTTTTTCAAGGTGCAAAAACCCTGGAAAGAGGCACCGTCTTAAGTGAAACAGTGATCTATTCCCTACTGTGTATGTATCTATGGTGATGTATGTGTATAAACATACTGTATATATTACTTCAAAACAACTTAACAACTACATTGACCAGTAATTTAATGTCAATTATAAATACATGTTTGGCAGCATCCTTATGTCTTGACTTTGTCTACACATTCAGTTAAGCACAACTTTATTTTCTTAGCGAAATGACAACTGTTTCCATGACAACCCAGCAACAGGCTGAGATGGAGAAGAATTGCAGTCTCTGAAGATAGAGACATCCGACTTATACAGACAAACCTGAAAGTTGCAGAGGACCTCCTGGTGAGTGTACAGCCACCGCCACCCCCACCCCTGTGTCTCCTGGTAAGTGTACAGCTACCCACCCCCCGTGTCTCCTAGTAAGTGTACAGCCACCCACCCCTATAATGTTATAGTATACAGCCTGATGTTATAGTGTTTAGCCTAATGATTTAATACATAGCATGATGTTCAGTATATAACCTAATGTTATAGCATATAGCATGATGTTATAATATATAGCAAGATGTTATAGTACATAGCCTGATGTTATAGTACATAGCCTGATGTTATAGTATACAGCCTGATGTTATTGTATATAAAGCCAGGCCACATTTTCCCCGGAATTTTAACCAGATCCAGTAAAAAATAATTTATTAGTTTGTCCGATAATTTCACATACAAAACTAAGTAAGAAATGTGAAAAAAAGTGCAGCTTGTCGTATTGGATACTAGATGGGGTCCATTTTTTACAAAATTAATCTGAAGCAAGATGAGCAAAACACTCAGATTGAGGAGGGACCTTAATGACTACAAACAATTCTTAATTGCAGCATGGCTGAATGCTTCCCAGAGAAATTGCGTTGATGTTGGAAAGAACAGGTCTGCCAGGGGTGAAGGGTAAAGGGTTTTTAGCAGTCCCAAGGACTAGATACCGTGCTATATAAGAACATACCTTTTCCTTCCAATGTTGATACCGTTTGCAGGTTATCATCATTTACCAGGCTAAACAGAAACTGAAGTCAATCAAGCGTTTGAACAAACAGTGGATGTCTTCAGAGGAACTCATTAAATGTGCTCACAAAATCAGCGCCAGCCACACAGTGGCTGTCCCAGCAACCAGGGCACCAGGTAAGTAATAGGGTTTCGATAAAGCCTACCCAAAATAACCAGTGGAGTCTCTGGTGTATAATATAAAGGTGACATTGCATGAGATTGTCAATGTAAGTACAACAGGTAATTCGCGACTCTTGCTGTGCGCTGAAACAATCGTGTCTCTAGGACAACACCTGCTCAATCACGTTCAAAGTTATTCATACATCAGATCAGTAGATTTTTGCATTCTGGTGCTAGCGTTGTGATTTCTGTTTAATATAAGTAAACGTTATTGTTGGTACGATGTATTCTTTGTTGAAATGGTAATTCTTTAACAATTTACATTTTGTTGTTGTCAAGGATACATCGTTGTTGTTGTCATGGATACACCATTGTTCCGACTCTCTAATTTAAAGTACAAAATTACATGTTGTACTTCCATCTTCAATTGATCCCACGATCAATGTGTTTATACACGCCTGTCTTCTAGCAATCAAAATCATGCTATTCCGAGTACCAACTATTGTAACTACGTAATTTTAATGTAATTGAGTTTTGACGAGGCTTTGTAATTAACCATTGTAATTGAAACCAATCCTGGCAGCAAGAATGGATGAATTCACCCAAAACACTAAGATTTTTTTTATAAAGGAGCATAGTTGTAATCAACTTATGAAGTATTGCAATTAGCCCTTTTTGAAGCATTATGACCCTATGCTCTACCTTGAGCGAAGAGATTAAATAAGTAAGAAGTATTGTAATGACTTATTTTTAAGTGTTGAAATTGCAATATAACTTGTGTGTAATGCTTTGTATTTGACAATTATAATTGAGACCAGCATCAGTGGTCACCTCTCTGGTTTAGTACATGGTCAACTAGGCAGTGACTACCCTATCTAAGGCAGTGACCACCCCATTTAACGTGGCCTAAGTTTAGCAGCTAAAAATGCTATGTGGCCATGGAGCTAAAATTCCAATTTAGTTTTATATCAAGTGCACAATCATGACCACTAAATGCACCAGAGGATTTCTGGCAGCTCGAGGCATTAATAGTGGCGCCACTATGTGGACTATCAACCAACCAATGAGATGACCCCCCGCCCTGATTATTTAGAGTCCGCGAGGTGGAGTCACAATTTTTATTAACATACAATATAGCGGCTCCCAGTACGAAACATCGGTTGCTAACATTGATCGATGAAGGGATCATGCCTCAGTTAGACTTCCTGGTGTGTTACACACGAATGTAGGGCATAGTAAGTTTGGATATAGGACGTTTTAAAAAAATCATACGATCTGACATAAGTGCATTTGTGCACGGACATTACCAGGTTTGGTGGTGGAAGCTGTTGAGAGTGAAATGGTGGATTTTTATATGATTTTAATAGGCGGAAGGATATTTGTGATTTTTTGGCGATTAGACGTGTGTGTCGAAATTGATGCCAAAATTGGTAAACTTTGAGGGGTATCGCACATACAGGCATATTACAAGAGTTAGAAATGTCTAATTTTGACAAAACTCGACCAGCATGTCAGTGGGATGATGACAGCGGCTGGTGAAAACTTTCAGATTTTTTTATGGTCACGTTATCTTATAATTTTGCAAAACGTTAACATGGCCACCAATGGGAAATGTAACTGTATGCAGAACCCAATTAAACGGAAGTCGTGGTCACAGCACGGTTATCAAATTTTTATATGCTTATGTTTTAATCGTTGTTGTTAGCCTAACTGTGGATATTGCAGGTAATTTCTATGAAATAATTAATTTGTAATAACACATTTCTTAGAATTTCTATAATTTGCAATTCTGATAATATAATGAGGGGTCATATTTAAAAAAAATTAAATAAATAAAAACGGCTGCTAACCTGCCCCATGTTATGTGACTTAGAAAATTGTCGGTGTCATGCTAGTTAATATTATATTATATATGTATTTTTTTATTTAATATAGTCAACATGATTATTACTTATTAAGCGCCACTATTATTTAAACTTGTTAACCATCTCCTTTAGGAGGTGTCCTGTAGCTGATATATGCACAATTTCAAATAAATGAACATTTTAATGTTGTGCTATAACGTTTGATGTGCATCAGCTGATAATTTACGCAATTTAATGTTTAATAAGAAATTTTATTGTTCATAAACACAGTTTTAATTTTCCATGTGTTAAAATTGCACAAAAGAGCTTGTGGCAAGTTAAAAGCTTAAAATAAGCATATTAAGCATAATTACCTCTCAAGAAACTTGAAGTTTGTTCTGAATATTTCTACTGCATCTCGCAGTCTTCTTCAGCAGACTGAAGTTACGGATGTGTCACATGACCAATGTCATGTGACACAAGCTGAAGTAGGACTGGTGGGAGCTCCTGGCCGACGTCTCGGTTCAGCGTAGGTTTCTTTTTGTGGATGTTAATCGCCTCCTTTATTTTTCTCCTGTGCCAGTTCTCCTCGTGGTCTAGAATATTAACGTCCTTCATAGAGCACTGATGGCCTGTGTTCAGGTTGTGTTCACTTATAGCTGATAGGGGTTGGCGACAAGATAGATGTTCTTTGATTCTTGTGCCAAGTGTTCTGGCTGTTTCTCCTATATAGTGTTGGTCACATTCTGGGCATTGTATGTCATATACTACCCCACAATGTATGTCATATACTACCCCACAATTTCTTAACATCCACAGAAAAAAACCTATGCTGAACCGATACGTCGGCCAAGAACTACCACCAGTCCTACTCCAGCTTGTGTCACATGACCAATGTCGTGTGACACATCCCTAACTTCAGTCTGCTGAAGAAGACTGCAAGATGCAGTCGAAATATTCAGAACAAACTTCAAGTTCCTTGAGAGGTAATTATGCTTAATATTAATAACCAAGAAACCGGATCATCTATCCATTCAAGGGTTAAAATAAGCACTTTTTATATAGAAAATAATCGTTGCGTTTCATAAATGCCTAATCACAACATCTTAATACGCATTTCATGTCGTGTGCAGTTCTCTATAAGTGCTTGGGCACAAGGAAAGGAAGGTATGCAACCCTAAACGTACCTAACCCCATCCTTGGCTAACCCCATCTCTAGCTAACCCCATCCTTGGCTAACCCCATCTCTAGCTAACCCCATCCCTAGCCAGTCATAACCCTGAAGTGGTTTACATAAGATATAACCATTCCCATAGACACAAGTTGCTAGGAAAAGTGAACAGTTTGCTTGGAAAAGGCAGACAGCAGTAACAATCATGAATAGCCTGGTGTAGAGCGGAAGCCAAAATGGAAATTTGATCAAAATTAGGGGGTATGACACCAGTTTGTGAGGGAGTAGGCAGCTATTTTGCACTAGAACAGTCATTGGTGATACTTTTATGTGGACCAGTACATTGGCCACACTGTGTAACAGATTTGGACATAATAGTTGTATGTTGGTTGTGTCACTGCCACTGGAAGCATTGCATATATCAGCATTTTCAAATCTGGCCGCAACGGGTATCTGGTAATATGATACCCATTTATGGTGGCGTATCCAAATCAAGCACTACGCCTTGTATCTTATCAGCTAGAAGCATGACAGCAGTCATATAAACAATAAAATTTAACAATTCTGACACATTGGAAATCACTCGAAATCTTGTTAAATGTGACAAATTGTAACTTTTCTGACAAAATTACACCATGTTTGGTTAAAAATCAAGCAATTATATAAATATTAATTTGAAAATAAATTCATTGCTATATCTAAAGAGACAATAAGCAGGCTTCATTGGCTCACAATGCTCTGGAAATCTATTATTCATGATATATGATTTATCAAGTGTCAAAGTGGACCTATAATTAAAATATTTGACTGATTTTCAGCAAATATTCTGAGCATGGCATTGTTTTGATTTGGCTGTCAAACAAATAATAATGACGTGACAAACCGGAGTGTTCTATAATATGTGTACATATATATTTTGCTGCTACTTGATGTAAAATTGGGCACTTTCTCAGAAAATAGCTTCCCTATTTGGGATCATGCCTCAGTTAGACTTCCTGGTGTGTTACACACGAATGTAGGGCATAGTAAGTTTGGATATAGGACGTTTTAAAAAAATCATACGATCTGACATAAGTGCATTTGTGTACGGACATTACCAGGTTTGCTGGCGGAAGCTGTTGAGAGTGAAATGGTGGATTTTTAGATGATTTTAGTAGGCGGAAGGATATTTGTGATTTTTTGGCGATTAGACACGTGTGTGTCGTAATTCATGCCAAAATTGGTAAACATTGAGGGGTATCGCACATACAGGCATATCACATTAGAAATGTCTCATTTTGACAAAACTCGACCAGCACGTCAGTGGGATGATGACAGCGGCTGGTGAAAACTTTTATAATTTTTTATGATTTTTCTTATAATTTTGCAAAACGTTAACATGGCCACTAATGGGAAATGTAACTGTATACTGAACCCTGAAATCAACATGGTGACAAGGTGCGACATTGTCATTGTAACGGTTATTTCTCAGATGTTACGAGATGGCAGAACTGAAGTCATGGTTGTAATTATTTATTTAACTTTGCGCAGGCAATGAAAACATAGTGGCCGTATTATCGCCCGCACACTTGCCGCCAGCGGCACGGGGGCACGGACCACAGTGAGAATGCATCCGCCATTACAACGATAAAGAGTCACTAGGAAAACATTTATTGTGCAGTTTTTGTGTATTAGTGAGAGCAGAAATTGTGTGAGTGTAAGTGATGTTTTTTTACACAGTAGCATCTGAGCTTTGAAATGATACCATTTGTCAGTTGGTATACCTGTTGCGAAATGACAAAGTGGCCATTAGGCAGGATGTACTCATATTTTGGAAACCGGGGAATTTCATGGCAGAAATGCAGGGGTGTCATGCATTGAAGCAATTTGTACGAAATGGAGGTATGTTATTTTCATGAATTTCACACAACAGTTGTCTTAGTGGGTATGTCATGTGTTGGAAATAAAAAAATTGTAGGATAAACTTTCAATGTAGGCGCAAGAACGTTATAGTGGTCGTCTATGGGAAAAGTGACTGTGGTCCGTGCCCAACACTGGCTATTGCCGGTATTGCGTTGTTTTGGGCACTAAAAGTGTGCAAAAACACAATATTTTTTTTACAAATATACGTCCATTTTGTACCTGTTCCGATGGGGGTTGATGCAAGGAGCACACTAGAATCGAATTTTTTTTTGTAAAATAGCGTTAATAATTTCGGCCAGACTAATGCACCTTTACCGTTTTGTCAGTTTCCCTGTATAGGATCTTTTGGTTTACTTCCCCTGGCCCTGTTCCTGGCATAGACGCCAAGAAGAAGTCTTCTGAATCCTGAAAGACATGTAAAGTGGGATGAACAGAAGTTTTGAAATGGCAGCTGGTAGTTTCAAACCCTGGTGCCCTCGACCAACAGTCTGACGCTCTGTCACATAGCCACAGCACCTCACAGTGTTCATTGCATTGTAAAGTTAATAATGTGTTATAATATATGCATAGCTTTGAATATGTGTTGGCTGTGTAATATGCGAATAAAGTTCAACAACAAAACCATAAAATTATGGAGGTAGAAATATTAAGTTTCTGTAAACACACATGGTAATTGGTGTATTCGTCAGGTCCACCCAATTCATACGGATGTTGGATGTTTCAGCCCATGATGGCAGGACATAGTGTCACACTTGATCCCAAGGTGACATGATGTCTGATCGTGTGCATAGAGTTCATCAACAGGCTGGTGAACTCGCAGCAGAGCGCTGACAAGCAGTGTTTGTGTCTTCCGACTGCAGGACCAGGCAAACAGAATTCTTCAGGTAGGACTGTGGTAATGTCATCAACTTTGTAATATTGTCAACTCATTAGTCTGTCATTTCAAGTACCACCTCAGCAGTGTCTGATTTAACCGGCCCAGATACATTTTTTTTAACCGGCCCAGTTCCATAGCTATCTGGAATCGGCCCAGGTGAGTTTGAACCGGCCCAGGTGAGTTTGAACTGGCCCCACATGTTTATAGGTGTATTTAATAGAGCAAAGTTTTCGTGCATAAAAATAAAACAGACACTGCTTTAAATTATAATAAACAATAATTTAATAAATATAAACCATACCAAATATTGTCATTCATTTCTTATAACTAGCAGACCAATGAGGCAAAGTAATGAATTTAGTAAACATTTCAGTGTGAACTTCATGTGCAAAATGGTTACAATTGTTTAAAGTAACATTTATGTTTGATGCCGACGTTTCGCATGCACTGCCACTGTCCTGACCTAAGTCTGGCACAGGCAAAAATATATGCCGTTCTCAATTCACTACAAATCAAAGCCTACAAAGTTCACAGCCAAATATCACATCAATCAGAATGTCTTGGCACAGTATATTGTTAATTGGATTGTCTGCCTCCAGCATTAAGTACATCCATGTTACAAATGCCAGGGGTTTCCCTGGAATGTGTGGACTTTGCCTTGGCAGCGATCTGTAACTGGCAAGGAAGACGTAGTTTGTCACAAGTGTATTTTATATAAAAATTAGTGTAGATTAGTAAATACTGTAATGTGTATCACTAATACAGTCCGACCCAGCTGTGACCACCGGTATGAATCGACGGGGTGGGGTCAATAACTTGAGCATTTTGGCTAATTGAATCGATGGGAAGCATTTTCAATTGACGACCGCCGATAAAATGGCCTTAATTTCAAACACTGTCTCAGTTATACTGACATGGTTGTCCAGTTAAACTTGGCAGTTCTTTAGTGGTCAAAACAGTGGACCCTTCTGTAGCTTCTCATCGATAATGCAGCTCAGATTTAATAGAAATGTTGCAGCAACTACCACACACAAAAATAAAAATAAAAACTACTTGTCCTCGTGGTCTAAGCTCTGCCATGGAGTGAAAACGCTTAAGCCAAGAGCACTAGAGTAACATGATCTGAGTTATTAATGTAATAGTAATAATAAATATTATTTATATATTATTTTATATTATTATAATAAAAGTACTTATATAGCACCCGATCAGTCGAGATTGCTCTCAGGCACTTTAGATACATATTAGTATTTTACATGCCATAAGTTGCTGAGAATCATTTTACTAAGAATAATCTACACAAATACTAAACATAAAAAAGAAATGCTAAAAAATAAACATGTTAAAATATTCTATACCAGTACTTCAAGTTCAGTAATACAAGTGATAATAAAAATGACCATACATATGCTATAAGAAACTAATATATACAATATAGTAGAAAGAAATGCCATATATAGCTCAGACACATTTCATCAATACATGTCAGTGTGTTTTCCTTTAAAAACAACATTAACCTTCCAATCACACATGATCACAGTGAGTTAGTTTATGCTTTCAAGGATAAATACAAACTTTGGTGTTTCTTCCAGAAAGTGTGAAGAAGAACAAGAAGAGAAGATGCGGAAAAGTGTGGATGTTCTAGTGAGTAGCTGCCCAGTCTATCTGTTTATATGTGACACATTGGGAATGTAAACTTCTGAGTGCATAATTCGTGTGCATCCCACAAACTTTGTGTTTGACCATGCCTGATTACATGTCAGAAAAAAAAACCAATATAGACTGACATCTGCTGACAGCTCATCACTTTTGTGGCCTGCTGATTTTTCGAGATAAAACTATTTTTTGGGGTTTCAACATAGTTTGTAAGATATTCACTTTACATTTTAAAATTATAGACATGTGTCCTGACAAAAAAGTCCTGTCATTGTGTAACGTAAAGGTTCAAAGTGTTTATTGATTTCATTTAGCAATGTTAATGTGTACCAGACTTGTGTGTAACGACTAATGAGGGCATTCAAACATATCATATAACTGCAGCGCTTTGCTTGGAACTTGGAAGTTTTGTACCTCTGTGATAAGCTCTCAGTTCTATTCATTGTAATCCATAGGAGTGGCTGCATTAACCTGGATAAACCTGTCAATCCATCGCCACATGATGAAGTCACCTGGAACATGAGAATCATTCATGTTGAGAAGAGAAGACATAGTGTCACGCTGGATGCGAAGGTGACAGGATGTCTGATCGTGTTCATAGAGTGCGCCACCAGGCTGGTCACGTCATAGCAGAGTGCTGGCAAGGAGTGTTTGTGTCTTCTGACTGCACAGTCAGGACCAGGATAATGGAATTCTTCAGGTATGACTGTGTGACTTGGTAATGTCATCAACTTTGTAATACTTTCAAGTCACTAATCTGTCATTTCAAGTGCCACCTCAGTTAAACTGGATAAACCTGTCAATCCATCGCCACATGATGAAGTCACCTGGAACATGAGAATCATTCATGTTGAGAAGAGAAGACATAGTGTCACGCTGGATGCGAAGGTGACAGGATGTCTGATCGTGTTCATAAAGTGCGTCACCAGGCTGGTCTCCTCACAGCACACCGCTGGCAAGGAGTGTTTGTGTCTTCTGACTCCACAGTCAGGACCAGGATAATGGAATTCTTCAGGTAGGACTGTGTGACTTGGTAATGTCATCAACTTTGTAATACTTTCAAGTCACTAATCTGTCATTTCAAGTGCCACCTCAGTTAACCTGACCTGGTTGTCCAGTAAACTTGGCATTTCTTTAGTGGTCAACACAGTGGACCTTTCAGTAGCTTCACATCGATAATGTAATTTAGATTTAATAGAAATGTTGCAGCAACTACCACACAAATAAATAAAAATAGAAACTACTTGTCCTCATTCGAGTTATTTTTGCAATACATTCACAGTAGAGTCCCTCTAAATAGACCACCCATGTGACCAAGAAAAAGTGGTCAGATTACAGAGGTGTAGATACGACAAAAACACACTGTCAGAGGTAGTCGTTTTCGAGGGGTGCCTGTTTCCGATGGGTGACCACACGGAGGGGTTCTACTGTATTTAAAAAAAATTAACATTTTAAATGTGGCCTTTTATGGAAATTGGTGAAGACTCGGGCTGCTTCTTGGCACGGTCCCTAGTAAAAGTAACAAACACATATTATGTATAGTTGACGATGACGTTAGGCTTGTGAAGCCCCCACCTTCCCCTCAGTCCTCGTGTCTCATCAGCTGACACAGACATTGAAACAATGGCAGGGTTGAGCAGCTAGCTGGGGTGGGTGTCTGAGGCATGTAAACCATCATCAAAAGACAGGACAATGCAACAGAGGCTGTTGTTGCTAATTACAATGAAGTCCCCTGACATGGGCCTGTGTAAATAAGGCAATGCAAATAAAATCAGGGGTTTCAAACTGGAAAAAGATGCCAGTTAAAAATGGAAGAGTATAAATTCTTTACTCTCCAGAAGCTAAACAAAAAGTATTTGACAATTTCAAATACTTTAGGGAAGTATTTAAATACAAATACTTTCATTTAATTAAGGCTGTTGCTAATTACAATGAAGTCCCCTGACAGGGGCCTGTGTAAATAAGGCAATGCAAATAAAATCAGGGGTTTCAAACTGGAAAAATATAAATAAATATCATGACCTGCACCCACACAGCGGTAGGTTAGATTCAGGACAAAAATGTCATGTCCTGCAGCCACACAATGGTAGGTTGAATTCAGGACATAAATGTCATGACCTGCACCCACACAGTGGTAGGTTAGATTCAGGATATAAATATCATGACCTGCACCCACACAATGGTAGGTTAGATTCAGGATATAAATATCATGACCTGCACCCACACAATGGTAGGATAGATTCAGGATATAAATATCATGACCTGCACCCACACAATGGTAGGTTAGATTCAGGATATAAATGTTATGACCAGCACCCACACAATGGTAGGTTACATTCAGGACATAAATATCATGACCTGCACCCACACAATGGTAGGTTAGATTCAGGATATAAATGTCATGACCTGCACCCACATAATGGTAGGTTACATTCAGGACATAAATGTCATGACCTGCACCCACACAACGGTAGGTTAGATTCAGGACATAAATGTCATGTCCTGCACCCACACAATGGTAGGTTAGATTCAGGACATAAATGTCATGCCCTGCACCCACACAACGATAGGTTAGATTCAGGATATAAATATCATGACCTGCACCCACACAATGGTAGGTTAGATTCAGGATATAAATATCATGACCTGCACCCACACAATGGTAGGTTAGATTCAGGACATAAATATCATGACCTGCACCCACACAATGGTAGGTTAGATTCAGGATATAAATATCATGACCTGCACCCACACAATGGTAGGTTAGATTCAGGATATAAATATCATGACCTGCACCCACACAATGGTAGGTTACATTCAGGACATAAATATCATGACCTGCACCCACAAAATGGTAGGTTTGCTGCAACATTGACACCGACTCCTCCAATGATGGATGTAAATGTAAATGTAAAGTTTAAAATGCATATTCAAAACTTTCAAAAACAGAATAGTGATAAAATGCAACCGTTTGGAGAGTGAGGAAATCTCTACACGTAAACACACACGTGCCAGATTCCATTATGTTTTGTGTGGGCGAAATTTTTGTTATATGGTAAGTGGCTTTCATGTCAGCTCCTGGAACCAACGGCATCTGATTGGTTTTCTTGCCGTAGACAGTTCTAAGATAAGTCCATTTCTGCGAAAAGGGCTTAAATTGATTGAATAGTCTTAACATTGATTTTACTGATACTATAATTTAATTGAAACATCTACACACAATGTCCTCATCCTAGAACTGTAGACAACAATTTAGAATGTGTGCAACTTGGATATCTTCTAGAGATTTCAACTAACAATCTGTCAAGTCAACCTTAAATGATATCTTCAAGAGGTTTCAACTAACAATATGTCAAGCCAACCTTAAATGCTCTCTTCTAGAGGTTTCAACTAACAATCTGTCAAGTCAACCTTAAATGATATCTTCTACAGGTTTCATCTAACAATCTGTCAAGTCAACCTTAAATGATATCTTCTAGACGTTTCAACTAACAATATGTCAAGTCAACCTTAAATTAAGTTGATGAAGAAGAAGAAGAAGAAATGTTTTTATTTGACCCGTCATACATTTCACATAATACATATATATCCATGTTAAATTATAATTTTAAATGATACAGGTGTATATGGTTGTAAGTAAACATGGTATATGTTAAGGTAAACAAACAAATAGGGTCAGGAGACTCCTCTAAGACTTTGATAGTTGCTATCGAGGAGCCACCTTGTAAAATAAAATTAAACTAAATCAGTTTGTCAAACATATATAATTCTTCCGAGAAGAGAAGAAGAAGAAGAAAGAAATGAATGGTGGTTTTCTTTAACTCCGCGTAGACCTACTGTTGAAATAATATTAGACAGTGTCAGTTTAGAGGAAAACTTCCATTTTGATAGTAACGTTATTGTATATGTATCATAACTAGGCATGATAGCCCACCACGCGGTTGATAAATATTAAACATGAGTGTCTGGATGGGTGTGCATGATGTGATGACGATGTTGATAATAAAATAATAATAATTATTATTATAATCGTAATCGTAAAGATGATGATGATTAAGGATCCTGATGATGACAATACAGTTGTAAGGATGATGATAACGACGATACATTCATAAGTGTGTGTGTCCTTGTGTGTGTGGGTGTGCATTGTGACAACAACGATGATGATGTTGATAATAATAATTATTGTTATTATAATCGTAATGATGATGATGATAATGATACAGTTGTAAGAGTTTCCTTCATATTGCTTCCAATAATTATTATCAACATCTGTACAAACATTATGACACTAACATTGCAGCAGCACTGTGACTGTTGATTACTCCGGTGAGGTTCGCTGGAGGCACACGTTTGAGCTTAAGAAGATGTTGACGGCGTCGTTCTTCCTCAACCACAAAGAGACGTCCAAAGTGTTGATGATGAACCAACAACAACATTACAACTGTGGCTTCTGTGCCAAGTTAGACAGCGACGTACTCGAGCTGCCATTCACCAACGGATACACAAAGTGTTGATGATGAACCAACAACAACATTACAACTGTGGCTTCTGTGCCAAGTTAGACAGCGACGTACTCGAGCTGCCAGTCACCAACGGATACACAAAGGTATAGCAACGTCGTAGGTGATGCACATAATTAACATATTAGCGAATAACAATTTACGTAAATAAAAAGTGCAAATTATATTATAGTTGTCTATTCAAGACAGAAGGATGCCAAGTAGAAGTAGGAAGTAGAAGTAGCCAAGTAGAAGTAGCCAAATACAAGAGTTAATCAAGCATAACCATTTGCAACTAGGTAGTGGTATTTCACGTGTGGTAGTGCAGGTGTGGTAGTGCAAGTGTGGAATTGTGAGTGTGGTATTGCCGCTTCAAAGGGTAATCAAATTATTGGGTTGGTTAGGAGAAATATAGCATACAGGAAAAAAACTAATTATTCCTCTGTATAGAGGAATAGTTAGGACTCATTGAGAATACTGTATACAAGCGTGGAGATCATATCGTAAGAAGGATATAGAGAATACATAGGAGAGCAGTTAAAGTGATTCCAGAACTGAGATACCATAGTTATGAAGGATGACTAAAAGAATGTGGTTTAACAACCCTAGAGACAAGGCGGTTAAGAGAAGATCAAACTGAATTTTTTAAGATATTGAATGAGTATGAAAATATTGATAGACACATTTTTTGTCACTCAAGAAAGATAGAACTACAGGACATGAGGTAACATTAGTAAAGGATAAGTGTAGATTAGATATCAGGAAGTTCTCATTCTCAGAGAGGACAAAAAATTAATGGAACAAATTATCTACAGATTGTGAACTGCTAGCAGCATGAATATATTTAAAAACAAGATTGACATATATCTCAGGAGGGCGGGTTACACATAGATGAAAAATGTTGTACTCTAAATAAGCAATGGCTGCCTTGTCCACTTACCATCTGGGCCTTTGCCTTGGATGACAATCTTGTTAAACTACAATTAAGAATCTCCCACTTTTAGAAACAGTTCTGAGAAAAATACTAGCGTGATACTCTGGATTGTAGTTGCAAATTATTAGTTATTATTAACTCTATTAGGCTCATTGCCCCCCAAACCATGACTTTTGTTTCACTTTAAACTACCAACTGTGAGCATTAACCTCTGTGTCTCGTTGGCAGCTGTACATCTTTCTGCCGCGTAAGATCGAGGGCATTGGGAAACTCAAGCGGAAAATATCACGCGACCTTATCGAAGCAGCCTTATCAAAGGTGTCCTCACAGCACGTGGACGTCTACCTTCCAAAGTTCCACTACGAACTTGGTCTGCCATGCAAGGATATGAAGGCCTCCGTTGGCATCATGGGTTGAATATTGGAAGTCCAATCTGGCTGGCATCGGTATGTGACCATATTAAGGCGAAACAACAACAGTCATGGTTTTGGGACAACGCAGCTAAATGAGTTAATAAAAACGAACTACTTGCAACTACAATAGACTGTCACGCTAGTGGGTTTCTCAGAATTTGTTCTAAAAGTTCTCATGGCAGATGACATGTTGACCAGGGCGACCAATAAGCACTTGAAATCGATGCAGCTAGACGTCTGATGGGTATACACAGCATCAACGCAAACATTCAATCAAGAGAGCTGCTAAGTCAGAATGGGAGAAGTTTATTCAACAAAGGCCAATATATTTTGCATAAGTTGAGTTTACACGCAAACAGCATGGTCATATCCTATTGGCGAGTATAGGACTAGGGGTTTGTAAATAGATGTCCATTTAGTGAGCGAACATTACCAGACTACAAGCACTCGTGACGTAGGGTTATCTATTGGTATAATAATGATGTTGTGTGTTTAACAAGGTTTTCCTTGTAAATCACTGGCGTAATATTATGGGTTGTATTTACAAATGCTTATGTTTTATTAACACGTACAGGTGCATAAGCCCAAAACCATGACTTTGTTTCGCTTTAACTCTATGTGGAATTGTTTTCGTTTTCTGTATGAAGTAGAATATAATTACCTGTCATTAAAGTGGTGCTTCACAAAATATATCCGTATCAGAGTGAAAGGAAAACTGGGCTAAGTGTTCTTTTGGAGAATGTACATTCATTACGGTAAAAAAAAAATCAGGGAATATGCATATGTTTGTCTCAAATATTTGTGGAGTTTGGAAAATAATACATGGACAACGGAGCCAGCTTATGAGATCAACTTGAACAATGGTCAAACTGACCGATCATTTTGCACCGACCACCCGTTTATGTTTTTTTATTATCAACGACCAGACGGGTGCCATCTTGCAGATGGATAGAGTACTTTACCCGTTGCCAATCGAGCGATGTCTTGAACCGCCCAGCGATGTCCACACTTAAGTCTGTGTGGTGTGAACGACTGAAACTCTTATAATGTTAGCCTTCGTTTGATAACATGGAGTGGAAGTGAGGCTGGCCATCTGGTGGCAATATAAACACAATGAACACGTTGTGAATCCATCGGATTAATCAAGGGGGAGTGGAAGAAAGGAGAGGGGGAGAGAGGAACATGGAGAAATATACTAAGAGAAGATAAGAGACAAGGAAAGAGAGAGGGGGAGATGGAGAAGAAGGAAGGAGGGACAGCGAGAGAGAGGGAAAAAGAGAAGGAGGTGGAGAGGGAGAGAAAGGAGGAGGGAAGAGAGGGAGAGAAAGAGGGGTGGGAGAGTGGGGAGAGAGGGGGGGGGAAGAGGGAGAGAGGAAGATAGAGAGAGGGAGAGAAAGGCGTGAGATGGGGGACAAGGAGTGTTATCGGAGAAAGGAAGAGTGTGGGAAAGAGAGAGAGAGGATAGAGAAAAAGCGAGATGGAAGAGAGAGGAGAGGGAGGGATTGAAGAGGTGTTGTGTATTGGGTCATTGTGTCAAGTTCAAATAGAAGAACGAGCGCACTAGTTAGACCTAGCTACCTTTAACTATTAAGAAAAAACGTTATTGTTATTCAGCGATAATATTTAATTAAACATGTCAAGTTAAATGAACTTGTTGTTTGCTGTTGTTGCAACAGCTGAAGAGGTAGCTCGTCCGTGTGTGCGTGCGTGCGTGCGTGCATGCGTGAGAGCGGGCGTGCGTGCGTGCGTAGCGTAGGCCTACAAACTTGTACGCACAAAGAACAAAACGACATCAACGTAATAAGAGAGAAAACAAAACATATTTTAATAACGAAATCAACCGTTCACGGGTTTATTTATATGCATATTATTTGGTACACATGTATTCATCAACACCATGGATCGGTCAATCGAAAAATACCATAGCTCGCGGGCAACAAAAGTCATATTTCCGTTACAAACTTCACCGCATTTTTTAAAGTTCCCTATCTGTGCAATATATGGCGCCGCCGTTGCTGCTGGTTGGTTCCAGACCGACTGTGTGGCACTAATATTATAAGCAGTAGACCTGTAGGCTATGTTTGATCGGAGGGAAATACATGTTGCGTTAAGAGCCGGTTGTAATTCCTTCTGTCATTCACTTCGAATGTACGTCATGTGTCTGAATACGTCACCATAACGTGGCTGCTTCGTCCACTTTGAAACCATAATTGATTCTAGACAATTACATGTTACCGAGCAAGAAAGAGAAAGCAGTTGGGGCGTCAAGTGTCAGCTGCCAATCAATTGCTGACACCGATGAGTTGAGGCGGCCGATTACAATATACCCAGCCTGTGTCACTATTGTGACTTGACCCACGCCCCGGGAACCATCACAGTGTCACTGCTGTGACTTGACCCACGCCCCGGGAACCATCACTGTGTCACTGTTATGACTTGACCCACGCCCCGGGAACCAGCACTGTGTCACTGTTGTGACTTGACCCACGCCCCGGGAACCAGCACTGTGTCACTGTTGTGACTTTACCCACGCCCTTGGAAACAGCACTGTGTCACTGTTGTTACTTGACCCACGCCCCGGGAACCAGCACTGTGTCATGAACGATGATGCAAGGCCGATAGAGACTTAAATGTATAGCATAAATGCAAAGTACGGTATGCAAGGATTAATTACTTACTTAATTGAAAGTGTCATCAGTTTGTATTAGTAATTTAACTAACAGCTGTCCGTATGAACCGAAAAAACATAGCGTAGCGTTGCATGACGTGGCGTAGTAGTAGTAGTAGTAGTAGTAGTAGTAGTAGTAGTAGTAGCAGTAGTAGAAGTAGCAGCAGTAGTAGTAGCAGTAGCAGTAGCAGTAACAAAGGTGGACAAAAATAAATTGCGAAATGTGTGTGCGTGCGTCCGGGCGTGCGTGCGTGCTTTACCTACCAGCTGTTCTAGAAATGTGATCGTATCAATGTAGTCAGATACGATTGTACATCTCTTGAACTTTCTCAAACACAAATGAACTGTTTGTATGTTTTGGCAGCACTGAAGCCCGACAAAATAGTATTATTGTCAAGATGTTGTGGAAGGCCTCTTTATGTGGGGGGCTGGTACGAGTGTACCACTTGTACCACGGTTAATGTGGTACGAGTGTACGACTTGTACCATGGTTAATGTGGTACGAATGTACCGCTTGTACCACTGTCAAAGTGGTACGAGTGTACCACTTTACCTCGGTTAATGTGGTACGTGTGTTCAACTTGTATCACGGTTAATGTGGTACGAGTGTATCACTTGTACCTCGGTTACGGTGGTACGAGTGTACCACTTGTACCACGGTTAATGTGGTACGAGTGTATAACCAGTACGATTGTACCACTTGTACGTCGGTCAATGAGGTACGCGTGTACCATTGTACAACGGTTAACGTGATATGAGTGTACCACTTGTACCATGGTTAATGTGGTACGATTGTACCACTTGTAAGTCGGTCAATGAGGTACGCGTGTACCCTTGTACAACGGTTAACGTGATATGAGTGTACCACTTGTACCATGGTTAAGTTTGGGCAATTTCGTTAGTTTCACGTCACTTCAGTTCACGCAGCTGCATAAATTAGTACATTTGCTCACCAGAGGCTAACCCTGCGCCAGAGTGGGCACTGGAGATACCCTAGGGTATACTTCCCCCGGTGGGAAGATATCTTCCCCAAGCCAGGGGTGAGATGCCCTAGGGTATCTTCCCCCACCCTGTATAACTTACCCCCCTTCTTATAAATGCGCAAGACAGTTTATAATTGACAAATATGAGTCAGAATAACATCTACCGTATGTTATTCTGCAACAAAATTATGTGTGTTTATATTTATTGATGAATTATATGAAATGATTCCTGAGTTAATCATGATAAGTCTTTCATCGTGGCACTGAGTTAAACATGACAAATCTCTCAACAACAAAACACACATGTCTTTTCTCGAAACACTGAGTTAATCATGATCACCCACCTCAATAACAAAACATACAGTTATTTTCTCGAAGCACTGATTTAATCATGATCACCCACCTCAATAACAAAACATACAGTTCTTTTCTCGAAGCACTGAATTAATCATGATCACCCACCTCAACAACAAAACACACAGCTCTTTTCTCGAAGCACTGCGTTAATCATGATAAGCCACCTCAATAACAAAAACACACAGCTCTTTTCTCGAAGCACTGCGTTAATCATGATCAGCCACCTCAATAACAAAACACACAGCTCTTTTCTCGAAGCACTGAGTTAATCATGATCAGCCACCTCAACAACAAAACACACAGCTCTTTTCTCGAAGCACTGAGTTAATCATGATCAGCCACCTCAACAACAAAATACACAGCTTCAAGGCACTGAGGTTTCTAATGGAAGCACCCCATTGCTATCAATACAAGCTTCAATTACCCGCCTTTGTTTATTGGTTTAGGCACGTTGCCAATGTTTCCTCGCAGTATAATTTATTAACCTTTCAATTATTTTGTTGGGTAACCACACACAACGCACAATAACTAAATCCTTTCACCCACTTCACAGATGAAAATAATCGTTTGATCCAAGCCTTTCAAAATGTCCAGTCGCCTATTTAATTACCATGAAACAATGTGGGCTGTAGACACTTAATGTAATATTTAATTTTTTTGTGGACGTGCAATTTGTGTGACAAGAGTAGAAACTTAATGTATTCAAGTTGGTGAATGATTTTGCATGAGATGTTGTGATAATTTCAATTGGTAAAACAGTGATTTAGCGATTTATCGCACGTGAACTCTTTTGTGATAATTGTAAGTCATTACATGATGAAATTGATAACAAATATTGATTTAATTGCACCATTTTGTTGATTTTAGTTGTAAGGGAAAATAGTTTGGAATCAAGACAACTTGGGTATTGGGAGGGAGTAAGATATCCAGGGTGGGGGAATTTATCTTAGGGCATCTCTCCCCCCACCCCCCACCCCCCAGGACGAGAAGCTACGCAGAGGGAGATATACTATTACACCGACCGAGCTTGTGTCTGCAGTCCACGCGGGAGACCTTAGGGCCGTCGACGCCATTTTCAAGAAATATACCGGAAAAGGCGGCACTGGCTAGAAGCAGAATAAGGCTGAATAGGCTGTCTGTAATCGGCGTCGTATCTGGCTCGCCCACACAAACGATACGACTCCTTTTCGCGGCCGGTTACTTGGTAGACAGTGGTTCGGCGGTCTCCGTTCTGCCACCGACACCAGAGGAAACAGGCAACCCGAGACCTACTGAACAAATGAATATACCGCGGTACCATCTCGAGCGGTACGGTCGTCGGTCCTTTTCTGTGGCAGGGCCAACACTATGGAACGGCGTGCCCCCGCATATAGGCAAGCTAACTCCATTGCGGCATTCAAGTCACTCTTGAAAACACATCTCTTCCACGAAGTCTTCCGAACACTCTGTTGACATTTTAATAACTCGAACATTTTACTTATTTACCTTATTAGTTTTTTATTTCTTTATTTAACTTATCTGATTAACTTATATGTTTATCAAAACTATCAACTTAATTGTAGTTGTTCTTTATATAACTCATTTACTTAATGTATTTAACTTTTTATTTAACTCATGTTTACCTGTCTTTTAGCCACGTTTTATTTTAGCTTTTCAATTTATTTTCAATTATTTAGCATCTTGTTAGCGCCTTTGAGCAGGTTTTAACCCGGATACACGGCGCATTATAAATGTGTCATAATAATCTTGTCTTCCACAAACGGGCAACGCCTCCACACATTCTACCGGCGCATGGCTACGTCACACTCCTTGATCGAAAGTGCTCTCACAACATGATCGTGACCGACGTCGTTCATCCCAGTTTTGGCCTGGACTTCTTTCAAGAACTTTCGTAGCTGGCGCGGGATCCACTGTAGAGACCGTAAACCAGTCATAATTACAAACAAATGTTCCATTGGTGTTTTAGGGTACAGGGTGTGAACAGAGAAATAAATAAAGGTTTTAGTTTTAGTAATACGTGATGTCATTATATCACCTTTAGCTTGGGAATAACAAAAGCTATACATGTTATTGAACAGTTTTCACCTATATGTGTCTGTGAGTACTTAACACGTCTAGTTTACAATAGCACAATATAAAGCTAAACCATTATTCTTCTTTCGAGTAGAAGAAAGAAACCGTCAGTTTATTGTCGTGCAACACATACGCATAAACAGGAGCACGCTATATGACGTCAGAGCACGCTATATGACGTCAGAGCATTTTACCCGTTCACTCCTATGTAATAAAATACTTTTTACAACACATTATCAATTCATTACTAAGTTTTGTTACAAACTAGCCGGGTTGCCCGGCGGTGCACCGTAGAAAATGCAAGAGTTTTTGCCAATGGCAGTAAAAACTTCACGCATTGCACGAGCATGTGTTCCGTTCTGAAGATCTGAGTTGACAGCGAACTGTTTTAAATGAAGCCTTTCAATAGAGAACAATCTTCAAATATATCATATTGCATTGGGCATTTCACTGATGTCGGAATTAACATCAATTCAATCTTCCCAATTGTGGAAAACTGTCCTCCCAAAGTCTGTCCGCCTGTCTCCCTCTATTGCACGCATGCACACACATGTCAGTGTATCATTATCCCCCACATTAATCCTGCGCCCGTTTATCGTCGGTAATGTAACTACCGAAGATCAACTGCAGCGATTCTGTTGTGAAGCCAATTATTCGTTGTTATTTCACTACTCGCCAGATGTCAGCACGTGTTGGGGGATATGTCGTCGTGATGATATTTGTCCACACTGAATATGCTTTTTTCAGGAGTGTGGACGAGCGAATATGGGACTGAGGGTGTTGGATGGAAGGGCATAGGAATTTTGGGATGAGGGGAGTTCAGGAGTTGAGAGATGGGACGAGGGAATATGGGAAGGGGGAAGGGGAATGGAAATATGATAGGAGCGACGAGAATGTGTGAAGACCAAGTGTTAGAATGGGGAACGGGAGAATTTGGGGACGAGGGAGAGCATATTGGTTTTAACAAACAATATTGCGAAGGCTTTGCGAAGTGTCGGACCGTGCCTGAGTTTTCCTGTCGACGGCGCCGGAAATCCCGCGGACCCGCCGCGAAAACGGTGCGCTACACAGTCGTGCTTAGATAATCAGGTTTTCTGCGATTCAGCATGTCCATCCTGACAAACTTTGGACTCTCCATTTGACGTTGAGTATGAATTATCACTTTGGTAAGGCAATTTATCGAGTTTAGCTAAAGAACCATTTTGCCCTGGGTGACGGACCCTGGAAATCATGTGCGTTTCCCTTTGCAAGTCACCCCTTGCACAGTGGGGGGAATTCCGCTGTCAGTGGCAAGTAAACAAACGGTTTACGTCGAAAAGATGGCAACTGTTGTGCTGTCTTCGCTGCTGTTCCGTTTTCATCATTTCAAATTCCAGCCAGTCAAGTTCAACAGTTGTAGATAATTAAGCTGCAAAAATGTCGGACAGTTACAGAAATATTGACTGGTTCTAGACAAGAATAGACAAAATGATTGCTATATTGGACATGGTCAATGCCGAAAGGAATGTCTCTTTGACAGTCAGGGAATATGTGTTTGCTGGGAAATGGCTAGCGTAATGGTATACATCAAAGATCATATGGATAATATATATTCCGAGATATACACGGTTAGTAGGTGCATGAATGTGAAGGTGAACTGTTTTTACAGTCAGGTTGACACAACAACTACGAATGTTGCAAACATGTCGGACTGGCCATGGTTTCACACAAGGCTAGACTAGTTTTGTGTCATAGGAGACTTTGTAAATGACGAAAGTAGAATATATGTCGGTCTAGTAGTTGATGGATGTGAGATTGGCATGATTTCCCAAATAAATTCCAATATTTTCCGGTCCATGGGCCTATTGTTTTGACGGTCGTAACGAGAGAGTGACCACACAATGTGACCCAGTTAATGCACACTCTACCGCAAATTAACATCATGGTGACATATGGGGGGTAGAACAATGTTCACTCTCTAGCAGTGTGCAGGTCAATGGCCCTACATTGCAAACTATACCGAAGGACAATACGTCTTCGAAGGATAGAGCCACTTCCTCGCCGATATACGCCAACAAACTCAATTGACCTATTCGGCGCAACGCAAAATCACCTTAGCCGAAGGACAGCATTTCATCAGTTGACATAGCCACTGTCTTGCCGAGACACGCCGACACACCCAGTTCACTTTTTTGTTGCAAGGCCAAACCACCTTGTCAGAAGAATAATACTTCAATTGGCAGAGCCACTGTCCCACCGAGACAGGTCAACATTCCAGATCGCCAGGCAACATGTGTCAGTGATGCAGTGGATCTTCGCGGGCTGCCGGTGGGGCAGGAAAAGTTACAGATGTTGAGACAGACAGCGCTGCATAGTCTGACGAGCTAGCTCTGTATGCAAGACAGAGAATCATTCCTGTTAATGGCAACCTTTTTTAACAAGACCATCTTGTGACTAGATGATGATAAAAGTCTACAAAGAATTACCCGAGAAGATGTGACGCACTGGCAAGCAAAAACACTTAACAAGTCTGGTTCACAATAGTATAATAAAAAGCAAAACCATTATTCTTCTTTCGAGTAGAAGAAAGAAACCGTCAGTTTATTGTCGTGCAACACATACACACAAACCAGAGCACGCAATATGACGTCAGAGCCTTTAACCTGTTTACTCCTATGTAATAAATTACTTTTTACAACACATTGTCAGTTCATTACTAAGTTTTGTCACAAACTAGCCGGGTTGCCCGGCGGTGCACCCTAGAAAATGCAAGAGTTTTTGCCAATGGCAGTAAAAATTTCACGCATTCATTACTGAAACAAATGGTGTATCACGTATGCATATATGTAGAAAGGAAATATGTCCTTTGTACATTTTTTATTACAGGACCGTGTAATTTTGTAAAAAAAATACTTGAAATATGCACCAGCATGCACATGCAATAACACACACACACACACGCACGCACGCACGCACGCACGCACGCACGCACACACACACACACGCACATATACACAACACAAAACACCCCAAACGGCGTGTCAGACGATACATTTCTTCAAATATAGTTATCCTATAAGGAATGACGCACTGGCCAACAAAAACATTGTATTTAACACGCCTGGTTCACAATATTACAATATAAAGCACAACATGTCTTCTTCTATCGAGTAGAAGAAAGAAACCTTAACATAAACCAGAACCAAACCATATGGCATCGTAGCGTTTAACCTTTATGTTTACTGATATGTAATAAATTCCTTTTTTGTAACAGTTCATTACTAGTAGAGTTGCTCGGCGGTTTACGAGAGAAAATGCTCGTTGCCAACAATTGTACATAGCTATCATTCTGAGTTACGAACTTCACATCAAACGCCCATGTTGGTTCCTTCGACGTAGACACCCCAATGCGTTTGAATGTACGAACCATCACTATGGACCCGCTAGAAGGTATGACGCATTGGCAAGGCAAGCAAAAACATTGTATCTAATACGTCTGGTTCATAGTGGCATAACAAAAAGCAAAGCATTTGTTCTTCTTTCGAGTAGAAGAAATATACCGTCAGTTTACTGTTATGAAGCACGAACACATCAACCAGAGCACGCTGTATGACGTCAGCGTTTGTCCTGTTTACACATATGTAATAAATTGCTTTTGTGTAACACATCAATTCTCATCAATACGTTTTATTACAAACTAGCCAAGTTTTCCGGTGGTGCTCGGGAGAAAAGGCAAAGACTTGTGCCAATGGCAATGACAACTTCACGAATACAAAACACGTACAACTGCCAGTTTCACGAAGCGTTCGGTGGACGTTTGACGTAGGTCGCGTAGCAGTGGTTAAAATACGCATAGCGTAGCTAACAATTGTACATAGTTATCATTCTGAGTTACGAAATTTACGTCAAACGCCCATGTTGGTTCCTTCGACGTAGACACCCCAGTGTGTTTGAATGTACGAACCATCAGTATGGACCTCCTGGTACCCTAGAAGGTATGACGCACTGGCAAGCAAAAACATTGTATCTAACACGTCTGGTGCACAATAGCATAACACAAAGCAAAACATTTCTTCTTCTTTCGAGTATAAGAAAGATACCGTCAGTTTACTGTCATGAAGCACGAACACATCAACCAGAGCACGCTGTATGACGTCAGAGCGCTTGACCTGTTTGCTCATATGTAATAAATAGCTTTTTTAGAACACGCAGTTCTCAGGTGGTGCTCGGGAGAAGAGGCAAGAACTTGTGCTAGTGGCGTGACAACTTCACGTCCATAAATCACGTACAACTGCCGATTTCTCGACGTTTGGACGTTTGACGTAGATCACGTAACAGTGGTTGAAACAGGCAAAGCGTTGCTAACAATTGCACGGAGCTATTCTTCTGCGTAACGAAATTGACATAAAACGCCCACGTTGGTTCTTTCGACGTAAACCCACCAGTATGTTTCAATGTTCGCATCACCATTATGGAAAACCTGGTACGCCTACAAAATGGCAGCTCCAGACAACCTGATGTATATACATACAGACAACAGACAAACATACAAACATACATATAGACAAACATACAGACATACGTAGTTACAAACTACTTTAGTATGTAGACGTAAGCAGACTATGTATGAAAACGGTTGTGTCACGTATTACAATAAAAAAGAACATTTCCTCATATTTCAAGCCACACTATTTTTATGTGAAAAACAAATGCAACAAACACATTGATCTGTATTAATTACTGAAACAAATTGTGTCTCACATGTGTATATGAGTAGAAAGGCAATATGTGTTGTGTACATGCTAAATTACAGGACCATTTCACTTTTGCAAAAAATGCTTCAAAAATGCACCAGTATGTGTATCGTTCTACAATCTTCAAACATATCTTATCTATGTGCATAACGTATCGTACACGTATCGTCAACAGGAAAACTGATATCATGATGTAGATTCTTTATCGCTACGCACCACATTATTTAACATGCATAATATGTTACTGACCAATTTAGGTTTGTAAACAAGCACAGTGACGTGAAAAGGGCGGGGTGACCCGTCTGCATAAATGTAACAAAAAGCGAAGTGTTCTGCGGTTGATAGAACCCCGTTGTGCAAAAACACCAATTCATTGCATATTAATAATGCCCAGAGGATTTAAAAAAAACTTCATGCCAGTGTTCAACTGCTCACCAAATCTCTTGTGACAAAAGACCGCCTGTTAACTT
The DNA here is from genome assembly GCA_033239005.1 of Lamellibrachia satsuma. NCBI lineage: Eukaryota > Metazoa > Annelida > Polychaeta > Sabellida > Siboglinidae > Lamellibrachia > Lamellibrachia satsuma. The sequence continues at coordinate 1,366,625 of BSQZ01000097.1, read as the reverse complement.
GGCAGCAATACCTTGACCTCCTCCATTCTGTACGGTTATTTACTGTTGTGTTCTTACAACCTTTTTGACACTGATGTTCTTTTCCTCCATGCTACGGCTCACATTGATGAACCAACGTTAACTGGCACTAAATCTACATCTCTTTCCAGCCATGTACATGCTCAATGCCACCTCTAGAACACAATCGTCGTCCCATCACATGATTTTACCATCTCAATTTGCTCCTTTTTTCTATAATTAGGATGATCTTGTTTTATCTGTAGCGATGACCAGCTAACAATGTTTCCCATTTTGTGACGCATCGTGCCATTCAAATGATTTCCGTGTGTAGCCTAGTGCAATGGTTCTATATTCAAGTCTCTTCTTCACGAGCGATCTACAATGATCCATGCTGGAATGAAGGTGCACAAACATAAACTTCTTCAAACATTGTTATTATATGTATGTTATTATATATATATATATATATATATATATATATATATATATATATATATATATATATATATATATATGTATAGATAGAGAGAGAGGAAGAGAGATAAATAAAAAGAGAGAGAAATAGAGAGATAGAGAGAGAGGGTGGGGAGATATATATATATATATATATAGAGAGAGAGTGGGGAAGAGAGAGAGATAGAGAGAGTGATATATATATATATATATAGAGAGAGAGAGATAGAGAGCGATATATATAGAGAGATATCGGGAGAGAGAGTGAGAGAGAGAGATAGATAGAAAGAGAGAGAGCGAAATATATATATATGTATGTATATATATATATATATATATATATATAGAGAGAGATAGAGAGAGAATGAGAGGGAGGGAGGGGGTGACATAGAGAGAGAGACAGACACACACATATATATATATATAGAGAGAGAGAGAGAGAGAGAGAAACAAAAATGTTATATGTCAGCTGATAACTTATGTTTGTCTGTTCCAAGAAAAGCTGGTGAAGCGAGCAGTCACATAACGTAGGTGTGTATGTCAGTGACAATACCTTAGGCTTTTCGTTTTGAGCAGCCATGACATGGCTCCAGCGGCAGTCGCCATGTTTTTTAGCAACGGGAATTGACATTCGCTTCGTAACCGTTATCAAATGATAGCCGCAAAGCATATAAGCAATACAACACCACGTATGTCTACTAATGAAATGTTAATTTTATTTCTGACCAGTTTACAACTTGTAATATGAAATATTTTATGATTTTCGTCAAAGTTATACACAAGGAAGTTGAGGTAATGTCTAGGATGTTTCAAACACTGGATGTGACCCAATTTAGTGTAAAACACGCTAAAGCAAAGGTACGTTAAGAGTTGTCTCGATGAAATAGCATATTGTACGCAAATGTAACCAGAAAACATTATTATGGAGTACTAAATGGTATTCTAGAAGTAATGTTTTTTATATTATATATTATTATGTAGATCTAGGAATGTCAGTAAAAAATCAGATTACGGAACTGTTTTTTAATATGTTTACAGCTTGACAGAAGCCATGAGAAACTGAAATGTGAAAACAGTTACAAAATCGATAAAGACAGTTCGAGATATCGATCGGATATTGGAAGACGTAAACTTTTAATAGATGGCATAGCCGAGTCTGACTCTAGACCAAGGTCCTAGTGCATTTGACATTTATTGGGATGTCAATAAAAATATTAAATTGTAGATCTGGTTGTTAAAATAGTTTTACCAGACTTCAACTTCAATACATATATTTTTACAACTGCATATCATTTTAATTATTCCTAAACAGTGTGTCTTTCTACTGATTATTATGTCGTGAAACATCTTTCTCAATCACCACTATGAAATGCATTAAACGGGCCTATGTATGTGCTTTTAATGCAAAACGTGTGCGTGCATGTGCGCGTGCGTGTATTTGTTATGTATATATTATGGACCTTTTGTCTTACATAACCATTTAATATATATTATAGAGATAAAACAAGTTAAGCATGTTTTAAAATAGCGATCGCCACCATGCAGCACCTGCATCATATTATAATGTTCTTCTAACGAGCATTTTCTGTATTTCACATCGAATGGTTCATTAGTTTATCAACTACGTAATTTGGCAGCCGTGGCAATTATGGCAGTGTCTATTATAAAGGAGACACTGATTATATATCATAAGTATGTGATAATGCATATCGTTTTAATGATACAGCTGTTGCATGTGTTAATTGATATGAAAAAAGAGGCAATGATTGTGCATAATATGTATATGGTAATGCATTAGTTTGTATATTGCAAACGAATAAATCATAGCGAATTTCAACTAAATTATTTTAAACATAATTTATCTCTTTCCCGGTATAATAATGTATAATAATGTATGTCAACTTCGATTAAACCTTCTTTATTGTGACAACATATTACAAAGTTATGTGGACAAATTAATACAGTGTTATGAGTCTTCTCTCGATCATGTGTCCCATTTCGCACATCGAATAGTTATATATGTTACCAATAAGGTCATATGGCAGCCGATATATCTAAGTAAATTAATATGATAAAGGATACACTGGTTATATGGCAAAGGTAAATTATAATGCATATCGCTTACTGGGGCAGTAGAAGTACATGCAGTGGCGATGGTAAGTCGGTTTACTTGGTTGGGTCTGGGGATGTTCGCCAACGCCGTCACCCCCTGTGTACAGATCATTCGCGATCCCTTTACCAAGATCATAGTCGTCGTGTAATACCCATATTGTGTACATTTCTTAGATGAATTCTTCTTCTTCACCTTCGTCCCTTTACCGGGACTGTCGTAGGGGCACCATTCATGCACAGTCCTCGCCGGAGTTGTCTGTCCTCTGTCGTAGGGGCACCATTCATGCACAGTCCTCGCCGGAGTTGTCTGTCCTCTGTCGTAGGGGTACCATTCATGCACAGTCCTCGCCGGAGTTGTCTGTCCTCTGTCGTAGGGGCACCATTCATGCACAGTCCTCGCCGGAGTTGTCTGTCCTCTGTCGTAGGGGCACCATTCATGCACAGTCCTCGCCGGAGTTGTCTGTCCTCTGTCGTAGGGGCACCATTCATGCACAGTCCTCGCCGGAGTTGTCTGTCCTCTGTCGTAGGGGCACCATTCATGCACAGTCCTCGCCGGAGTTGTCTGTCCTCTGTCGTAGGGGCACCATTCATGCACAGTCCTCGCCGGAGTTGTCTGTCCTCTGTCGTAAGGGTACCATTCATGCACAGTCCTCGACGGAGTTGTCTGTCCTCTGGAAAGCGTACCAGGGCCGAAGGCCTACATAAATTATACAAATAAAAAGCCCCTACCCATTTCTACTCAATGTACACTTCAATGTGACTCAACTTACCCGACACCATGTGTCAGTGGAGCTAGTTTACCAACCCTGCCGAGTAACTTACATATAATCATCTATGTGTAATATATGTAATATCTCTGGCTAAATTTATGTTCTAATAATCATACCTAATGCGAGTAAAGACAATGTTGACATATGGTTATGTCCTACATATGAAAAGGAACCAACAATGGTTCAACTAACACTGCCTTTTCTTACACGAGTATTACGTATCGTACCCGAACTGTCAATAACCAAGTTGTGGCATTATTGTGGTATATCGACCGGCTGATGTAGGTACGTTATCGTTAGTTCTCTACATCATTTAATATGCATATTCTGTTGGTGAGCGGTAATTAATTAACATGTAAAACGGCGTAGAAACAGCGAGACAAGTCGTCTACAAAATTCAACAAGAGGAAAGTGCTTTATGCTTGAGAGAACAGTGTAGTAAAAAACAAGGTAAAACATAAGAGTAAAGCATAGGAGACGGGTGTCAATGTACGTCATATCAATGTTCAACTGCATACTTTACACCAGTTAGGAATTCGGGTGATACAAGAACGCCTGTCCACTTGGAAAGAAATCAACCTCCTTAATTTTTTAAGATTATTTACTGTTGTGTTCTTTAAACTTCTTTGACAATGATTCTTTACCTCCAAGCGGTTGTTGTTATCGCTGAGCCAACGTAAACTGTAAATGCTTAAAACATAATTACCTTGTTAAAAGAAGGATACCTTTCTTTTTTCTGCCAAAAAACTTTTAAAAAAAACCAGAGCGTTATCGTTGGTTTTTTTGGGGGCACTCAATAAATAGCCAGTATACCATTCTTGAGAAAAATTCGACGCGAAGTGCCCAATGTGCACGGAAACTAGGGATATCTAATCACACATCACACTTATTGGGTAAATAAAGACATATATTTTCACACTTCAAAAAGCCTTGTGATGATAAAGAGTAGCAACTGAGAAAGTGGACGGTTAGACTAAGATGGTTGGGAAACATTGCTCTGTGAAATATGACGCAGCAACAGGCAAAACAAATGCACCACACATTTTATATCAACGAAATGGTTGAGTTTTATTACTGACGCACAATATCGAAGAGCGGTACGCATGTATGCACGCGTAGCTCTTACCGATGCACATGATTCAGGACACCAGCCGATGGAACTGGCTCCTCATTGTCAACACAAACAAAGAATATATATCTTCAAATTTGATATGATATTTACACTAAAAGGTACAAACAGCTTTGGTATACGTATGGTGTTTTCAAACATAACATCGCGATGCATTTTCCAAATATATTGTCGAAATTAAAAACCATACGCTGCAAAATATATTACTCAAAAATGCTTTCAAACAACGTTTTTTTCCAGTTTTCCATTGACCACTTGTTGCGATGCAATAAAAAAACACAAAGACACGCTTCGCGCAAGATCGCCTTCAAAAGGTGAGAACAACCTTTTTGAGAATAGGAGAAACTTCTCGAACACAGCAGGAGATACAATGTCGATTCATCACACGAAAAAAAGTTTTTTTTTCAAATGCTCCCTTGCAGGTATGACGCACTGGAAAACAAAAACATTGCTTCAACACGACTGGTTACCATTGACATCAAACAATTTTATATTTCTTTTGCTTTCGATAAAAAGGAAGACACCGTAACCTTCGTGTCATGCTGTACACACGCACAAGCCAGAACTCACTATATAAAGTCAGAGCGTTTTACCTGTTCATCATCTCTTGCCGTCAGTGCTGTTCGCAGACCACAGGACATTGAAGAATTTCATTCCATGTAAGTATAATTGCATGTTTGTAATAGTTCAATGATGTTTAACACGCTGCCTAATAATAATTGCTTATTTGCGGATGTCATGTAAACGCCACACTATTCCAAATCTATATTTCCTGGACAGCTCCATGACAGATCACATGTTAATTACATACGGTTGATGAAGTTCAACTGTTTTCTAAAAAATGTGTGCCATAATTGTGCGAAACTGATCACAAAAACATATTGAATTAAAAATTGTACAAAAATTTACACAAATCCGCCAAGTGAAATTCAAGTAACAGTGAACTCATATTAAATGCCACAGCTGGTTTCTGCAATGTTATTATCTCGCTTATGTGAACTTTTCTTTTCTTTGGATGTTGACATTGTCGTCATGTATTTAAATTGTCTTCATTAAGAATGCACCGTTTTTCGGTCGTGGAAACTCTGTGAATGTCACAAAGATACTACATTTCGACTTCCAGCATGAACGCTCTCAAATTGACAGTCTTTATGCTCGTTATGATCGTCGCCTTGTCGACGATCGTAGACGCCTATGGCTACGGATACTGTTGTGAGTATTTTCATGATAACTACAAACTAATTGAAGAATATATTAATTCTGTTGTTACCATGTTAATTCTGGGAAAGTAATTGAAGAACATATTAGTAAAAAAAAATGTTTGTGCTTCGTCCAACGTTGTCTTTGTGTGTTTATAATCGTAGAAAAAGCAGTAAACACTTTCTCCGATTGGATTATAAGAATACATGCATCTATATATATATATATATATATATATATATATATATAATATATATATATATATATATATATATATATATATATATATATATATATATATATATATATATATATATATAATTGTTGTGCTTCGTCCAACGTTGTCTTTGTGTGTTTATAATCGTAGAAAAAGCAGTAAACACTTTCTCCGATTGGATTATAAGAATACATGCATCAATATATATATATATATATATATCGTCCTGTATTTCACGGCTCGTCATCTACGTCACATTATGTCCTTTACGTCACGAATTTTCAATCCAATTAAATTTGTAAATAATTATAGCTCAGACTATCCAAACTAAATCCTTGCACAGTTCAAGTGAAGAAACGTTATTTTTATAAAATAGATGATCCAATGTTTTATTTTTTACCAACTCTCCAGCATCGATATGTCATGTCGTGAAAGGTTAACACTTTTAACCTTTGAAAGTTCTACGTATATGTTACACATTTCTTTCTTTTGAGTTTCGAGTGACGTTTCAGCGCACTGTAGATTAGTTTCTAATGTTTCCCGTGATTTTACGAGAACCTTAATCAAGTGAAAGTCTATGTGACGTAGAGGACATCAGACACAATTCACCAAGAACCACCCGTATATAGTCTCTTCCTGGATTTATAAGCAACTAATGTCGCGTTTTCAACAAAAATGGAAAAAACACGCGCTATATTATATTTAAAATGTGTTATTTTAACCGGCATTACTCTCGAAGAAACGTACTGGCGATACATACAACACGATTGGAACATATATTAATGTATGTTTGTACAAAAAAGTTTGCTTCCTCAATCTAGAATCTACGTATATTTTAAACTTCGTATAATGTTCACAATTTGGTTCATGTGACGTTTTTACTATTTTGCAAAATGTGGTCTAACAATAATAAATATCCGGAGAAATGTTGAATCAGGTATAATACGTATCTTTCCGCATGCATTTTACTCCAGGTTGCCCAGTATGGTATATATCGAACTGTTCAGTTGGCGGGAGTGATGTTCGTCAATTGAAATTAGCTGTGCAGGTATTGATTGAACCATAAATATACACTGATTTCGAAGTCCACGCAAATATTTATGTATAGGACGTGCATCAATGTGTGATAATAAGCTGATATGCTCTCTGGTTTCAGTGAAACGCTGCAGTGTACGTTGCAAGTACGGGTATTGTACATGCAAGGTTACAAGATACAGCTACGACTACCATCACAGTGCTTGTAAAGTATGTTGCTGCTGCGAGTGTGACCGACGTGGCTTCGCTAAATGCTACCAATACTTCAAGTACGGCTCCAAAAGGTACTAAGCAACCGGCAAATCCTGATTCGGGTTGTGGCTGCTTATTACTGAGAACGGCCATGTTGAAAATATAGAATTCGGAAGAGTTGTGTTGATCAATAAATCCGTATCCTTGAATATATGTCGTTGTATTTTGCGTATATTATGTTTAATCCAACCATTGTTTCATGAGGAAACTTTCGATAAAGATTGATGGCAAAGTTTAGCCCCTTTAGTCCTCCCTTAATTGAACACGATGTTCCGCCCTTTAATACTGACATTTGCTAAATTGCTCTGACGTCGGAGGTCAACGTAATTAGGAAACTGAGTGGGAGCCCTGGGAACCCTGGATTTGGCCAGCTCCAAGAGTTCAAAAGTTTAACTTACGAACTGGGCAAGGAAGTGCTGGCAGATGTCACTGTCCAGCGGTTGAGACGGTGGATGGTTTAACAAGTTGACCAATGGTAAAGCGAATTGGGTATTTAAGCAATCACAGCGCCTATTGTGACGACGTCTGAATGTGGTAAGCTGATATCTTAAGTGCACCGGAGGAGCGTTTCCAAAGGGCGCGCAAGACTATTTAAAATTCACACTGATTCGTGTACAGATGCCTAATTTTAGGCATCCAAATTTTCAGGCGGCGGGCCATACCTATTTTAGCTTTATAATTAAAAATTTCCGGTCAGGAATTACTTGTCAAGTCTTCTAGACGTTAAGAGTATATATACATTCTACGTGATGTTTACATTAAATATTTTTCTCTACGGTTTACGGTGATATATATATATATTTAATGTTTCTTTTCATTGTCATCATAAGTGATTATATTGCTGTTATGTACGTAGCCGTCTGATTTACACGATTAGAATCTCTTCGAATCTGAAGAACAATGCGTTGACTACACTTATGTAATAATATATGTACTCATTGGTCGATCGAGTACACAATCAATTATAAATCTTGACCTGGCAAGCGCATAGAAGACGGACAATTAAAACACATCTACATATGTGAGAAATGCCTCCCGGACCTTTGCGTGCGGCCCCGAAGAAGATACGATGGGGAGGCATATATCGTACAGCATGACTATTATTTTACAATGTGAACCGGTATTTATTTGTGAGTGAAAATCATGCCAACATTTGTCGTTGTTGCAAATAATTTGTATATATATATATATAAAAACGAGCAAATTGAGATGGTAAGGTCATGTGATGGGACGAAGATTGTGTTCTAGAGGTGGCATTGAGCATATATATGGCTGGAAAGAGACAGAGAGTTAGGGCCAGTTAACGTTGATTCAACAGTGTCAACAATGTCAGCCGTCGCATGGAGGAAAGAACACCAGTGTCAAAAAGGTTGTAAGAAAACAACAGTAAATAACCGTACAGAATGGAGGAGGTTAATGTATTGCTTCCAAGTTAACAGGCGGTCTTGTGTCACAAAAGATATGGTGAACAGTTGAACACTGGCATGAAGTTTTTTAAAAACAGCTGGACATTATTCATGCGTTTTTGCACCACGCCGTTCTATCAAGCGCAAAACACTTCCCTTTTTTATTACATTTATGCAGACTGGTTGTCCCGCCCTTTCCATTCACTGTGCATGTTCACAAGCCTAAATGTCGTGGATATTGGTCAGTAACATAGCAGGCATATTAAATGATGTGGTGTGTAGCTATAAGGAATCTACTTCATGATATGATTGTAGAACGATACACATACTGGTGCATTTTTCAAGCATTTTACCAAACCAAACGGTCCTGTAATTTAGCATGCACAAAGCATATATTTCCTTTCTACGTATATACACATGTGAGAAACAATTTGAATTTGAATTTGGGGCGTGGATAGGAGACTGATTGACGGCCGCAACACAAAACAGGTCGGCAGCGTTCACTCAATTCGGTCGTCTCGGAACAAAGCGATCACTAATTAATCCTTATATTATGTTGTTAAAACAATTTTTAAACAGTTGTTGATATGACCCCCATATATTGGCAAATATGAGCTTTGCCCTACTGCAAGAAGTTTAATCGTACGTCAATAGCGAGGGGCTAACAAATACTGTATCCAAAACATCAAAGGTGGGAAAATAACACACCACCAGTGGTATAAAGACGATGCATCAAGTCATAGAACACAATCCACATGATGAACGAAACGAACAATTGCATTGAAACGAAAAGCAGTTATGTTTAGATTATACAATATGGTAATACAGAAGGAATATCAATGAGCTTGGACAATTTGGAAGACAAAGTGTGGTGATGAGTTGGGAAGATGATCCGCTTATTTTATATATATATATATATATATATATATATATATATATATATATATATATATATATATATATATATATATATATATATATATATATATATATTATATATATATATATATTTATATGGATGTGGTGTGTGTGTGTGCGTGCGTGCGTGCGTGCGTGCGTGTGTATGCGTGTGTATGTGAATGTGAATGTGTGTGAATGTGTGTGTGTGTGTGTGTGTGTGTGTGTGTGTGTGTGTGTGTGTGTGTGTGTGTGTGTGTGTGTGTGTTTTGCATGTGTATTGTGTATTGTATCCGTGCTTCTTGCTTCTGGGCTTGTCGAAGGAAACATCTCACATGGCCTGTCACTACCTGAACATTGACACATGTACTATTATTTCTACTCTTCAATTGAATATTTGACAACGGCGTCGTTTTTTGCCGAAAATAGCGTCGTGTTTCATAGAGTTATTATTTTTTTTACCGCACTGTCCATTGTCTTTGATACACCTATGTTTGAAATAGTTTATGTATATGCACTTCCATTCCAGTCAATGAAGAATATACTTGAAAATCGAACCACAGCAATACATATGGAAGAATAAAAAAAATGGGAAACATTGTTGGTTGGTAATTTCTTGGGATAAACCAAGATCATTTTAATTATAGATGAGACGATGACTCTGTTCTGAATGTGGCACTGAGCATGTATATGACTGGAAAGAGACCGAGAGTTAGGTCCAGTTTACGTTGTTTCAACCGTGCTTCCAAGTTAACAGGCGGTCTTGTGTCACAAGAGATATGGTGAGCAGTTGGACACTTGTATGAAGTTTTTTCAAAAACCTATGAGCTTTACTCATATGTAATGAATTGGTGTTTTAACACCACGGGGTTCTATCAAGCGCAAAACACTTCCCTTTTGTTATAGTTATGCAGATGAGTTTTCCCACTGTTTTCATCTTATGTTGTACGCTCACTAATCTAAGTGACGTGGATGCTGGTCAGTAACACAACATGCATATTAAATTATGTGGTGTGTATTGATAAAGAATCTACATCAGCCGGTCTATACGGCGGATTTGTGCATGTTGTCGATACGTGTACGATACCTTATGCTCATAGACTGTATATGGGTTGTGGAAAAGGGAGGTGTGTGAACGGAGAACCGACGTAAAAGGGTACGGACGACTGTGGATGTGAATGTGGACTGATGTATAAGGGAGGTGGGAAAGGGTGGGACGTGGATGGGTACGTATCTTCATAGGAAATTGTCAACCTAAGTTCTGAAAATAAAAAAAATTATTATGGGGAAGCGATATGGTGTTAACAATAAAACAATAGGTCTTCGTGTTTGATAGCGAATTTTTTTATGATGTCTCACTTGAAATGCCCAATACAATATGATATATTTGAAGATTGTTCTCTATTGAAAGGCTTCATTTAAAACAGTTCGCTGCCAACACAGATCCACAGAACGGGACGCATGCTGGTGCATATTTTTACAAATGTACACAGTCCTGTGTTTTAAAATGTACAATGCACATATTTCCTTTCTACTTACATGTACATGTGATACACCATTTGTTTCCTTTCTACTTACATGTACATGTGATACACCATTTGTTTCCTTTCTACTTACATGCACATGTGATACACCATTTGTTTCAGTAATGAATGCGTGAAGATCTACTGCCTTTGGCAAAACTCTTGCATTTTTTTACGGTGCACCGCCGGGCAACCCGGCTAGTTTGTAACAAAACTTAGTAATGAACTGATAATGTGTTGTAAAAAGTAATTTATTACATAGAGGTAAACAGGTCAAACGCTCTGACGTCATAAAGCGTGCTCTGGTTTATGCGTATGTGTTGCACGACAATAAACTGACGGTTTCTTTCTTCTACTCGAAAGAGGAATAAGAGTTTTGTTTTTTTATGCCATTGTGAACCAGACGTGTTAAGTACAATGTTTTTGCTTGCCAGTGCGTCATACCTTCTAGGGTAATTTTTTTAGACGTTTATCATCATCTAGTCACAAGATGGCCTTGTGAAAAAACGTTGTCATTTACGAGACTGTTTCTCTCTCTTGCATACTTAGCTAGCTCGTCAGACTTTGCAGCGCTGTCTGCATCTACGTATGTAGTTTCTCGGCACTAGACATGTTCAACATGTCTAGTGTCTGCCTCTACTTATGTTGTTTCTCGGCACTAGACATGTTCAACATGTCTAGTGTCTGCCTCTACTTATGTAGTTTCTCAGCACTAGACATGTTCAACATGTCTAGTGTCTGCCTCTACTTATGTAGTTTTTCGGCACTAGACATGTTCAACATGTCCCCACGAGCAGCCCGCGAACATCCACTGTATCACTGACACGTTTTGTCTGGCGATCTGGAATGTTGACCTGTCTCGGTGGGACAGTGGCTCTGTCAATTGAAGTATTATTCTTCGGACTAGGTGGTTTGGCCTTGCACCGAAAAGGTCAACTGGGTTTGTCGGCGTGTCTAGGCAAGACAGTGGCTCTGTCAACTGATGAGATGCTGTCCTTCGAATTACGTGATTTTGCGTTGCGCCGAATAGGTCAATAGAGTTTGTTGAGGTGTCTCGGCGAGGAAGAGGCTCTATCCTTCGAAGAAGTATTGCCTTTGGTTTAGTTTACAATTTTGTGCCAATGACCTGCACTGCTGGAGGGTGAACATTGTTCTACCCCACTTATGGGACCATGATGTTAATTAGGGGTAGGGTGTGCATTGACTAGGTCACATTGTGTGGTCACTCTCTCGTGACGACCGTCACAACATTTATTTCGTGCTAGATATTTTCCAACAGTAGGGTCATGGACCGAACAATATTGGAATTTATTTGGGAAATCATGCCATGGCCATGGCCAAACTCAAATCCCTCAACTACTAGACCGTCATGTGTTCTACTTTCGGCATCTACAAAGTATCCTATGACACAAAGCTAGTCTAGTCCTGTGTGAAACCATGGAATGTCCGACATGTTTGCAACATATATCTGCGTAAATTTCTCTCTTACATTCTCTCTCTCTCTATCCCCTCTCTCCACCTCTCTCTATTTCTCACTCTCTCTCTCTCTCACTCTCTCTCTCTCTCTGTTTATCTCTCTCTCTCTCTCTATCGCTGTCTCTCTCTATCTATCTATATCTCTATTTCTCTCTCTTTCTCTTACTATATCTCTCACCCACACTCTCTCTTTCTCTCTCTCCATCTCCTCTCTGTCTCTCTATTTCTCTCCTCTCTCTCTCTCTATTTCTGTCTCTTTCTCTCACTCTGTCTCTCTCTCTCTCTCTATCTCTCTCTCTCTAGCTATCTCTCTCACTCTCTCTCTATCTCTCTCTCTCTCTCTCTCTCTCTCTCTCTCTATATATATATATCACTCTCTCTCTCTCTCTCTCTCTCTCTCTCTAACTCTCTCTGTGCATCTCTCTGTCTGTATTTCCCTCTTACTCTCTCTCTCTCTCTCTCTCTCTCTCTCTCTCTCTCTCTCTCTCTCTATATATATATATATATATATATATATATATATATATATATATATATATATATATAGGTCTGATATAAGCTGTGATGTGCACTAAGAGTGCAGTATTCTTTAAATTTCCCTTGGCGGTTTGTTGCCATGTTTTGTAGAATGCTGATATCTTAATGTTAACAATTGTCGTAGAATTACTTCATAATTTGAAACTTTTATGCGATTTATGTGAACCTGCCGCATCACATGAAATTCACAGGTTGTGTCGTCTATTCCAAATAAAAAAAATTCGCGTGACGTTTTTGCTTTCCTAGAAGTCATATCGTCTCCTGTTGTGTTCGACATGCAGGTTTTGAAGGTGACCTATTTCATAAAGCAATATTTTCAAGCCTTTTTCCTATAATCGCCGACACTTGATTGTTTTCAGATAAACCACGGAATACTGGCAACATTTGTGTTGTTATGATATTACGAGCTGATGCATGGATTTAAAACATTGCACAGTAACACATGGATGTGTTCGTATTGCAAACGATTTAACAAAATACATATAATAGTATATGTAAAATCAGGGAAGTAATAGATGTATACTGCTGCCATTTTCAAAACATATCAACATTAGTTTAATTGCAGGATGGTATTTTCTCTCATCATACACTGCATTATCAACACTAATCCACACAGTTCATCTGCCCCCACAAGCCTGTACCGCGCCCCTAACACATCACACACAATTTTGCTTCTTCGTGACACAATTCGATGTAACTCACGTTGATGACAACAGTGTTAGGGTATGTATCATTTGTAAGCGCAGAAATCCAATCGCATTAACCTCCAGTCGTATGATAAATCGTCCGTCATGCTGTTCTGGACAGCTATCTCCGTCTAGGACAATGGCTCTGTTGAGAGGCACCAGTAAACCATACAACTTGCGTGTTGTACGATTGGTTAGCTGCTGTTTAGCACTGATCTAATCTATATAGTTTTAGGTATACTGGAAACGTGGCATAGCATTAACGTCTTCGTTTTTGGCCGAAAAGAGCATCCTCGTACACATAGTTATTCTTGTTGCCCATTGTCTCTGATAAATTACACATATGTTCGAAGACGCTTTTGTATGTTCTCCTTCATTCCAACATGGATCTCTGTAGATCGCTGGCGGTGATCGCGGAGTGGTGAGGATCGATGGCCACAAAATAAGTTACTTGAATATAGAACCACTGCAGCATGCTACATATGGGAGTGTAGATCGCTGGCGGTGATCGCGGGTGAGGATCGGTGGCCAATGAAGAAGATACATGAATATATATAACCATTGCAGTAGGCTACAAAATGGAGGAGGTTAATGTATTGCTTCGAAGTTAGCAGGCGTTCTTTGACACAATAGGTATGGAGAGCAGTTGAACCTTTGCATGACGTAGTTTCAAACATCTCTGGGCATTATTCATATGTAATGAATTGGTGGTTTTACACCACAGGATTCTATCAAGCGGAAAACACTTCCCTTTTATTACAGTTATGCAGACGAGTTTCCCGCTGTTTACATCTTATTTTACATGTTCACTAATCTAAATGACGTGGATGCTGGTCAGTAATAAAATATGCATTTAAAATTATTTTGTGTGTATTGATAAAGAATCTACCTCAGCCGGTCTATATGGCGGTAGGTTGCCTGTTGTCAATACGTGTACGATACCTTATGCTCATGTACTGTACATGGGTTGTGGAAAAGGGAGGTATGTGAACGGAGAACCGATGAACAAGGGTTCTGGAAGAGGATGGGGTGAAATTAGGACACTGGAGCACATGTGCCTGTTGTCGATACGTGTACGATACATTATGCTCATATAATGTATATGGGTTGTGGAAAAGGGAGGTGTGTGAACGGAGAACCGACGTAAAAGGGTACTGACGACTGTGGATGTGAATGTGGACTGATGTATAAGGGAGGTGGAAAAGGGTGGGTCGTGAATAAGTACGTATCTTAATTGTCAACCTATGTTCTGAAAATTAACATCAATATTGGGAAGCGATATGGTGTAAAAAAATAGGTATCGTGTTTGATAGCGACATTTTAGATGATGTCTCACTTGAAATGCTCAATACAATATGATGTATTTAAAGATTGTTCTCCATTGAAAGGCTTCATTTAAAACAGTTCGCTGCCAACACAGATCCTCAGGACAGGATAAATGCTGGTGCATAGCATTTTTTACTTTTTCACTTACACGGTCCTGTAATTTAAAATGTACGAAGCATATGTTTCCTTTCTACTTAAGTGCACATGTGATACACCATTTGTTTCAGTAATGAATGCGTGGAGATTTACTGCCATTTGCAAAAACTCTTGCATTTTCTACGGTGCACCGCCGGGCAACCCGACTAGTTTGTAACAAAACTTAGTAATGAACTGATTACGGGTTGTAAAAAGTAATTTATTACATAGGAGTAAACAGGTCTAACGCTCTGACGTCATATAGCGTGCTCTGGTGTATGCGTATGTGTTGCACGACAACAAACTGACGGTTTCTTTCTTCCGCTCAAAAGAAGAATAAAAGTGTTGCTTTTTATTATGCTATTGTTTCTCTCTCTTGCATGCATAGCTAGCTCCTCAGACTTTATAGCGTTGTCTGTAGCTTTTTTGGCATTAGACATGTTCAGCATGCCCCCGCCGGCAGCCCGCGAACATCCACTGCATCACTGACAGGTGTTGCCTGGCGATCTGGAATGTTGACCTGTCTCGGTGGGACAGTGACTCTGCCAATTGAAGTATTATTCTTCGGACTAGATGGTTTGGCCTTGCACCGAAAAGGTCGACTGGGTTTGTCAGCGTGTCTCGGCAAGACAGTGGCTCTTTCAACTGATGAGATGTTGTCCTTCGGCTTAGGTGATTTTGCGTTGCGCCGAATAGGTCAACTGAGTTTGTTGGCGTGTCTCGGCGAGGAAGTGGCTTTATCTACCTCCTCTTATTTCACCATGTTGTTAATTAGGGGTGTGGTGTGCATTAACTGTGTCACATTGTGTGGACACTCTCTCTTTACGACCGTCACAACTTCTTATTTCGTGCTAGATATTTTCCAACAGTAGGCCCATGGACCGGTAAGTATTGGAATTTATTTGGGAAATCATACCATGGCCAAACTCATATCCATCAATTACTAGACCGTCATATATTCTACTTTCGGCATCAACTAAGTCTCCTATGACACAAAACTAGTCTAGCCTTGTGTGAAACCATGGAATGTCCGACATGTTTGCAACATTCGTAGTTGTTGCGTCAACCTGACTGTAAAAAAACAGTTCACCTTCACATTCATGTACCTACTAACCTTGTCTATCTCTGAATACATATTACACATATGATCTTTGAGGTCTACCATTACGCTATCCATTTCCCAGGCAAACACATATTCCCTGGCTGCCAGATAGACATTCCTTTCGGCATTAACCATTTCCAATATGACACTCATATTTTCAGCTTAATTATCTACAACTGTTAAACTTGTCTGGCTGGAATTTGAAATGATGACAACGGAACAACCATGAAGACAGCACAATAGATGTCATCTTGTCGACGTAAACCGTTTGTTTACTTGCCACTGACAGCGGAATTTACCCCCCTGTGCAAATGGGGACTTGCAAATGGAAACGCACATTATTTGCAGGCTCCGTCACCCAGGGCAAAATGTTTCTTTAGCTAAACTCGATAAATTGCCTTACCAAAGCGATAACTCATACTCAACATCAAATGGAGAGTCCGAAGTTTGTCAGGATGCACAGGCTGAATCGCAGAAAACCGGATTATCTAAGTACGACTGTGTAGCGCACCGTTTTCGATGCGGGTCCGCGGGATTTCCGGCGTCGTCGAGAAGAAAACTTAGGCAAGGTCAGACGCTTCGCAAAGCCTTCGCTTTGTTAAAACCCAGACACATTCCCTCGTCCACACATTCTTCCGTTTCCCATACCAACACTTGTTCTACTTCTTCCACACATTTTCGTCACTCCGACATTATTTCCATTCCCTCTTCCCCCCTTACCATATTCCCTCATCCCACCTCTCAACTCCTGCACTGCCATCGTCCCGACATTCATATGCCCTTCCTCCCAACACCCCCCATATTCGCTCGTCCACACTCCCGAAAGATGCGTATTCAGTGTGGACAAATATTATCGTGACAAATCCCTAACACGTGCTGACATCTGGCGAGTAGTGAGGTAACAACGAATAATTGGCTTCACATCAGAATCGCTGCAGTTGATCTTCGGTAGTTAAATTAACGACGAAAAACGGGCGCAGAATAAATGTGGAAGATATTAATACAGCGACATGTGTGTGCGTGCGTGCGTGCGTGCGTGCGTGCGTGCGTGCGTGCGTGCATATGCAATAGATGGAGACAGACGGACAGACGTTGGGAGGACAGTTTTCCACAACTGGGAAGAATGAATTGATGTTAATTTCCACATTAGTCAGTTATCCATCTCCTACCTCGTGTCCAACATGATTATTGGCAGGTGTCGTGTCATCCAATTCGACCACCTGTCAACAATTCCACTAGTAAATCATTGTATCTGGAATAACAATACCAATACATAAATATCTCAGAGTGCATGAATGTAGCTTTATTGAATATCGTGGCATGTTCACCTTGGAAGTTGTGAGAGATAAGATAGACAATGGTTGTTGTGTTGGAAGTGACTGGACGTAGTTTATGTCCACATCCAAAATAAGCCTACGTGGAATAGCCACATGTTTTGGTAGCAGAAAGATTTGACGTTACCTGCAGCGCAATTATAATATTATAGTTTTTAATGTGCGAAGTTGATCGACTGGTTGTATTCTGGGCTCTGGTATCGCTGCCTGGGTTCTTACGCAGAAAACTACATTTGTAGACCCTTGAGTGTATAGAAACTCAGGTTTCTTAGTTTGGTTTATCATAATATTATTTACCACATAAAAACGTGATTGACATATGCGAACATTTCTGCCTTTTGTCACGGCCAGCGGGCTGGCTTTGCTACGGGCGTGTCATGTGACCTCTACAATGAGCACACATCGTCCTATTCCCGCCACACGGAAGAATAAACCACCTGTACAACATTAGCTTACTCAAAATAATTGCTGGCACAATTTACGCATGCGACATATAATGTTAAATTCCCTAAGCCTGGTTCTGCGAATAAGCGTCCTCTCCTTATTAGCAGTGTTCGCATGGCAAGAAGCATACACGGCCTGTTTTACCATCGCAGCAACCAAAAACATGCTCTGAGCTGCACCTTGAAACTGATATTTACTTGGAATGCGTGCTGCTGTTGAACAGTGTTATAATTATTCAGAAAAATATGTACAAATTGGTACTAATCCACCACATAGAAGGTAATATTCATGGAAAATGGAGTGAACATTTCTGTTGCGTGAAAGGTGTAAGCTACATTTCGCCTGCGCTATATTTAACATAATCAAAATAGTACTGCGGAAACTTTTGGCATGGCTTTTTCTGTAACAGACCTTAGCATTTTTCTGGAATCTTCACCACACACACTTCCATCACTAATTTTGTCGCACCGATTATCTCATATAATGTTGTGTACTATAAATTAACTTAATAACTAATATAGTATGTAAAATACCTCTTTTGTGTTAAAATCCTCGGGATACCCAAGCTCGGCAGCGCACCAAAACAAAAGGAGTTAAGCAGTTCATAATCAATAAGCAGTTCCATTTGTAAACAGTTGGACTGATATGCTGGGGATATAAGGAGGATAAACAAGTTTAAGTAGGTGGGTTTTTAGTTTAAGGTGAAATGTTGTTAGATTTCCTACAGATTTAACACAAACAGGGAGTGAGTACCACAGAGTCGGTGCAGCATCTAAAAAAGCTATAGTTCCGACATTTTTCTTCTTAACACTGAGAACAGAAAGTAGATTAAAAGTAGATGAACGAAGCTGTCTGGGCTGTTTTGCAGGAGTGAGCAGTGAATGTAAATATGCTGGTTGTTTGGATGAAAGTGCTTGATAGGTAATTGTACAGATCTTATAAATAAAGCGATATCTTGACTCCAATGCTCAATGAAATGCTTCTTTTGTTTTAGTTAATCTATCCAAACTACAGGGGTGTATATATAACTTGTCTACCTCATCTTTGGGACGCAACATAAGCAATAGTTTAAACTGCCCTGAACCAAGTCGTCGGTCAGGAGCTCCCACCAGTCCTTCTCCAGCTTGTGTTACATGACATTAGTCATGGGCGTGTCACATGACATTAGTCATGTGACACGCCCATAGCGAAGTGAGTCTGCTGAGGAAGGCCGTGAAAAATGGCAGAAATGTTAAAAGATGTAAATCAAGTTTGTCAGGTTATTGTAATTAAGTCTAATGAAATAAGCAAATAAACCTCAATGATCTAGGATCTAGCTTTCAAGGTGAACATGCCACGATATTCAATAAGGCTTCTAGATTATTCATTCATGCAGTCTGAGATAATATATTGGCAGTGTGATTCCAGATACATTTATATATTCATGGAATTGTTGACAGTTTCCAGGTGGTCGAAGTGGACGACATGACATCTGCCAATAACCCTGTTGGACAAGAGGTAGGAGGTGGTTGACAAATTAATATGGGAATTAACATTAAACTTCCCAGTCGTGGAAACTGTCCACTAAAAGCTGCATCTTTGGTGTGTCGGCCTGTCTCCCTCTGTTGCGCATGCATGCGTATTCACGCACGCACGCATGCACGCACGCTCGCTCGCACATTTCGCTGTGTCATTATGTCTGAACTTTGTCATCCTGCAGATCTTCGTCAACTGCAGCGATTATGTTGTGGAGTCAACAACTCGTTGTTACTCACTACTCGCCAGATGTCAGCACATGTTGGATGACAAGTCGTCATGGTGATATATGTCCGCTCTTTTCGGAAGTGTGGACGAGATAATATAGGATGGAGTGTGTTGGGAGGAAGGATATGAGAATATCTGGAATTGAGAGGTTGGACGACGGAATGTGATGAGGAGGAGATGGAAATGTGGGCGGATCGACGAGACTGTGTGGAGTAGAGAGACCAAGTGTTGGGATGGGGGACGGACGAATTTGGGGAAGAGAGAGAGAGAGAGAGAGAGAGAGAGAGAGAGAGAGAGAGAGAGAGAGAGAGAGAGAGAGAGAGAGCAATTGTGCTGAGTGGAGGACGAGTGAGAATACACACACGCACACATATACATACGCACGCATGCTCTCGCGCACGCACTCACATACACTTATAGGTGAAAACTGTTCAATAACATGTATAGCTTTGTTATTCCCAAGCTAGAGGCGATATAATGACACCACGTGTTACTAAAACTAAAACTTTTATTTATTTCTCTGTTCACACCCTGTTCCCTAAAACAACAATATTTGCTTGTAATTATGACTGGTTTACGGTCTCTACTGTGGATCCCGCGCCGATTACGAAAGTAGCGTTATCAACGTTCACGTGACAAACCCGAATCGATTCGGCTGACGCACCGTTCTTGTGGGCCTTGAACGACCACCCAACACTTCTGTCCCGGGTTCATTGCTACGCACATGTGTCAATTCCACCACACCTGTCATGTCACGATTGTCCTTTTTGGCGGCATCGTGGCCTGGCAGACAGTGGGTGTCGCATCATCATAAACCGGACGTGATCTGTCCACGGCACATTGTCGTCTCTGCTCTCGCAGCGTATTTGGACGTGGTCTGTCTGCGGCACATTGTCATCTCTGCTTTCGCAGCGTATTCGGACTTGGTCAGTCCACGGCACATTGTCGTCTCGGCTCTTGCAGCTAGAGATCACATGTGTGCGCATTTTATCTTTCCCATGCCGTTGTTACTCGGTGAAACGTTGAGCCGTCGACACAAATTCTCTGCCGAATGCTGATGCTTCGTCAATGTTGGCTCACTGGACGACCAACTGGCCCGGCTACGCCGGCTGTTGCCCAGCGACCGCTAAGGATGGCTAAACTCCGGTGTCAAGGTTTGCCTCTGCACGCAGTCCGAGCATCACCCAAGATAACTCACCAAACCAATTTGCTCGGCCAAGCAGACGGGCGCGTAGTGAGTTTTCCAAACACCGATGCATCCGCTCAACGTTGCCGTTGTGTTGCGGATGACAGGTGGTGGTATAATTGGACATGGGAACTTGAATATAAACTATGAAATGGGAGATACTGTTCTGGGTACTACTGTAAAAGAAAAGGACTTAGGAGTTACAATATGCGCTGACATGAAAGTTTCAGAGCAGTGTGGTATTGCAGCTTCAAAGGGTAATCAAATTCTTGGATTGATTAGAAGAATCATAACATACAAGGGAAAAAAGTTAAGTATACCTCTTTATAAAGCAATAGTTAGACCTCATTTAGAATACTGTATAAAAACATGGAGACCATATCGTAAGAAGGATATAGATACGCTTGAACGCATACAAAGGAGAGCAACTAAAATGATTCCAGAACTGAGAGACCTTAGTTATGAAGAACGCCTGAAAGAATGTGGTTTAACAACTCTAGAGACAAGGAGGTTAAGAGGAGATCAGATTGAAGTTTTTAAGATATTGAATGGGTATGAAAATATTGATAGAAATATGTTTTTCTCACTCAAGAAGGATAGCAGAACTAGAGGACATGAGATAAAATTAGTAAAGGATCAATGTAGATTGGACATCAGGAAGCACTCGTTCTTACAGAGGACAATAAATGAATGGAACAAATTGTCTACAGATTGTGTAACTGCTAGCAGCGTGAATATGTTTAAAAACAAGGTTGACACATATCTCAGGAGGGCGGGTTATAAGTAGATGAACATTGTTGGACTCTCGATAAGCCAATGGCTTCCTTGTCCACTTGCCATCTGGGCCTTTGGCCTGGATGGCAAATCTTGTTAAATATTGTCTTGTTAAATCATGTCGGGTAAGCCCCATTTGGCGATCCTTTGACGCATCAACACTTTTGTACATGCGTGTGCGTTCGCCGCTTCTCCGCGCATCGTTATCAGAAATGCTTCTGGCCAGCCGTCTTGAAAGAAGTCCATGCCAAAACTGGGATGAACGACGTCGGTCACGATCATGTCGTGAGAGCACTTTCGATCAAGGAGTCTGAAGCTAACCATGCGCCGGTATAATGTGTGGAGGCGTTGCCCGTTTGTAGAAGACAATATTATTATGATACTTTTATAATTCGCCGTGTATCCGAGTTAAAAACCAGCTCAAAGACGCTAACAAGATGTTAAATAATTGAAAATAAATTGAAAAGCTAACATTAAACGTGGTTAAAATACAGGTAAACACGAGTTAAATAAAATGTTAAATAAATAAATTAAGTAAATGAATTATATAAAGAAGTTAAATAAATAAATACATTAAATTAAAAAGTTAAAATAAACAACTACAATTAAATTTTTAAATTTTTAAACTTTTGATAAACATATATGTTATTCAGATAAGTTAAATAAAGAAATTAAATAAATAATAAGTTAAATAAGTAAAATGTTCGAGTAATTAACATATCAACAGAGTGCTCGGAAGGCTTCGCGGAAGAGATGTGTTTTCAAGAGTGACTTGAATGCCGCAATGGAGTTAGCTTGCCTAATTGCGGGGCAGGGCGTTCCATCGTGTTGGCCCTGCCACAGAAAAGGACCGACGACCGTACCGCTCGAGATGGTACCGCGGTATATTCCTGTGTGCAGTAGGTCTCGGGTTGCCTGTTTCCTCTGGTGTCGGCTGCAGAGTAACCGGCCGCGAAGAGGTAACCGGCCGGGAAGAGGATTTGTATCGTTTGTGTTGGCGAGCCAGATACGACGCCGATTACTGACAGCTTATTGCGTTTCCCGACACCGTTCGTAGACCCTGTGGAAGGTTCGAACGTACCGCGGGCAGGGCAGGGGGTCCGCTGCAGCACAGAGAGTCGTCGCCGAATTTGTCGTGGTACCAACAAATCTGCCCCTTATTCTGTTTCTTGCCAGTGCCGCCTTTTCCGGTATATTTCTTGAAAATGGCGTTGACGGCCGGAAGGTCTCCCGCGTGGACTGCGGACACAAGCTCGGTCGGTGTAACAGTATCTCTCCCTCTGCGTAGCTTCCCCCACCCCGGGGGGATGATGCCCTAGGATATATTCCCCCCACCCTGGATAGCTTACCCCCTCCCAATACCCAAGTTGTCTTGATACCAAACTATTTCCCTTACAACTAAAATCAACAAAATGGTGCAACTAAATAAATATTTATTATCAATTTCATCATATAATGACTTACAATTATCACAAAATAGTTCACGTGCGATAAATCACAAAATATGTGTTTTACCACTTGCAATTATCACAACAACATTTCATTCAAAATCAATCCCCCTCTTGAATACATTAACACATTAAATGTCTACTAATCTATCTAATAAAAAATTATTACATTAAGTGTCTACAGTCCATATTGTTTCATGGTAATTAAAGTCTTCTGGACACCTTCCTTTAATAGGCGACTTGTTATTTTCATCTGTGAAGTTGGTGAAAGGATTTAGTTACTGTGAATTGTGTGTGTTTACCCAACAAAATAAATAAACAATTAATTAGGTATACGGCGAGGACACATTGGCCAATAAACAATTGCGGGTCCTTGAAGCTTGTATTGATAGCAATGGGGTGCTACCATTAGACACCTCAGTGCCTTGAGAAAAAACTGTGTGTTTTGTTTTTATTGAGGTGGCTGATCATGCTTAACTCAGAGCTTCCAGAAAAGAGCTGTGTGTTTTGTTGTTGAGGTGGCTGATCATGATTAACTCAGTGCTTCCAGAAAAGAGCTGTGTGTTTTGTTGTTGAGGTGGTTGATCATGATTAACTCAGTGCCTGGATGAGAGACTTGTCATGATTAACTGAGGAATCATTTCATATCATTCATAAATTTATAACGTAATAAATATCAACACACACAATTGTGTTGCAGAATAACATATGGTAGATATTATTCTGACTCATATTTGCTAATTATAAACTTTCTTGCGCATTTACAAGGAGGGGTAAGTTATCCAGGTTGGAGGAAAATACCATAGGGCATCTCACCCCTGGCTTGGAGAAGATATCTTCCCACCGGGGGAAGTATACCATAAGGTATCTTCAGTTCCCGACCTGGCGCAGGGTTAGCTTCTGGTGAGCTAATATACTAATTTATGCAGCTGAGTGAACTGAAGTAACTTGGAATGAACGAAATTGCCCAAACTTCAAACGACACCAAGACGATCCGGACCCGGGTTTTGTGTTCTAGCCATTACGTCACCCAGGGCCGGATTAACCGTAGAACAAGGGTACATGCGTACCTCATTGACCGTGGTACAAGTGGTACAATCGTACCACATTAACCGCGGTACATGTGGTACACTCGTACCACATTAACCGAGGTACAAGTGATACACTCGTACCACACTAACCGTGGTACAAGCGGTACACTCGTACACTAACCATGGTTCAAGTGATACACTCGTACCACATTAACCGTGGCATACCACAACATAACTGTCGTTGACAAGATTTTTATCGCCATCGTCCTGTTGGACAGGTAAGACGTCAGCATTGCTAGTGCCGGGCCTCGTGTGCCGATCGAATGCGTCTGCTGCAGTAGCATGGTATGATCAACGGTGTCGAATGCCCCATTAAGGTCGAGTAGAACGTGTACTATTACCTTTCAATCATCAAGCGCCTGGATGATGTCATCATAACTACGGACAGGAGCTGTTTCGGTGCTATGATGTGGGCGGTATGTTCTCTGGAATAGGTCGAAAAGTTTGTTTTCGTCGATGTAGCGCCGAAGGTCAACCGCCGTATGCTTCTCCAACAGCTTTGAAATAAAGCTGAGGTTTGAAATGTGGCGGTAATTATTAATGTAATTAGCGTCTAGACCAGTCTTCTTGAGCAGTGACGCGACTAGCGTGTGTTTGATGTCGGATGGAACTGTCGCAGACACCAGCGACATATTAATGATGCTGGCTAGAGTTGGTGCGACGATGGTAACGTTTGTCTTCAGCAGTGCAGCCGGCAACGGGGAGAGAGAGAGAGAGAGAGAGAGAGAGGGAGAGAGAGAGAGAGAGAGAGAGAGAGGGAGAGAGAGAGAGAGAAAGAGAGAGAGAGAGTGAGAGAGAGAGAAATATATATAGAGAGAGAGAGGGAGAGAGAGAGAGGGAGAGAGAGAGAGAGAGAGAGTGAGTATATATATATATATATATATATATATATATATATATATATATATATATATATATATATATATATATATAAATATATATATAGAGAGATAGAGAGAGAGAGAGAGAGAGAGAGAGAGAGAGAGAGAGAGAGAGAGAGAGAGAGAGAGAGAGAGAGAGAGAGAGAGAGAGAGAGAGAGAGAGAGAGAGAGAGAGAGAGAGAGAGAGAGAGAGAGAGAGAGAGAGAGAGAGAGAGAGAGAGAGAGAGAGAGAGAGAGAGAGAGAGAGAGAGAGAGAGAGAGAGGGAGAGAGAGAGAGGGAGAGAGAGAGAGGGAGAGAGAGAGAGAGAGGGAGACAGAGAGAGAGAGAGAGAGAGAGAGCAAGATTTGCGAGGGCATTTGATCCCAAGTCGGATGATAGCGGTGGCTGTTGTCGCTGACAGAGTGCAATGTTCGTGATTGTTGTCGATTAGCGGTAACGGTGGAGGCGCGTCATAGTGATTCCGCATGCGAGCCGTTGTTCTCGGCAAGCGTCGGTGGTAATTTACGCCCAATGATGTTATTCGTGACTCGGTACATAGCTTTCACGTCACGGGCAGACTCTTGGATTTTCTGACAGTAAAACGCGGATTTAGAGTCGTGAAAATGTCTCTATGTACAACTAGCCGCGTCTCTCGCCACCGCCGCTCCGCTCGTCTCTCGCCACCGCCGGTCCACTCGTCTCTCGCCACCGCCGGTCCACTCGTCTCTCGCCACCGCCGGTCCGCTCGTCTCTCGCCACCGCCGATCCACTCGTCTCTCGCCACCGCCGGTCCCCTCGTCTCTCGCCACCGCCGGTCCGCTCGTCTCTCGCCACCGCCGGTCCACTCGTCTCTCGCCACCGCCGGTCCACTCGTCTCTCGCCACCGCCGGACCGCTCGTCTCTGGCCACCGCCGGTCCGCTCGTCTCTGGCCACCGCCGGTCCGCTCGTTTCTCGCCACCGCCGGTCCGCTCTTCTCTCGCCACCGCCGGTCCGCTCCTCTCTCACCACCGCCGCTCCGCTCATCGAAGTTGTCGCTTCTCAACTGACAGCTCATTGTTGTACCAGGGTGTCTCGGGGTGTCTTGGGGTGTCTTGGGGTGTCTTGGGGCGGATGGTGATAAGACGGGTGGTGAGCGGCGCATGAGTATCGATCAACTCTGCGATAGTGGTGTCGTATTGGAGAGACAGTCCTGCGATAGTGGTGTCGTATTGGAGAGACAGCCCTGCGATAGTGGTGTTGTATTGGAGAGACAGTCCTGCAATAGTGGTGTCGTATTGGAGAGACAGTCCTGCGATGCAGTCGCATGGGTCGGTTTACAGTCGCTTGGGTAGGTTAGCAGTTGCGTTGTCCTCAGATCTGCGTCAAACTTAGCGTTGTCAATTGCAGCGTATTTCCTGTAGCTGATCTTTTTTTCTCGGCCGTCTCGGTTTGACCGTGACAAGGACGCTCTGGATCACGTGATGGTCGGTTAACATAGTTTCTACTGATACGGCAGATACGGCACAGTCATGCGTGTTTCGTGTTATAACGAGGTCGAGGATGTTACCATCCACATGGGTCAGTTCCGTCACGTGCTGTTGGAAGGAGAAGGTCAGTGAGATCGCGATCATCGCCGTAGTGTACGTTGAGGTCACCGAGAATGACACGTTCAGTCTGCTGCGTGGCAGCACGTTCAAGAACACGACTGAATTCATCGATGAATAGCCGGAATGGCGTAGACTTCCGGCCGGATGAAGGTGGCCGATATATCGTGAAGACTAGTACGATCGACGCTGCACGCACATGGCGTATTACAACTTCAAGACCCTCAAAGGACTGGGCGAGTATGGGCGTCGTGGGGCATAGATGGAATTATGCCTTGTACACCACACCAACTCCGCCGTCTCGTCGGTCGCTTCGCGTAAGGTGGCGGAAGTTATATATGTCAGTGGCCTCTACGACAGCATCATCAGTGTCAGTGAGCCGTGTCTCAGTCAGGCAGATTACGTCAACACCGCGTACGGTGGTGTAGTCAGAGATGGTTCCGGCCTTGTTGCGGATTGACCGGGGGTTTATCAGTGCCAGGGTGGTGTGCACATGATCATATACACACGTACGGTGATGTAGTCACAGATGGTTCCGGCCTTGTTGCTGACTGACCTGGGGTTTATCAGTGCCAGGGTGGTGTGTAACTGATCATGTACATACGTACGGTGATGTAGTCAGAGATGTTTCCGGCCTTGTTGCTGACTGACCGGGTGTTTTTCAGTGTCAGGCTGATGTGTACCTGATCATGCACACACGTACGAGAAGTGTCCGCAATGGGTACACGTACTGAATTGTTCACATCAGAGGCATACTTCGGAATAGACGGTGGTGGCAGACATTGTATTATGTTTGATATTTTCAATCCCGGTTTTTTATATACATGGCTGACCTCGCCCGTGATATGGCTGACCTCACCCGTGACATGGCGGACCTCACCCGTGACATGGCGGACCTCACCCGTGACATGGCTGACCTCACCCGTAACATGGCTGACCGCACCCGCGATGTGCCACTTACTGGGCACCTTCGTTATTGGCCGGATTCGTCTTCTGCAACCGGCCTTTTTCCAACGTCTTGTCGGTGGTCGGATTGATTGTTGCTGTTGTAGTCGTCGACGGATGGGAGCCGGCTATTGTAGTCGTCGACGGATGGGAGCCGGCTGTTGTAGTCGTCGACCGATGGGAGCCGGTTGTTGTTGTCGTCGACGGATGGGGGCCGGCTGTTGTAGTCGTCGACGGATGGGAGCCGGCTGTTGTAGTCGTCGACGGGTGGGAGCCGGCTGTTGTAGTCGTCGACGGATGGGAGCCGGCTGTTGTAGTCGTCGACGGATGGGAGCCGGCTGCCAGCATTTCCTTAGTCCGAGCAGCAACGATCTAGACAATGTCATGCTTCGGCAGATCGGACGTAGTGCCTCGCATAGTGTAGATCGGTTTCCGTTCCGCTTAGGTGATTCCGTCGGCCACGCCTCAAGTTAAAAGTCCAAAATAAAAGACCACAAATTCGATGATAAAACACACTTAAACCATTCACAAATGTTCCGAAGAGAATCCTTGGCTTTTGACAAATCGTGCCGCACAACAAATAGGTAGTCTAAGATATTAATACATTGAAAATCTAGGATACTTTTGGGAGCAGTCATACACAGCAGCGCTACGACCTCGCCATATTGTAGCTTATCACTGCTTTGAACTGTATCAATGTACACATGAACACTTCCGGTTCGTTGACAAAGTGTGTATAGTAGATTGGTATATATATATATATATATAATACATTGCATCCCCGTCGAACGATCCCCACTTTTTGAGATAATTCTATTAATTAGTAGATATTTTGTTCATTGGGATGCTGCACCAAAACATTGTGCATTGGTACTTTCATGCCGTAGACGTCCAGTGCAATGGCTTGTTTAATGTACGTTGTTGCACAGACAATGTGTGTGTGTATGTACAATGTGTGTACAATGTGTGTACATAAGTTTACAAGGAAACAGTCACCATAGTATGTGACGGTGATACGTGCTTGCTAATGCTTTCAAATTTGTAGGAGTATGTATGGACACTTCTAATTTGTGGGAGTATGTATGGATACGTGTAAGTTGTGGGAGTATGTATGGACACTTCTAATTTGTGGGACTATGTATGGATACTTCTAATGTGTGCGAGTATGCATGGACACTTCTAATCAGTTGACAACATTTGCGTTGTGAATTAATGTTGTGCAAATGACGTTGTACCAGAATATTGTGCATTTACACTTTCATGCCGTAGACTTTCAGTGCAATGCTGAGTTTAACGTATTTCCTTGCATATGTAGCAGTGTTTTGTATAAATGGTTTACTGCTGCTTACAATTATATCCAGTAGTTGTGAACATAAACCAATGCAGATGTGCTGCTTATATATTAGAGAAATGTAGCGATGATTATACTAGACTATATTGCCACATCAGGTGGGTGGACTGTGGTTTATATATGTTTTTTATACGTGGCTATGTTAATGTATTGTGTAAATGTACTGAAGAATATGTCTTGTTGTACTCCAAATTAAAACAACATGTAGTGCCATTTGAAGTGGTATGTGCATTATGGTATTTGCACAAACAGTAGCATTAGTCCTGCGATAAAACATCAGTTTGTGTTATGCTGGTTGATAAAGCTGTTTTCCCCAACATGTTGCATTCGTGTTGTTTATTTACCTTGTCTGGTTACAAGCTGAGGTTGAGTTTCCATTGAGACCAAACATGAGTCGGGCAATTTCACACTGCGCCAAATTACAGATGGGACAAAATCACATATAGGAGAAACAGTTACTTGGTAATTGTACAACTCAACAAAGCAATATTTAGGTCTGTCAACACTAGAGACCGGGAGACCAAGAGGAAACCAAATATAAGGTTTTTTAATGAATGGCTATGAAGATATTTATATAAATATTGTCTTCAAATTCGAAGAAGGCAGAACCAGAGGGCACAAAGCAAGGTTAAGGAATAGGGTAGACTGGACACCTGGGATATGGATAACCAATGCAATCGGCTCTCGGGCTAACTCACTAAATACGATTAAACCTATTTCAGTCGATGCAAGCGTTCCAACTAACTTTAGCAGTATTGTAATATGTATGTATGTCCCTACAATGCAGTAAGTGATTGGGATGGTTTGCACGGTAAGATGGAACCATTAAAAGAAAAATCTGGTATTATCGCCCGTGTAGGTCTGACTTCAGGTGTGGT
Source organism: Lamellibrachia satsuma (assembly GCA_033239005.1). Taxonomy (NCBI): domain Eukaryota; kingdom Metazoa; phylum Annelida; class Polychaeta; order Sabellida; family Siboglinidae; genus Lamellibrachia; species Lamellibrachia satsuma. The sequence goes on along the minus strand of BSQZ01000097.1, from coordinate 1,336,730 downwards.
GGCACCTAGTGGATAAACTTGGAACAACGATCGTTCTGGTCAATGGTTGAGTAAGTGTGAGTGAGTGAGTGAGTGAGTGAGTGAGCGAGTGAGTGAGTGAGTGAGCGAGCGAGCGAGCGAGTAAACAAGATATTAAATAACCAACACTTTAGTCATCTACAGAGAACCTGGAACACACAGTGATGTATCTCCATCATTACTACATACATGAAGACTAACATATACCCCAGTAGTGTGACGACAGCTAACTGGAATACTGCCGTTTAGAAGACAGCAGCATACAGTATCGCAGGTAATTTAAGAAAGTTTGAATAGCCTTACATTATAGCATATAGAGCAGACCATTTTTGTCCCTTTTTCGCCAAATTTTGGCTGGACCCAGTCAAATATAAATCAATAGTTTTTTTTAATGATTTCACTAAGGCCAACTATGTAACACAACACACATTTGTACACAAGAGCTCGCATATCTCAGTCGAGACTAGATACGTTAAATTTGTTGGCAAAATGAAAGTGAAACGAGTTGAGTGGAAAACAAATAAAATCGAGGAGAAACTTTAAATTATCCTATGTTGGCTGTTTGAGCGACCTGTCATTATGTCACACACTGTCTCTGTCACTTATATGTTGGCTGCAGGAGTGATCTGTCATTCTGTCACACACTGTCTCTGTCACTTATATGTTGGCTGCAGGAGCGATCTGTCAGTTTGTCACACACTGTCTCTGTCACTTATCATATATTGGCTGCAAGAGCGACATGTCATTCTGTCACACAATGTCTCTGTCACTTATCATACTTGGCTGCAGGAGCGACCTGTCATTCTGTCACACATTGCCTCTATCACTTATATGTTGGCTGCAGGAGCGATCTGTCAGTTTGTCACACACTGTCTCTGTCACTTATATGTTGGATGCAGGAGAGACCTTTAATTTGTTTTCGCACACTGTCTCTGCCACTTATGTGTTGGCTGCAGGAGAGACCTGTCATTTTGTCACAAACTGTCTCTGTCACTTATACGTTGGCTGCAGGAGAGACCTGTCATTTTGTCACACACTGTCTCTGTCACTTATCCAATTTCTAAAGAACACAGTTAAAAATTAGTTATGTACATCTGTTGCAATGTTTACATCCTGATTCACATACATGTTGACTGTCCTTCGTCATATCAGCAGTCATAATGCATTTACCAATATATTTCACCAACACACTGCTTGCAATTAGGATTAATATATACAGTTTCATGCCCATCCTCAGGGGTTTCCGGGGTTCGCTCAAACCCCCTTTTGAGAAATGTTTTTAACTGTAATTTTTTTCAGAAATCATCCCATAATCATTGGCTGATTGTGCTTGTTTGAAACCCCCTTTTCTAAACCCTGAGGCCGGTACCAAGTTTACTTCAAGACAATTACAGTCACAAATAGTTCCACAGGGAATGACCAGGGATGATCAGATTAGTTTGTTCAGAAAGTCTTGATGAACGAACACCGACCAGTCCATTCTGGCAGAAGGGTTGGGCGGGTACGTGAGGTGAGTCCATTAAGCCACAGGGTCTGGCCGCCTCTTGCACACAAATACACGATGATTGGAAACGGTGATGACATATTGGAAATCATCCCAGATAACTGTAGCAGACAAAACATAATCATTAATCTATATAGCAGGCATTGGCAGCAATCAATTAATCGCACATATTTATATAGCGCCCTTTCGGCCAACAAGTGACAAATCCCCAGACTATTAAAGCGCTAGAAATGGCGAGTCCCCAGAGGATTATTCCCAAACTGATCATTGTCAGCCCAAATTCCGGCTACTGCCCCGGATGGTTCATGCCAGTGGATGAAAACATTGTGTTTGTTGGCCATATTCCACACAAGCCAACCCAGGCCCGCAACACCGACCGGGACTACAAAAGCAGTGTCTACTTTTCTAGATATACTACGCCATTTTGGAATTCGCCACGCATATCCTGGCTTGAATTCGGGTACTCTCTGACTTATGGTGCAATACGCTGAGAAAGCATCTGCTAGCAGACATTACACCCGAAGCAACGGAAAAACATCGGTAAAAGAGATGCATAAATTAGCTATCAACATAATCACATCGTAGACTGGGAGGGGCCAAATATGTAGACAGAGAGTCGGACTGGAGAACAAGAGGCATCAAAGAAGTGATATGGACAAGAAACACCAAAGACAGATGAGGACCGATACCGACTCTCACACACCTACGATGATCTCCTGAAGGGCCACCCAGGGCGCGGCCGCGGTAGGCACACACCAGAGTGATACGTCTGCGTAGAATGACTACTTTGTCGCCATCTAGCGGTAATCGTCTGAAGAAGATTGCTGATAGCAGTAAAAGTATTACTTGATTGTGAAATAAGTAGAAGTATTACTTATTTTAACGATCCGGTCTGATGAACATCTCCCCTCAACATCAGAAACGTCAACACCAACGTGAATAGTCCGCTGCTACATGGCTACGACACATGGAGAGCAACCAAGACAACAAACAGAATGCTACAAACATTCATTAACAAATATCTGACATGGATAGGACACACACACCCTTCGAAAACTAACCAACAATTTCACGAGATACGCCTTACAGCGAAATTCACAAGGAAATAGAAAAACAGGCAGACCCAAAACTACTTGGAGGAGATCAATAGACGAGAAACTAAAGAAACATGGAACCACCTGGAAAGAGATAAACATGCAGCAAATAACAGAGTGCGTTGGAAAAGAGTCGTGTCGGCCCTATGCTCTATGCTCGAGCGAAGAGGACTAAGTAAGTAAGTAAAGAATACATTGTGCCAAAAGTAACGGTTAGTGATATTAAACAGAAACTACACCGCTACCATAGGATGCAACAATCGGCTGATCTGAAATTTGAATAACTACGAATGTGCGGTGGCATAGATTATTTCAGCGTACATAAAATCATCAAGCCAATTTGTATTGTTAATTTGATTAAAATTAAGTCAACCACTGATGGGTTTAGATGTATCACGATACGTATTCTTAATTGACGACACTTATTTACACTATGGTGACAATATGTAGTAGCATAGCTTCTAAAACATCTGGCGATTAACAGTGTGACATTACTGGTATTGACTCACATTCTCCGTCAGTGGCGCCACTTAACATATCACCACTGCCACAACTTGAGATGTGCAGAATCTGCACATCAAATGTGAGTTTGAAGATAATGAAGATATGTGCATGGAGATCTTGAGATTCGTACACCAAATACCTGAGATCGATAGGATGACTATACACCACACGCTTTCACCAGGGCATGTGATGCTAACTTATGTACTAGGGCGATATGTATTTGCCAGCAGGTTTTCGTTGACTCCCGGGCACACATCAAGCCACAACTTCAACGAAAAACGCGGCGGAATGTCTGGCCCCTTTACATTTGCGGCCATGTTTGTTGATAGGTTGAGGGACCTGCTGTGGGCGCTAGGCAAAACGCACGTGAAGGATATGTCAATAGCTGATACACCATACGCTAGTGACGTCAGGCTGGCACGACGACCACTGATACATCGCGGAGCTACACGTTGGTGACGTCACGCTGACACTATATAAACACTTTGAACACATTTCCCTGTCGAGGCAGTTACTGAGACCACAGTCAGACCTTAGTCGTTTAACGCTGTCGGGGCACATGCAGTCACCTTTCTTATTCATACGTTGGTCTTGTCACACTGACACGACAGTTGTTGAGGCCACATGGAACTGCATATTAGCCGAGTGACGCTCTCACTACATTTGTTGGGATTCCATTTTGTTTAAATTGTTCGTGTTACTTGTACGTTCGTTGTGCGGTGTTGACAAGGAAGCTGCTGAGATTATTCAATCAACGCGGGACGAGTGTCGTATGTTTTTAATTGACAGTTGGTGGGGGCGATGTTACTGGGATGCCCAGCGGGAGAGACGGACTCGGGTTCGATGGGCGGACGCAGTAGAAGATGCTGAGAAACGACTTGCGGAACTCAGCGTTGTAGATGAGGTAGAGAAAGATGTTGTAGGACGTGCTGAAAACGGCCATGGTCAGTTGAACGAGAGCGGACCAACTGGCCGCTTCTGCACTGCTGGACTGGCCGATCATTTTCTACAGGAATAAAACAAATTATTATTTGATTGATAGGAATAACGTTGAATCTAAACAATCAGATGCGCGCGCTCTCTTGCACGGACGCACGCACGTACGCACACATATACGCACAAACGCACGCATACACACACCAGCCTAAATCGTTAAAAAAAACACTTAATTGTGAATCGAGTGTTGCTGTTGATGTGAACGTGCACTATGCTACAGTTGATGCGTACGTGCACTATGCTACTGTTGATGTGTACGTGCACGATGCTACTGTTGATGTGAACGTGCACTATGCTACTGTTGATGCTACTTTTGAGGTGAACGTATACTATGCTACTGTTGATGTGTACGTGCACTATGATACTGTTGATGTGTACGTGCACTATGCTACTGTTGATGCGAACGTACACTGTGCTACTGTTGATGTGAACGTGCACTGTGCTACTGATAACGATAATAGTCATTGTCCGCGTGCAGTACTTTAACATTTTAATTCTTTCATTACACAAAAATCATCCTTTTCAATATATATACAAAGGAAGAAAATAACATTAACAAAGAACTTACATCACCGACAAGGAGAACGAAGTAGGGCAGCCAGGCGAAGGAGAAGAGAACTGCGATGATGATCAACATCTTTATAATCCTCTTCCGATTGTGCGATACGAATGATGACGACAGACCACCTGTCGTCTGATGTCCTTGCTGTACGATGAACGTGATAAGACGGTAATAGCGACTGAAGATGAGCGCCTGAGGTATCATGTACGATGAGCATAGGATAAAGAAACCGTTCATCTTATCAAAGACGTCAGACTTGGGCTTGCATAAGATACGTGACGTCACAGCGGTGGTGTTGTTAACATATTGTGACGTCATCGGCTCGGGGTGGATGGAATAGTCGACGAATGTCGGCGTGGCCACCAATGCTGACAATGCCCATATTCCGCCAATTATCTTCAACGCCCTCTTGCGGTAGATGGCATGCATAGGGCCCAAAACAATGGCCCTGAAACAATGAATTTGCACACTCTCGTTCCCAATATATTGTTTCCGTTCACACCATGCACGGGTCATTATTATATTAATTTGCTAAATCAAGTTAATATTGCATGTTTTTCAAATAACTGAAGTTAAGTTAATGTCCCTGTGATCAACACTATTGACACTTGTAAATCACGTGTTTTAAGGTATATTATATATAGTTCACCTAAAGGCCAGTCAGGAAACATCATGCATTGTATTCATTTCAATCACCTGTGCGTGAGGTGAATTCAATAGAAAACTCGAATAACAAATTTATTTTAGAATTCCCTAGCTGTCTAATTCTGAAATATTTGTATTTAAATTATGTGATATCCTTAATAGGCATGACATGAATATTTTGATTGTCATAGAATCATAAATGATTCACTTCCTCCGTATAAATTAATATATGTAATGATATGTTCGCCACCTACCGGTAGCAATCTTCAGCCAGGGCCACCATGGTGTAGATGGAGCATGTGATGCTTAAGACGGGCAGACAATTGTCCAGCTTACAATGGATCTCGGCTGAAACCACCAGAGTCACCGTAATTACGTGACAGCAGCCAACTACGACAACGACGTAATTACGTGACAGCAGTCAACTACGACAACGATGTAATTACGTGACAGCAGCCAACTACGACAACGACGTAATTACGTGACAGCAGCCAACTACGACAACGATTTAATTACGTGACGGCAGCCAACTACGACAACGACGTAATTACGTGACAGCAGCCAACTACGACAACGATGTAATTACGTGACAGCAGCCAACAACGACGACAACAACAATATCAATTCAAAATCAACAAAAATACTCCCTACATCGTCCATCTTCTTTACCATTATCACAAAGAACAACAACAGCAACTGCGTGAACATATAATATGTTAGAACAAAATCACAGTAATAATAATAACAACAATAATAGTAAACGTGACAGTAATATTAATTGTAACAATAGTAATAATAATGTTAACAATAACAACAACAACACTGGTAATGATGATAATAGTAGTAATATCAACAACGATGCGTAATCTTTAAGTATGAACATGAACAGGACATACAAAAGCCATCATCAGAGCGAGGGACGTCGATGATTTAGGATGGTATCCCGACAACACATAACAACCACATGAGAAATACAAACTCCAGAGATCTTCTTTCCGACAGTAAATGTAATTGTTTGATGCTCAGCTTTGACCAATATCTGACCGCGTTTCACACAGTATTCGGTAAATGGCTGCTATTACCGGTATATTTAACTGAGACCTTTGTTTGTGGAACCAAAAGAAATTATGTGTCTCATGTTCGCAAAAGAAGGGATACCTGAAAAATTACAAGTTTGCATGGTTATAGTAAGTCGGCCGTATAATCCTTGAAAATTAGTCAATATTCAAGAAACATATCTGCACTACGTCGGCAACGACATTAATGCAATTTAACTGATTTTTCAATTTACGGAAAAAATTAACTTGTATTTAAGTGTTAATAAATGTTTTGATATTATAACTTCTGGGCTAGGTTAATAATCTATGTCAGTATCGGTGTTGAACCGTTTAACTCCGTGACTGTTTCGGACATTGCCTTTTGGGCTTTTATTCTGGCGGGTTTTTGACTCTACACAGAAATATTGGACATGTAACATGCAACTTACATTCGTAGTATTAGTCCGTGTGTGATATGTCGTGCACGTTGTGTGGCAGAATGAACGAGACGAGTATCATGTCGCTGACAGCAAGGTTCGTCAGAAACATATTCGTCACCGTTCGTAACGTCTTGATCTTCATAATGACTACCACAACGCACACGTTGCTGAGGAAACTAAGAATGAGAAACGTCGAGATGAAAGCTATGAATGCTACCTCGCTGTCTGACAAACTCATTGTGTCTTTCGTTGTGGTCTCACAATGACGTCATAAGTGTGTTCGACCCTAACATATCCGTCGCATCCGTCCGTGTCTACGACATTATTTGGATAAAAAAACACAACTGGTTGAAAAAGGCATGCATCCTATCACTGCTTGTCATGCGCTTGCCAGTTGCTGTGTCTGTTGCAGGAGGAGACAGTCTTGAACACGTCACAGACTGACTGATTTTATGAGGTAATTCCACATGAAATGGAGATATTTGGCCATGTACACAGTCCTTGTAATCACAAACCTCACTACCAAGACCGTCATCGCTATCATCATTACCACCACCGACAAATGATGGCTGTTGGACGAGGGAAGTAATGACAAATCAATGCGGTGGCGTATTTATTCTTTTGTAAGTGTCGTTCTTCCTTTTATTTACTGCACATTTTCTTTCTTAGTCAATAATTTCAAGCGTGTTCGTCATTTACTCATCCTTGTACGTATCACAATACATGTTGTTGGATTCTCCATTTTGTCAGACTTCAGGCCGCGGAAGCTATAAATAAGAGGGTTAGAGATAGAGAACACCACACTTTGAGTCCTCGACTTTTACCATCTGCATGTGATATTTTGTTTCCCCTGGCATAGATGCCAGGGAAGAGAGACCAATGGTTTTACCGTCTCTCCCGAAAGACATAGGCAAAGTGAGGTGAACTAAATTGTCCAGGCTTCGGTAGGCGGAATCGAACCACCGTCCTCTCGATCGACAGTCGGGCGCTTTTTCCACTAGACCACCGCTCCCCAAAATACAGACTACTTCTCAATGTATGTCAATAAAATGTATTTAGCCACCGAGCTACAGAGACACCGTGTTGTTTAAGTTGTTCATGCTATTTGCTGTACGTTCGTTCATCGATGGTGTCACGGCAACTGCTGAAACCCCGTGTGGCTTAAACAGTTTAACACATAAGAGGCAAGTGTCGTATTCGCTACACTGGCAAGTCAAGAGAGGTGGACGGGTGAACAGTCGAGGTGCGGACACAGCAGAATATGCCGATGAACTCAGCGATGTAGATGAGGTAGAGACCGATGTAATCTGATATACAAAGACGGCCAGAATCAGGTGAACCAAGGCGAACCCTGCTGCTGGACTGGCCGGTCATTTTCTACAGGAAATTAAACACAACACTGATAGGAAAAACGTTGATAGGAAAAACGTTGGAAGTGAAAATCATACGAATCAAACTACGCTAATGCGTTATAAATGTGTGAAACATGTGTCAGATTACAAAATATTGTATTCGAAAAGTAATACCATTTTACATAGTCGCTTTGAGCAATACTTGACAATATAATTTATTAACCTCTATCATTTTTTTAATTTTCGCCAAAGCTTGACGCTGACATTCATTCCTTGACATAGCATCGCTTTGGGTACACAAAGGGCAGATACGATTATCACATATTGTATTTTAGGGCATTTTGTTGTCCAAGTAGCGCTGCGGACTGCATCCAGTAAAACAATAAACAACTGCTACAATAAATCGATAAATAGAAAAGGACTGGTTATTAACGACAATAAAAGTACTTGTATCATCAACAAGGAGAACCAAGTACTTACATCATCAACAAGGAGATCCAAGTACTTACATCATCAACAAGGAGAACCAAGTACTTACATCATCAACAAGGAGAACCAAGTACTTACATCATCAACAAGGAGAACCAAGTACTTACATCATCAACAAGGAGAACCAAGTGCTTACATCATCAACAAGGAGAACCAAGTACTTACATCATCAACAAGGAGAACCAACTACTTACATCATCAACAAGGAGAACCAAGTACTTACATCATCAACAAGGAGAACTAAGTAGGGCGAAGGCGAATAAGAAAATAACTGCGATGATGATCAACATCTTTATAATCCTAGTCCAGTTGTGCGACACGAATGAAGACATCAGACGTTGATAAGATTTACGTAATATGCGTCAAACGTCCGCATCAGTTTCTTCGAACTGTAGGATTTCTTCAGGAAACCGGCCCAGAAGCATATTTACAAATGTAGGGAAAAAAATATACCAAAGTGTTAATTTAACTGAAATAATTCAGACGGTTTATTGCCATGTAACACTTCAAAACATTAACAAGGAATTTGTGGCGTTGTGGCATAATAACTCACCCACCCACCCACCCACCCACCCACCCACCCACCCACCCACCCACCCACCCACCCACCCACCCACCCTATAGCACCAATACAGTAACAATGGGGGACCCCACCCTATAGCACCAATACAGTAACAATGGGGGACCCCACCCTATGTCACTAATACAGTAACAGTGGGTGACCCCACCTATGGCACTAATACAGCAACAATGGGGGACCCCACCCTATAGCACTAATACAGTAACAATGGGGGACCCCACCCTATAGCACCAATACAGTAACAATGGGGGACCCCACCCTATGGCCCTAATACAGTAACAATGGGGGACCCCACCCTATGTCACTAATACAGTAACAGTGGGTGACCCCACCCTATGGCACTAATACAGCAACAATGGGGGACCCCACCCTATGGCACTAATACAGCAACAATGGGGGACCCCACCCTATGGCACTAATACAGTAACAATGGGGGACCCCACCCTATAGCACCAATACAGTAACAGTGGGGACCCCACCCTACTAATACAGGCACTAATACAGCAACAATGGGGACCCACCCTATGGGGCAACAATGGGGACCCCACCCTATGGCACTAATACAGTAACAGTGGGGGACCCCACCCTATGGCACTAATACAGCAACAATGGACCCCACCCTATGGCACTAATACAGTAAAAGTGGGGGACCCCACCCTATGGCACTAATACAGCAACAATGGGGGACCCCACCCTATGGCACTAATACAGTAACAGTGGGGACCCCACCCTATGGTGGCAGCAGCAGCTTATGGACTTAGGGTTAGTATAATATAGTACATAATTGTGTAAATTTGGCCGTCACATATATTTACATATTGAAGTTTTTATTAAATAAAAATTAGGAACAAATGTGTCTAATTAATAAATGGACTAAAACAATTTGCATTGCGGTAACATATTTGTTTGCGCGGGCGGGCTTGCGTGCGTGCGTGCGTACGTGCGTGCGTGCGTGCGCGCGTGATTTTATTCAGTTGTCCGGTCTTTTAGTATACTTACCTTGCATTGTTTGGTCACTCTCGTAAATTGGTCACCCCTTAAAGGGGAACTGAAGCAATTTTGTGTTATGCCGTATATTTAAATATATATTATCTAACTATGCATTAATGGTGACAGATACCTGCTAATTTATGAGATAAACTGAAAAACTGATTTTGTTCGAGACCAAAATCGACAAAATACATCACTGCGTATCGCCATCTTGTTGTCGAAACGAGTGGTTTGAGTCGCGTATATCTAATCAATGTAAATTTTCGATTTTTTGCGATTTATTTCGTAAATAGGCATTCTGGAGCGAAAAAAAAGATATGGGTCTCTGTTATATATACAAGTGTTTACACACGTCAACAAAATAGCGTTTTTGTTCGTTCCAAATAAAAAAAGTTAAAGAAATTACAACAAAACACGCAAAAAATCGTGGAAAACGCCACACTTCTCGAACACACGAGACGCTAACCAACGAGAATATGCGATAACGGAATACCGGAACTATTTTTTACTTGTTGACAAGATGGATGCATCGCTTGTGACAGTTTTACCAGATCTGCTACTAGCGATTAGTGGTTTACTGAACTTCCGTAATAGTTGTCTATCTTTGGAGAAATGGAAACCACAGACGAAGAGTCTAGTTCGACAGGCCACACGGAAACAACCGTTGACAGTCGTAAAATGTCACCGAGTGTGCGAGACTCCAGGTCGGCTTCGCCTTTGACTTTGTTGACGTTGGATTCAGAAAAAAATTACAACAGCGCTTTGACTGTCAACGATTCCTGACTAGGTAATGTGATGTGGTGAACCTGTGGAAATTGCGTCCCGATGTCTGCGCACGTTTACGTTGAGTCATCATGCTGCGCCGAGGAAGCTACCATGCCTAAGGCTAAGGCTAGGCTATGGCTATGGCTATCGCTATGCAGCACCGTGTGCCCGACCGCGTTGGTGCTTGCATCACCGTACGAAGGCGAAGACGATGATTTTGTAGTGTCGATATGCACAAACAGAGCGGTGCTAGATGTTGGTCTGCTGTCATTGCATGATTTGCGTGCCGACTCATTGATTCGCCCTATAGCTAGCAGGTCAGTAATTCAATTGTTATCGAATCATTGCCATTTTAATAATCATATTTTTTCTGCATATTTCTTTTACCTAGCCCGAGGGCGAGGTCCGAACTACAATGGCAATGCAAGCAGGCTTTTCTCTTTATTTTGTATCTAATCTAATGAAGTGTACCGTGACTGTATTTTAATATTGTGTTTGATTTTGTGTTGATGACATTAATAACATGAGGGTTTATTTAATTCATTATGTGAATATATATATATATTCTTAAATGTTACCGTAATCGTGATTGTAATAATGATTGTAATCATGACTACATTAGTAATTGTGATTGCAATAATTACTGTAATCATGATTACATTAATATTCGTACTTGTAATAACCCCTCTCTGTAGCACACCACAACACCTTGTTGTTTGGTGCAATGTAATCATTTAAATAACAATAATTAACTACTGACAGTATGTAATGTTCACAGTTTTGCAACTATTATGGTAATTATGGAATTAGTGCTATCAACTAACCATGACAAATTATATTTCAGGCTCAGGAAAGGCAACACAAGTAATCCCATCCTGCGAAGTGGGAAGGATCTGTGATGTCTATACTGAACCGAATTGAATTGATCGAAAGTTTAGCTATGGAGATTGACCTGACACAGGTGAGTGTACTGATAGTCTGATATAGACAAATTGTGAGGCACCCACAGTATGCAGCAGGTCGAAAAACAACCTGGAAAACTACAAAAATTCCCACTAAAATATTAATAACTGAATGATGTGAATGCCTTCTTATCCATATCCCATTTCTGTCAACAAAAATGTTACCTGCAGCATCTTGCATGTCACTACACACAATTTCATTTATATTGCGACCAACATAAAATATATCAACAGTTTATTCACATAGAAAAACAATTACCAAAGAAATAAGGCTAACTAGAACGACTGAAACCAAGACTAAACATTGACTAAAAACAGTGACTTCTACCACCAGGAAATACAAACTGGAACATGGATATCACAGTTACACACATCATTATTATGCCACAACATATCAAATATACTGGTAGTTTAGCTTAGGAAATAATTAATCTTTATAAAGCCAAGGCATTTTAACTGTTTCACCATCATTATTTGTACCAATGGCAATAGACTACTTGTTTTGATTGGACAGTAAATGTACACCAATCATGTGTAACAATATTACTTGTTCTGACTGACAGTAAACGTACACCAATCATGCATACCAATATACTACTTGTTCCTACCAACAGTAAATGTACACCAATGATCTCATTCTGGAATCTGCACCATTTCACTACTTGTTCTGACAGTAAATGTACACCAATCATGTGTATCCAATATACTACTTGTTCTGACTGAATCTACTACTTGTTCCTACCGACAGCAAATGTAAACCAAGCGTCTCATTCTCTACCAAATACACTACTTGTACTGACAGTAAATGTACACCAATCATATGTATCAATACACTACTTGTTCTGACTGATAGTACTTGCACACCAACCATCTGTTCCAATACACTACTGGCACTAAATATACACCAATACACTACTTATTCTGACTGATAGTAAATGTACTCCTGACATATTCAATTCACCTTTCACTCATCCAGGGGTAGAAATCAGCACACTTTCCTGACAGACACCCCAGTATCCGAAAGACCTTGGCTGATAGATCAGACATGAGTACAACCTGTGTCACAGTTTATGGCTGTTTGGTGTGTGGCAGGTGCAGAAAAGTGACATAAGTTTTTCTCACGAATGACAAACTTCTTCTCTTTCTCATAGGTGTCGGAGCTGCTTGAGTCACCCTCGGTTATGTCGCTGTTATCACATAGTGTGCATCATCTGCACCAATGTCTTTATTCTCACTGAATCTGATGGAAGCTTCACATAGGAGTAGTCATGATCAACGTTCATTGGTGCAATAATGTCATCTGTGACTACAGCAGCATTCGCGAAGTGTCGCACTTGAAATATCGTTACCGGATCGATTTGCATTTCAGCATCAGTTGTATGTAGTGCCACAGCAGTAGTAGCAGTGATGGCACTAAAGGTGACATCCGTAATGTAAAGATTGACGGCATCACCCGTAGCACTGGATGCTTCAAAACTAGTACCTGTACTTGTACGAACCAATGGTGAATCCTTCATCTGAAAAGATTACACATACAGTGACTTGAAAATTTAAAAAATTCATCTTTTGCATAATAAAAATGAATCACAATGTGAGAAACTTTCTCTTGTATATATTATTTTTAGAATATAAGAGTGCCAGTGTCATATAGAATGTATAAAGTAATCAACCACAGGGAAAAGCATTTTCCCTATGGAGCCATGTTAATTCAACCAATGGGTCTTTCAGTGATCTCTTAATGTTTTTAATGAATCTGTTTGGTCAGTTTGACGAATGCCACTGGTAACATAACCAAACGCATGTAACCAAAATTGTAGCATCCTAGCTCCAAAGTGCATTATATTATCTAATCAACATTGCACTGTTTTCAATGGGCCAGGGAGGTCAAAATTCTATAAGGGGTCCAAATTCCATAACAAAATATGGACCCATAGGTACACTTTTTATGGGGTTCCTTATTTTATATCAGACACTCGATTTAGATAACATAATGCATGAATATTGTTATTGGACCAAATGCAGATCTATGCTTGTGACATCTTTACCTTATAAATGCTGCATGCACAAAACACATACGTATATATATATATATATATATATATATATATATATATATATATATATATATATATATATATATATATGTAAATATATATATAATTATTAGGTATTATACTGAAAGCATCTGCTAGATAGTATGGTGCATGGACAAAAGCCCCACAGACATAAGCTTGTTTCAATTCAATTATACTGTTCATGACTGTTGCTGTAGTACACAGAGACAATATATTGTCATGAATATACTTCAGGCATGTGGTCAATTCCATTCCGGAATTGGAACTGACCCTCAATTCCAGTTCCGGAATTGGAATTGACTTCAACATTTTTTTTTTATTGAATTTATTTTTCCGAAATTTATTTTTTGGGAATTGGAATTGATTTTGTTGGAATTATTGACTTGATACTGTTAATATTTACCCTTATATTTACTTATATTACTTTTAAAATCATATTTGTCTGCTATTAGCATGTCACCCTGAATCTGGTAACAGCCAGGAAGTTGTCAACATTACAGCATAGACACTGTCTACTCTGGTATTGAAACATTGTGACCAAGAACAATATAATCAAGCATTTGCATCAAAAAGAAATACGAAGTTACTGTAGCAGACAGTAAAACCAAAATCAGACCATTCAGGCCTCATTTTCTTTCTCAGTGTACAAGGTTTATTTACAGAGATTGCCAATTAAGGGCACCTGCCTGCTCATTCCCTTTGTGTGAGAGAGGAAGCCTGCCCCACTTGAATGCAGCCCCTTGCTTATCCAAGCCTAATGTTCAGCCCACAAGTTTCCCATACTAAACATGTCACTGGTCACCTTTACAATGCTGTTACATGTGGCTGTAGGGTTTGCCCTTTGTAGTAATTAAAAACGTCCCCATGGAGAATACATGTTGGAGATTAGGATGTTGAAGACTCAAACTTTCCATTAAATTTGATGAAATATCAATGATACCACAACTGATAGCGATATAAATCCGCCTCCTAGTATATTTGCTCCCCCCCCCCGGACATCTGCCCCATTTTTCTATGATAGTTGACAAGTGAAAATCAGTTTGCAGTTTTATCATTATTACTACAATAACATAACATTCAATGACAAGTCAAAGTCACTTTAGCCTAATGCAATGGCCTATCCCCTGGAGTGTGTATGAGATGATCTTGTCACCAGTTGTCTTCCAGGTATCATTGATAGTCAGATCAGTGGTGGAAGATGGGTTCTTGGGGTGATGCTTCCACAAACAGTGGTGGACAGTAACGAGTCAGAGATCAGCTGGTTTGGAGTGCCCCTGGTATTAGCTGCCTTTGTTTTCAGGTCCTCACGGACCTTGGCAGCTTCTATCTGTGCCGTGTCACCATCATGGTTGCAGGCAGTCTTGTTGATCACATTCTGGATCTGGAGATCAGATCAGTGACCATAGCACCCTTGCATGATCAGGATCGATGCTGGCTTCACTCCCAATGAAGAGTAATCTTGTTGGTCCCCCTTCTTGGTGTAGGAATGACACTCAAAACATAGCTTCTGACCTCCTCAAATGCTAGTAGTAATTTCCATGGTGAAGTTATAAGTGAATTCTGACAACTCTGGCTTTTGCATCCAGTTTTATAGGAAAATGGAGTCACTCCAACTCTCCATGGTAAATGCAATTCAAAAGAAACCTTGTTGAGATGGCTTCTTTCAAATATCCTCAATTGTCCTAACATGTCCAGGTCCTAATGTCACTGGCTTCTTCCACAATTGCAATAAAGATAATCCTTTGATTACAGAATCATCTCCAACTACATAAAGTAATTTACTTGGCTGATCTTGCACAAAGAACATTAATTGCAATTAGGATAATATATATCTTGAATTCATGTTCAGAAATAAAAAAATAAGTTAAAAAAACATTTCTTAAAAAAACTTACAAATAATCCAGAAGCTATGGACAGGGGGCAAATGTCCAGATTTTGAATAAGGCAAGGGGCTAATGTCTGGGGGGCAAGTGACAAAGGGGCAAATGTCTGGAAGGGGGGCAAATGACCTGGACCTGATATAAACAGGGGAAACTGTTCAAAACTCAGACTAATGACCCAACTGTCCAGGGCTGTCCAAAATGTCTGGTTTAGTTGGCAAAAATCCAGGAGAGGTGTCGCAGCAGAAAGTACATATGAAATGGCTGGATGCCATTTTAAAGTTTTTATATGGCAAACCTGATATATATATATGTGTGTGTGTGTGTGTGTGTATGCATTTAACGAAGAATAATTTTTTAATCATATCTAATTAAATATGATTGTGCACACGTGACAAATAAAACTGTGTTAAAACGAATTGGATTTGAATTTTTCTATAGCCTAGGATTTTAACAGTTGGAATTGATTTTTTGCAAGGCAAAATTAGAACTGATTTTTTGGAATTGACAAAACAGAATTGACCCCATGCCTGATATACTTCCTTCATATGTATAGCTTGTACTAATACTATTGTGGGTTGCCGACAGTTGCCCCCTCCCCCCACGATATTCATTACAGTGTTATCAGTCGACTTAGAATAAAATGTAATTAATACATCTCTATGAACTTCCGGTTATTACATGTGGGGTTTAATTTGATCAATAAAGGAAATTAATTTTATATAATTTTGCCTTATTGTCAAGTCACAAGAATTCAGACAGAAATTGTAAAGTGTCATTATAGAAAGCAGACATGTAATCTGACGGTGTTCAACTGGGTAGATGACGATGCCTTAGTTAGTTTCCTTTCCAGCTAGACATTGCATGGGTGAAATGCATTTTACTTAAATATTTAAATACTTTTAAAAAGTTTTTGTAACTGCATTTGCACTTAATCACAATGAAAGTATTTGTATATTTTAAATATTTCCATAAAGAATTTGAAATGTAAACAGCAACAGTAGGCTTCTGTTGCACTATAATCTATACAGTCTTTTGGTCGTGTTTCTCCCATGCATCTAACACCCCCCCAGGCTTAGCCTTACGCTTGCTGCTTGCTCTCTAGGCATTTAGAACACGAGTATGAGACTTATTATGACTGTCAATAAATAATATCAAATTATTTTCTTGAATAATTTTGCCTAGTACATACGCCATGGCCCATGTTATAAGGCTGCAGTATATCCTGTAGCACTTACTGAGTTATTGTTATTGTTTTGAGTACGGCCTCGTATTGACGGTACGTCTGATCACGTCGAAAATAAATCGGCGGATTGGAAAACACTCGTAATTATATCAAACTATTAACACTTGCACTCACACTTTATTGTATTCATACATTTCGATTTACTGTGGGTCATATATATGCTGACGTTGAAGCACAGCTGTGCTTATTGGGGTGGAACTATATTGTAATCGTAGTGATAAGTCACAATGGTAACGGTAATCCAATTTACTAACCTGGTTTCGGCTCGTCGCTTCCTACGCATCGTTCTGCCCTCTGATATCTGACGTTTCCTTGTCGCACAATAGTCTGTAGATGCATGGTCATATGCAAAAAAGATCTAAGATGGAACGGTGTCTTTGACCAAGAATGACATCTTGATGCTCACCGTCTGTCCATGCTCATCACATAGTCTTTTGTCTTGTAATCTGCATCGGAAAAGTGGTCACTCGCAGAGCCTGCGGCTGGCGGACACGGCAATTTCCGCATTTGCAACCACCTTTTCCGCTGCAAATTCTTCCTCGGAAGTCGATCAAAAGTTTTTTCCTTGCATTTGTAGTACTAGTTGATATATCCAGGATCCATCCAGTGCACACCAGTTTTCTTTTTATTCGATTTTCCATGCGTTTCGGCCGTTTTTCCGAGAGGTTTTTACTGTGTGAACGCGGTGCCAGGAGCTCGTACTCAAACCACTCTGCCGCTGAGCCCCCCGCAGAGCAATATGGCGCCGCCCAGCGAAGATAATGGCAAAGTTAAAAAGGATATTACAAAATTACCGTGGCGTTGCGCCCATCATATAAGGGTGATATATACTGTAAATGGTATGTTATTATGTTTGGGCTATGGTTGTTCGAGTGCTTCACCCCCCCTTTAACGTAGGCCTTGAACTCTTACTGGATATTACATTAAATACGCCATTAGTCGGATATATTGTTCACTAAGAGCATAACTGTCCTGCTAATTTAAAATTGTCAAAGACAATTTACGTTAATTGTCGAAGAAAATTTACGTTACGTTAAGTTTTTGAGACGTTTTTAGTATCTAGTGCACAAGGTGGCAGCACTAGCGCATCACAAAACTTAAAAATCGACGATGGTGAGAGAAACACTTCATATTTCCCTTTTTAGCAAAAATACACGCCATTAATTATACTATTAATCACAGGAAAATTAACGAACGGCCCCGTGCTGTTGATTTAGCAATGCGCTGCGTCTTACCGTAGAACGAGGCTATTCACAGCCGCCATGGCCAATTTGCGAGATAGCATTGGTTGTCGCAGCGTTTATTTTTGTTGAACATTTTTTAAGTATTTCACATAAAGCAACTTTTCTAACAGTTTGTTTGCATTGTATTGATTAAATAACGGCTAGTGATTTAGAATATTGATACTTTTCTTAAAAATTTGATCCGGTGTCTTTGCAAAATGGCTTATTCCGTTAACTATGACCAATTCATGCAATACCAGTAAATGGCAGTATATAACGTGGTGCAACACTGTTAATTTGAGCGCAGGTTTTTAATGCAAATTGCGCTGAGAGGTTCTGCCACCACCCCCAATGAAACAACCTGGATACGCCTGTGCTGCTGGGCCATTTATTAAAAGTAGACATGATGCTTAACATTATTTTAGCGCTAATCAAAACCGTGCGCAATCTCGGACGAACTCCGTCTGTATTTGTCTGATTTGAATTTCCTCAAATAATAATCCTGTAATATTACAATGCACGCGTTACTAGGCGAAACAATGCAGCAGTTAAGGCTGCGTTTATTTGTTCTACGCGTTAATGGGGTTGGCGTCCGCCGGGACATTTCCCCGAAGTAGTTGGACTAGATTGCAGACGCAGTGACTAGTGTCTAGACTTGTCGCTCTGCCTCTTCCGCGCAAAAACCGCTCGTGTAAATCGGCCTTGGCTTACGCAGGCTTAATAAAATTATTGTTTAAATATATGATTTCAATATGGGTATTGTTATATTGATAGCTAGTATAGGCAACCTCAGTCATGGGTCAACATTACATTTTAGAGATTTATTCTGTCTGAACATCTGAATTTAATTACGCATAATATTAGTTGGCTCAGTAACTTACACAGGAGCGAAGAGAGATCGTATTGACTTCGAGCCTTTCCCTAATTTTTCTTTTTCTAGTCGGCATTTTGGCTACTAGACATTCGTTCATCTACTACGGTGCAAGGATGCAGACGACGCGGTCTTTCTGTAGGAAGCGATCGCGGGCGGGAATCTAGTTTCGCCCGCGGAGAGTTCACGTGATGCATGATTGACAGCTCTGATCCTTCGATTTCTAAAACATCTACCGCGGGCCGACGATAGGCTAGCTCAGATGACTGCTGAATGTAATTTTATTACCGATTTCTTAAAACATTAGCTATACAAATCGTTGGCATACAATCGCGTGCTAATTTGTAGTTTCAGTAATTGCAAATGAAGGCAAGCATAGACCTGTTTAATTATATAAATATAAGGCACGTAATGTTTTGGCTGTGAACCATTGTTTATTTTTTATGGCATTCTGGCTAGTTGCCAGGGCATTTCTTAGGCCTGGGAAAAAGTGGTCCGGCCATGGCCGGTACGGCCGGACCGGCTCCTACGCCCATGTATTCGTACATTTGATTTATCCGTCGATCATCGTTGTCTCGACTCAACCTACTCAGTCGGTCTGAAGCGTACCACGGGCAACTGAATCAACAAGTCAAATTAATTCAATTAAAAGTTTGGATTACGTGCTTATTGTCAGTAGACACTAGTAGTAGTACTGGGTGGAGCAGTATGACGGCAAACACTGGGTGGAGCAGTATGACAGCAAACACTGGGTGGAGCAGTATGACGGCAAACACTGGGTGGAGCAGTTTGACGGCAAACACTGGGTGGAGCAGTATGACGGCAAACACTGGGTGGAGCAGTATGACGGCAAACACTGGGTGGAGCAGTATGACGGCAAACACTGGGTGGAGCAGTATGACGGCAAACACTGGGTGGAGCAGTATGACGGCAAACACTGGGTGGAGCAGTATGACGGCAAACACTGGGTGGAGCAGTATGACGGCAAACACTGGGTGGAGCAGTATGACGGCAAACACTGGGTGGAGCAGTATGGCGGCAAACACTGGGTGGAGCAGTATGACGGCAAACACTGGGTGGAGCAGTATGACGGCAAACACTGGGTGGAGCAGTATGACGGCAAACACTGGGTGGAGCAGTATGACAGCGAACACTGGGTGGAGCAGTATGACAGCAAACACAGACGCCGGACGTGTCTCGCTGTTTGCTCGCGACCCGGACAGCAGTATGAAAGCCGGGCACACCAGCTCTGGCCTGGCTTTACTCTCATAATAAAACGTATTATTGACATAAATTAATGTTATATACTAGTGTAATGTGGCACAATAATCTTGTTGTTCTACCTTATGTTATCATGTCCCTGACTGCAGGATGACATCTGAACCGAATGTACTGTTATCATGAACATACATAATACAATACTACTTCTGAGCTCGGGTTTTGTGGAGATTTACACACACTAGAAGTGTTCTTATGATTACAAGTTGGAGGGACCAGGGAAACACTTAACGAAGAATGATGGGTGGATAGTAATGTCATATTTGCCAGTAGCTCAGAAATTGCATAACGGCATCGGATAATGATCCGAGTTATGATAGGTATTCATATTATTTATATTGTGTTTTATAGGTGGGTGAATATAGAGTAATGGTTTTTTGGACTGGTCTACGAGGACAGCCTATTTTAAGGTGAAGCTGAGGAAAAAGAGTAAAACTCTAATACTTTGTATATGAAATACAAATTACGTAAAATACTATCATCCTTTACATTATAAGTTAATAAGTATGCTAATAACTTACTTACTTACTTACTTACTTACTTACTTACTTTGGTCTGTTTGCTCGATGGGATCATAGGCCATCGACCAGGCTCCTCTGCTCTGGGATCATAGGCCATCGACCATGCTCCTCTGCTCTGGGAGCATAGGCCATCGACCAGGCTCCTCTGCTCTGGGATCATAGGCCATCGACCAGGCTCCTCTGCTCTGGGATCATAGGCCATCGACCATGCTCCTCTGCTCTGGGATCATAGGCCATCGACCATGCTCCTCTGCTCTGGGATCATAGGCCATCGACCAGGCTCCTCTGCTGTGGGATCATAGGCCATCGACCAGGCTCGACCAGGTGTTTCTCTCTGGCAGGTGTTTCTCTCTGCCAGGTGTTTCTCTTTGCCAGGTGTTTCTCTCTGTGAGGTGTTTCTCTCTGCCGGGTGTTTCTCTCTGCCAGGTGTTTCTCTCTGTCAGCTGTTTCTCTCTGCCAGGTGTTTCTCTCTGTCAGGTGTTTCTCTCTGAAAGGTGTTTCTCTCTGCCAGGTGTTTCTCTCTGTCAGGTGTTTCTCTCTGTCAGGTGTTTCTCTCTGCCAGGTGTTTCTCTCTGCCAGGTGTTTCTATATATATATATATATATATATATATATATATATATATATATATATATATATATATATATATATATATATATATATATATATATATATATATATATATATATATATATATATATATATATATATATATATATATATATATATATATATATATATATATATATATATATATATATATATATATATATATATATATATATATATATATATATATATATATATATATATATATATATATATATATATATATATATATATATATATATATATATATATATATATATAGCCAAACGAGAAGTCATTGAGTGCACAGGTTCAATTTAGTTAATAGCAATGAAGTTGAGTTGATATATTAGGAATGAATAAGGGTAGTATATAGATCGTACTTTCCCGAGTTAAAGCAGTGTACGGGGAGTTGCCGGAGCCAACCGAGTAGGTGTCCTATCATCTTACCGTAGGGGTTGACAGGAATAAAGATGTACCGGAATCGTCCGGTGCAGCGCGTCCCTCATTCGACTCGGTTGTAGCGGCGTCCCTCATTCGTCTCGGTTGTAGCGGCGTCCCTCATTCGACTCGGTTGTAGCGGCGTCCCTCATTCGACCCGGTTGTAGAGGCGTCCCTCATTCGACTCGGTTGTAGAGGCGTCCCTCACTCGACTCGGTTGTAGCGGCGTCCCTCATTCGACTCGGTTGTAGCGGCGTCCCTCATTCGACTCGGTCGTAGCGGCGTCCCTCATTCGACTCGGTTGTAGCGGCGTCCCTCACTCGACTCGGTTGTAGCGGCGTCCCTCATTCGACTCGGTTGTAGCGGCATCCCTCATTCGACCCGGTTGTAGAGGCGTCCCTCATTCGACTCGGTTGTAGCGGCGTCCCTCATTCGACTCGGTTGTAGCGGCGTCCCTCATTCGACTCGGTTGTAGCGGCGTCCCTCATTCGACTCGGTTGTAGCGGCGTCCCTCATTCGACTCGGTTGTAGCGGCGTCCCTCATTCGACTCGGTTTTTGAATGTATTAATGAAAATTGTCTATTTATCCAAAAACAATATGTTTTTTTTATAGAATGGCGCTCTACAGTCCTCCAACTTATAAATGTTTTAGATAACTGGACCTTGGGATTCGACAGTAGAAATTACACATATATCATTTGTATGGATTTCCAAAAAGCTTTCGACATGGTACCACACAAGAAGTTAATAAATAAATTATATAGCTAAAACAGTAGTAATGAATTAATAAATTGGATCGAAGCATTTCTTACAGACAGAAAACAAAAGGTGGCTGTAAATGGTAAAGAATCGAAATGGCACAATGTAACTTCTGGGATACCCCAGGGTTCGGTTATAGGACCGTAACTTTTTGTACTATACATAAACGACCTACCAGAACCAACTAAGTCTGATACATTTATGTTTGCAGATGACATCAATATATTTAGAACTATTACTGATAAAAATGGCCAGGGCACTTTACAAGATGACCTAAATACCTTAGAGCAGTGAAGCAACAAATGGTTACTAAAATTTAATCCAAGCAAATGTAAACATATGACTATTGGAAATAATAACATTGGAGAAATCAAATATTCTATGACACTTAACAACTCCATATATCCGCTTGACACAATTGAAAATCAAAACGACTTAGGGGTTATTATAGACACAAAGCTATCCTTTGATGACCACATCAACCAAGCAGTAAACAAAGCGACAAAGATGACAACAATAATTCGTAGAGCTTTTCAATTTCATGACAAAGATACGCATCTTGACTATGCAATAGAAAACGTCCAAAGAAGAGCAACAACAGATTTGCCAGGGATGAGAAACTTAACTTATATAGAAATATTACAATTATTAACACTTCCCTTATTATCATATAGACGTCTACGAGGCGACATTATTGAAGTTTTTAAAATTATACATAATCTATACGACATTGAATCTTCACCTAAACTATTAAAATGGGAGGATGTATCCTTCAGGGAGAAAGTAGAGGGCACACTCTAAAATTATTTACTCAAAGAGCAAAAACAAATATAAGAAAAAATGCTTTCCAATCAGGGTGACTGAACCCTGGAATTCCCTCCCGGAAACAGTCGTTCAAGCAAAATCTTTAAATACTTTTAAAAACCGCCTGGACCAATTCTGGCCCAATCAGGAAATTCTGTATAATTTCGAAGCTCCATTAAAAACAGGAACCGGAATTCTTAAACTATTAATCGACAAAGAAAAAGATCTGATCATTGAGGAGTCACACGAATCCTGCGATCAGAACCATCTTAAGGTATCTTAAGGTAAGGTATGTAATGATGCACGCTATGTGTTGTGTTTCTTCGACAATTTTGCAATTTGTATTTCTTCTACATACTACACGCATACTATTATTAGTGTTGGATGAATTAAAAGATCTGGACATTAGCTGATTTATTGGGAAACATTTCTGCGGAGCTGCATGATATGCAGATGACTTATACAACTTTGTCCTACTAGTATGGGATCTCTAAAATGTGTTGAGGTTTGTGTAAAATATGCAGATGACTTATACAACTTTGTCCTACTAGTATGGGATCTCTAAAATGTGTTGAGGTTTGTGTAAAATATGCAGATGACTTATACAACTTTGTCCTACTAGTATGGGATCTCTAAAATGTGTTGAGGTTTGTGTAAAATATGCCAAGCTATATGATGTGTTGATTAGTGGGTTAAAAACAAAATATTGATGAAATATTATACATATGAAAAATGTATTAGCATAATCAATAAGTATGAAATGGTATTTGATGTTAACTAGACATTTAATTGTAATGTAAATAGATGTATGTCTGAATTTGGTTAACTTCAAACTGTTGTCAAAAACAAATTGTTTCATTAGTAATGTTGTGCGCTGTACGAATCTCAACTTTGGCTCTGTGGCGTGAGAGTGTTGACAAGATGTGCATCCATTGGCGTAATGCTTTGCGCAAGGCATGGAAGGTGTCATATGTCCACTATGGGCCGGAATGTAAAACATTTCATGTCCAAATATAACGTGACACATCATGAACAATTGTATATGCATATGAGTGTTATTAAGCATAACGTAAAGACATGGGAATATCAATGTAAATGCTGCGTACTGTAACTACGCAAATAAGATTTGTGAATTGGTGGTAATGAAAGATTGAAACAATGAAGCTGCCTTAAATAAGGAAGAATGTAGTGCTGTGATTTCATATCTCAGCACAATATAATTTGTTTTCTAACTGCAATGTCTGATATAGAACTGCATTATTTGTTCAATGTGTATACTATGTTTATGGATGTTGATTCCGTATAGAGATGGTAATAATAGTAATTAATAATATGTAAAACCGGACATGATGTTGACGAACGAAACTTGTTCTGTTTCCAGAAAAGTGAAATGTTGTAGTCACTGGCGATTGTCGTGTTACCGAAGGGTAACAAATTTCACATACCGTTTTGTTGTGCCAGCTTTAACTGTCTAGACGCATATTCAAGCATAACACATATACCATGTCATTTATATGCCACATAACGCAAAGTTTATTTACACATTTTTGTTGATTAAACTCTCTGTTTTCGGAATGTTATTTATTTTCGTAATATCCCCATTACAAGTAATCCATTTTCGCTGTCAAATCAACCTGTATCCGCATAATGACTGGGTTAGGTGGACGCGTGGAAAGAGTGAAATTTATTTTTAGTTCACATTGACGTTTGACTATGCAAGGAACATTGTTTGAAAACTGTTTTTAACACTTGTTTTATGACGCTAATATAGTATTACTGACATTTCTGCATTTACTTACAATTCCTTTTGAATTTTAATTTAATGCTTCCTTACGTGCTTACTTATACTTATTTGTAGTTTATATTTTAATGTTTAAATAAATTGATGAATATTTATTCAAACGTGATGTTGCGGTTTATATTAATGGTTGAATATGGGTAGGAGGCCGGCGGCAATTGACTGTGCTTTTTATTCTTTGGTGTCGGCCTAATGTGTGATCCCGCACGATGTAGGCATCAGCAACTCGAAGACGCACCAGGTGTGAAAGGACCTTGTTTAGGCCTCCGTCAACAATTACACCATTATGTCAGTGCCTACATTCGTTAGTTGGGGTTGCACGACTGCTCTGATTGAGAGCACAGATATATCAACGAGGAATACTATTTTTGTCAAACTATCAGATATTCAAGTTACTAATACAGTAGAAACATATTCCTTTCATTTGGCGACAATATATGTTGTTGTGGCAACATAGTTTCGTCGATTTTAGACGCATCTACAATACGGAAACACAGATAGTGTGAAAGAACCGTTATTCGGCCTTCAAACACGAACTCCATGATATTAGTGCCGACATTCTATATTATGTGAAATGGACGACTGTCCTGATTAATACTATAGTTCTACGTTTAACGATTTACCTGCAAGTAAAATTAGTGATGATTTGGCTAAAATTTAAATGACATTGGCATACATTTTCACATACTTGCATAATAGTTGTAGCTACATTGCCTCAAAGGAATACTTCGCCATGTAACGTATGTTTCTTTAATCTAAATGTACCAAAATATATCCAGCATGCGGTAGAAAGTATGTATCCTTGCTTAGTTGACGCTGCTCAGGGAACTTGTCATTTTAATCTATGGAAGACGTCTTAGTTGCTGCAGCTAGGATAATGCTTGGTCATGTAAATGAAGACCCCTGTTACTTCGTGGTTATGTTTTCCAAGCCTACCAACGTGATCTTTACCGTTGCAAAAGAATGCGGATGTGCTGTCGCAACCTGTTTTGCGTGGAATACTGGCAACACTTGACGCATGTACTTTCCAAGACTTCCATATATCAATTGCCATTAATGCTGCAAGAACATCAATATTTTCCCAGCTAGAACTGACACACGTGCCGGTGTTCACGCTCTGCATGCTCTGGAGCAGGGTGCAATGGTTGCACCGGACATAACTGTATAGACCAATGAGTTGGTCACTCTAGCTGGAAAGTTTCTTGACATCACCTTGCTAAAATATGGATGGCTTTCCCAGAAGTCTTTGGTTGGTCGAAGTTCGAAAGCGTAATATCTTGTAATATCATGTAAATATATTGTAATTGCAATTGTGAGAATGCACAACACACTGCATGTGCAAACCTGATCAATGTAATCACATTGATATGTTAGTTTTCTTTGCGTCAATAGCTGCCCCATATCAGTTGCATTGCTTGTATTGTCGTAATATTATTTAACACTACTACTGATGTGTTGATTCGTATATGTGGATATGTTTTAAACGTTCACTTTACTATGTGCTTTAGAATGTCCTGAATCATTTACACAATAGTGCATATTCAACACATGTAAACTGTAATTCATATTACGTGGTGCTGCAAATTGTATGTGGTGCTAGAGACTGTAGCATAATAAATAATTATTGATTACTTGGAAGTAAAACTATAAAGTACTTTTTCAAACACGTACATTAAGAGTAAAGCAAACAAAATGTTATGGAAATATGATTTAACGGCAAAGAAAGTATTCAAACAAATGCTTGCTCGCGTACATTCTACAGGAACATATACATGCATTTTTGAACATATCGTTCGCTTGTCAACGATTATATCGAAACAAGAATAAATAAAAGAAGCTATTGACAAACGAATTGCAAAACACCGTCCAAACTGCTACGAATTGAAAATAAGGCGGCCCATCGTGTGCCTCCCCCACACTGGCTGCTGAAAAATATAGAGCCACCGGAATTGTTAGAACGCTATATGCCAAGCATAATTCTGCAGAACGAATCTACTTGGATTTTGCGGATATTTGTTACAGCAATGACTATAATGTTTAGCGTTATATTGTGTATGATCACTACACTGATGATCACAGGCTTGATATCGTCGAAAACACTTATATAAATTTTGGCATGTCCAATGAAGCACGTTCACAATAATGCTGCTTTCTCGAGATTAGCAAACAATACAATCCACAAATATAGGGTCCATGTAAAATCTGTATTGTAATTATTGGTCGTGTGTGACTATGGAAGTTGCAGATTTATTCACGCCCACGTGCAAGTAGAATACGATATACTGTACGATTAAACTAATCAGCAGACTATTCATTTAATTATTGGTCACATGATATTGACTTTGCAAATTAAGCCTGGCAATTAATGCTTTGTTAACTTGTACCGGCGTTGTGTTTGTAAACGTGCACGGTATGCTATGTTGGGTGTTTCTTCGACAATTTTGAATTCAGTATCAAATGTAATAACAGTGTTCAGATTGCAGAAACATGTTGCTGCTAAGATTTTCATTTTGTCTACACACCACAAACATTCCATTATACTATCAAGTGTTCTCAGGAAAGTGATGGTGACGCGAAATGTTGTTGGAATGGCGAAAACGATCACAGAAAGAGGTACTATAAGTTCCACAGCGAGGTGAAATATAATTAAAGCTGCAATGTTTGTTGGACGATTAGAAGTTATTGGCATACCGTACACACATGAGCCAATATTCCAATTGGCCATCCGAAGAGATAGAGCGGTCGATACTACCGCTCTAGACACCAAATTAACAGCTATTACGAAGCAGCAACGTCGTCGAGTGAGAATGTATTCATATTGGAGCGGTTTCTTCATGGCGACCATCTTGCACACGGTCACCCAGCAGAGACTGTGCACAGAGGTGAAGAGAAACAAAACCGTGCACACTTCGTGAATCTTGCAGAGGCATTGAACCAAGCGTCGTGCGATCTTCAAGATATTTGATGATTACAGCAATGACGTTCACATTTGGCGTCATATTGAAGATAAACATTACACTGATGATCATAGCCTTAATCTCGTCAAAATCAATTACATCCATTTTGGCAGGTCTAATGAGGCACGTTCACAATGACGCAGTCTGAGGGATTGTGCGGTCACGATCACCGTTCCAGACACCCAAATCCCAGTTATTATAAAGCAGCAATTTCGTTGAGTGATTATTTGCTCATATCGGTGTGGATTTGTTAGGACTACCATATTGCACACTGTAGCCCATCATATATTGTTCAAACAGGTGAAGAATAACCAAAACGTGCATAGTTCGTGAATCGTGGCAAGGTATTGAAGCAAGTTGTGAACATTTGGTGATGTATTCGAACACATGGCG
This sequence comes from Lamellibrachia satsuma, assembly GCA_033239005.1. Taxonomy (NCBI): domain Eukaryota; kingdom Metazoa; phylum Annelida; class Polychaeta; order Sabellida; family Siboglinidae; genus Lamellibrachia; species Lamellibrachia satsuma. The sequence continues at coordinate 1,307,958 of BSQZ01000097.1, read as the reverse complement.
GCACTGACAAGCACCCCTGTACATCCGGTGGCGAGATCAGAAAGCGTGAGGGAGAGTTTGAAAAGCGTAGTGCGATCTTCGCGCATTTGCGGATTTTGACGATTACTGCAATGACGATAAGGTTTACCGTTATATTGAACATAATCACTACACTGATTATCACAGGTATCATATGGTCGAAATCAGTTACATCCAGTTCGGTATGTGAAATGAAGCGTGTTCACATAACGTTTCGTTCTCGAGATCCACACATATAGTGCCCGTGTTTAGCCTGTAGTGTAATTGTTGGCGGTGTGTGACAATAGAAGTTGCACATTTTGTCACGCACACATGCAAACCGAATACGACATGTCGTACGACGAAATTAATTTATTACAGGACACACGATACTAACTTTGTAAATTAAGCCTTGTAATTAATGCTTTGTGAGTGTCGTGTTTCTTCGATAAGTTTTCAATCAATATTAAATGGAATCGACAGTAGTGTTCTGGTTGCAGGTTACATCCGTTGGCGAGACCAGAAAGCGAGAGCATGAAAAGCGCCGAAGTTGTGGACATTTGACGACTACAGCAACGACGACAACATTCAGCGTTATTTTTAGTATGATCTCTGATGTGAGGCACGATCACAATGATGTTATGTTCTCGAAACTGCAGCAACACAATCCACAAATGTGGTGCCTGTGTTTAGCTGGAAAATGTAATTGGTTTTGTGTGTCTTACTATGGAAGGTGCAATTAATGATCTATGGGTGTAATCATGCACGCTAGGTGTCGTGTTTTATCTACACAAAACAAATACACTATTATTAATACCATATATAAATGGACAGTATGATGGCCAGCGCAAGTTTCTCTGTTTCCTGAAAAGTGTTTCCTGAAACGTTTTGTAGTCACTGGTTTTTGTCGTGTTACCGAAATATCCCTGATCTACGTTCAAATCCTGGTATGTTAGGCCTGCTTAATCAGTCTGGGCATATCTTCTAATATCACTCATACACTATGAAATCTTAATATTCATATGCCATATAAAACAAATCTGATCGACCATTTTTTATTGGAGGTCTATGTTTTCGGATTTTAAATAATTTTTTGGAATATGCCCATTACAATAATCGGTTTTCATTAACAAATCACCCTACATCCTCAGTATTTCGGCGTTAGGCGAGGGTCTGAAAAGAGAGAAATACATATTAATTTTTAACATTGACGCTTCGCTTTACGCAATGTTTAAAAATGTTTTTACAATTGTTTTAGAATGCGAATACAGCATTATTCGAACTTCTCCATTTATTTTTAATTTCTATTGTTTTGTGTTTTAAAATAATAATGTGTGGTTGATTGTTATTTTATTGTTTTAACAAATTTATGAATATATATTTAAACATATTGTTACAGTATATATTCATGGTTGCATATGGATAGGAGGCCGGCATCAATTGACCTTTTAAATATGTGTTGGGGGATAGGTGTGGTCTGAACACATATTTGAAACTTCGAGGTTTTTGGACTTAACAACTGATGCGACGACACCTTTAACACATGTGCAACACGAGGACGCAACAGGTGTGAAAGGTCCTTTCAAAAATGACTACATGATATCAGTGCCTACATTCGATTATTTGGGGGATGCCTGACTGTTCTGATCGATAGCTCAAAGAGGAAGTAATATTTTTACCACACAATCAGCTATTCAAGTTGTAATTAATACACTGTTAACATATTCCTGTCAATTCAAGATAACATCTGTTGTTGTAACATAGGGTGGATAAAACGATCAATCTAATGTATGGATTGTTCTTGACGTGTCTTCGATTGTAGACGTATCCTCAACGCCGAGACACATTTGGTGTGAAAAAACCTTTATAAGGCCTTCAGTCATGTATTTCTTGATATTAATGACTATATTCAGTACTATGTGGAATGCACGACTGTTCCGATTAATAACCTGATTCTACCTGTAATGATTTGCTCGCAAGTAATACTAGTGTTGATTTTGCTAAAAAATGTATTACATTGACGTATATTTTCTGTAAACAAATGCAATAGCTTCGCAAACGTACATTAACAATAAAACACAATTCATAGTGCAATATAATTTAATGGCAAAAAAGTATTGAAACAAATATATAATGCAAGACGATGCTTGCTCGTTTACATTCTACGGAAATTCGCAACATGAAAAACGATTTGCAAATCACACTCGAAACTGCCACAAATTGAAAAGAAGGCGGGAAATCGTGTGCCCTCCTCCACACATGCTGCTGTTAAATATATAGCAACCGTAATTGTTAACACTAGATATGCTAAATATATATTCAAAACATTTCTACCAGAAAGAATCGATTTAGAAATCAAAGACGGGGTGCATCGGACTAAATCGGGGCAAGGTATAGAAGCATGTTGTGAACAGTTTACGGTGTATTCGAACACATGACGGCGCTGACAAGCATCACTGTACGTCCGGTGGCGAGATCAGAAAGCGAGAGCGAGAGCATGAAAAGCGTACTGCGATCTTCGCGCAGTTCCTGATATTGGACAATTTCAGCAATAATGGTAACATTCACTTTGTATTCAATATAATCACAGCACAGATGATCATAGGCGAAATCAGTTACATCCATTTCGTTCACAATGACGTTTCGTCCTCGATATATAGTGCCCCTGTTAAGCCTGAAGTTTAAGTGTTTGCGGTGTGTGATTATGAAAGTTGCACATTTTATCACGACACATGCAAACCGAATACGATATATAGGTCGACGAAACTAACCAGGAGACTGCTAATTTCATTACTGGTCACACGATACAAACTTTGCAAACTAAGCTTGACAATTAATGCTTTGTGAGTGTAATCATGCACATTAAGTGTCATGTTTCTTCGACAAATCTACAATCAATATTAAATAGAATCAGTGCTTAGGTTGCAGATATATGTTGCTGCTAAGTTTGTTATGATGTCTATACACTGCAAGCACACTACTATTAATACCATTTAAAACCGGACAGCGGAAGTAATTTTTCTGTTTTCAGAGAATTACGATGACGAGAAATGTTGTTGCAATGTCGAAAACGATCACAGAAAGATGAGCTCGACAGCGAAGTGAAATATCAATAAAGCTGCAATGCTTGTTGAACAAATAGAAGTAGTTGGCATACCGTAAACACATGTGTCAACATCCCAAATGGTCATAATAGGGGATACTGTGGTCGCTGCTACCGCTCCAGACATCGAAATCCCATCTATTGTGAAGCAGCAACGTGGTCGAGTGAGTATTGTTTCATACCGTAGCGGTTTCGTTATGGCGACCATCTTGCGCACGGTCACCCAACAGAGAATATGCATAGAGATGAAGAATTTTATTTTAGATTTATATGTTTGAATAAATTAATTAATAAATATGTAAGCCTCTTGTTGTGACATATATTGATGGTTGCATGTGGATAGGAGGGCGGCGGAAATTGACTGTGTTTTTTAATCTGATGTCCCACACCAGTTATTCAGATATTGGGTGGTCTGAACACATCATGAACACTATACGTGTTTTACGTACGAACGTATGCGACGACCCATTAAAACCATCGACAAAACTAGGAAGCAAAATGTGTGAAAATAACTCCATTACCCCTCCTTAAAAATATATCCATTACATCAGTGCCTACACTCGATAATTTGGAAATTCACAACTGTTCTGATTGATAACATAGACACTTAAACGGGGATTACACTTTTTTTTAAACAATCAGTTCTTCAAGTTAAAATTAATACACTATTAACATATCATTTTACGACAATGTCTGTTGTTGTGGCAGCGTAGTGTGGATAGTACGACCTGTCTCATGCATGGACTGTGTTTGGCGCGTCGTCGATTTCAGACGAATCTACAATAGGGATACACATCTGGCGTGTAAGCACCGTTAGTATAATATTATTGCATACCATCAGTAAAATGAGGAATGCACGACTGTCCTGATTAATAATATAATTCTACGTGTAACGATTTACCTGCAAGTAATACTAGTGATGATTTGGCTAAAATGTTGATGTTTTCCAGCTCGAGCTTATCCACGTATCGGTGATCACGTTCTACATGCTCTGGAACAATATGCAATGGTAACACCGGAAATTAGTGTAGTGGTCAATGTAGTGGTCATCCTAGCTGGACAGTTTTCTGACATTACCTTGTTAAAATGTGGGCGGCTTTCCTGGAATTCTTTGGTTTGACGTTCGAAAGCGTAATGTCTTGTAATATCCTGCAAATATATTGTAATTGCAATTGAGAGAAAGGGGGTTATATTGTCATCGGCTCAATATCACCAACATACGAGCGCTCCGTAAGGGGTCGGAAAATATATATTTTGCGTGGTTCCCCTTGTAGAATAAATAGGTATGACGCGAAGAAGCCATATGAAATATTTGGTGCCTTGTTTCCGCTAAGTAATTATACTTTTCCTAAATACCCTAACTGCTATAGAGTGACATGTATAGTGTTTATACTTGATTATACAAATTGTTTTCAAACTGTTTTATTTTAAAATTTGAATAAATATATGAATAAATATACAAACCTCTCTCCGTGATGATAGTTACTACAGCTGGTATTGTATTCTGATTAAAACTATAGTTATATGTGTAATAATTTACCTGTAAGTAATACTGGAGACGATTTAGCTAACGTTTAATTTTACTTACATTAGCATACTTCTTCATATACACACATTAACAATAAAACACAATTTATAGGGAATTATGATTTAATGTCAAAGAAAGTATTCAAGCAAAGAAATCATGTAAGACGACACTTGCTCGTTTACATTCTACTGGAATTCAAAACGCATACATGCATTTGTTAACATTACGAAAACAAGAATAAATAAAAGAAGCTATTGACAAACGAATTACAAAACACAGTCCAAACTGCTACAAATTGAAAATAAGCCGGCATATCGTTTCCTTTCCCCACACTGACTGCAGTTATGTATACAGCCGCAGGAATTGTTAGAACAAGATATGCCAAACATATAATCAACACGTTTTTACCAGAACGAATCGACTTGGAAGTCAAAGACGGGATGTTTTCTAAATCAATGTGTCCTCCGATCGAATTCGTCTGCGCTGCGATTTGACGATGAGTTCGGACGATGACGCGAAATATTGTTGCAGTGGCGTAAACGATCACAGAAAGAGGCAGTATGACGTCGACAGCGAGGTGAAATATCATTAAAGCTGCAAAGTTTGTTGGTCGCTTAGAAGCAGTTGGCAGGCCGTACATACATGTGTCAAGAATCCAGTTGCTCACACGAGGGGATAGTGCGGTCGCCATCACCGCTCCAGACACCCATACACCACCTAATATGGAGCAGCAATGTCTTCGAGTGAGTATTTGTTCATATCGGAGCGGTTTCGTTATGGCGACCATCTTGCACACAGTGACCCAGCAGAGACTGTGCATAAAAGTGAACATGAACATATTTTGTGAATCGTGGAAAGATACTGGAGCATATTATGAATATTTGGCGATGCTTTCAAACACACGGCGGCGCTGATGGACACCACTGTACATCCGGTGGCGAGATCAGAAAGTGAAAGCGAGAGCATAAAAAGCGTTGTACGATCTTCAAGAAGTTGCGAATATTTGACGATTACAGCAACGACGATAACATTGAGCTGGCGCCTGTGGCGCCTGTGTTTACCCGGGTGCTGCAATTGGTTGTTGTGTGTGTGATACTATTTTATAACGAACACGATATATCGTATGATAAAACTAATCAGGAGACTGTTAATTTCATTACTGGTGACATGATCCTAACTGTGTAAATTAAGCCTGGCAATTAATTATCTATATGTGTAATCATACATGCGTCTTGCTTCATCAACAGTATTGCAATTAATGTAAAATGTAAGGTTGAACATTTTCAAGTTGCAGAGGCACGATGCTGCTAAGATTCGTATTTTATCTACACAAATCAAGTACAATATATTTAATAATATTCATAACAAGACAGTATGTTGACGAACGCAAGTTTTTCTGTTTCAAGAAAAGTAAATTTTTTTAGACACTAACGTGTGTTTTACCGAAACGTCCCTGATCTACATTCACATCCTGCTATGTTATGCCAGCTTGATCAATCTGGACGTATCTTAGAATATCACCCATACACCATGGAATCTTAACATGTATATGCTATATCAAATATAATTTGATGGACAAAAATATATTGGCGCTCTCATTTCGGATTTAAATTTAATTTGAAAATGAAAACAAAATTGAAAATGCCCATTACAAGTAATAAGTTTTCACTAACGAAGCAACCTACATGCTCAATATGTCTTCGTTCTGTGGATGTTTGAAAATAGTGAAATACATATTAATTCACAATGATATGTGGCTTTACAACATTAAAAAAAATTCCAATTGCTTTAAAATGCGTATACAGTATTATTTGCGCTTCTCCATTTCTTTTTAATTTCTTGTGTTTTTTGCTTTAAAATAATAAATTGTTTATTTTTATTTTACCGTTTTAACAAATTGATGAATACATATTTAAATATCTTGTTATGTTATATATATTCATGGTTGCACATGGATAGGAGGCCGGGGGCAATTGACTATGTTTTAAATATTATGTCCCACACCATGTTTTGAGAGATAAGTGTGGTCTGAATTCATACTAAACAATAAACGGTTTTTGGACTTTAGGAACTGATGCCACCACCCTTTAGACGTATCTGCAATAAGAAGACGCAACAGGTGTGAAAGGTCCTTAAAAATGATTCCATGACAACAGATTATTTGTGGGATGCATGATTGGTATAATTGATAGCTTAAAGGGGGAGTAATGTTTTACCACACGTTCAGTTGTTCATGTTGTAATTAATACAGTATTAACATAATCCTTTTATTTCAAAGCAATGCCTGTTGTTGTAGCAGCACAGTGTGGATAATACGATGTACCTAATGTACGGACTGTTCTTGACGGGCCGTCGATTTTACACGGATCCTAAATGCAAAGACACATCTTATGTGTTGTTGTTGCTCTCCTCCTTTCCCCTCTATTCCGATGTGAGGCTGGACCGATACCGGTCGTCGATTTATGTTTACCCTTCTTCTTCATAACTAGTTCCGTTTTACTACCGTCTCCACCAATCGTCTCCACTTCCTCTATCCCTCGCCCTCATTCTCCATTCCCGTCCCACTCCCACTAAATCTCTCTTCACGCAGTCCTCCCATCTCAGCCTCGGTCTTCCTCTTCCCCTTCTATCATCCACTCCAAGCGCATCCTCTCTCTTCGTACCCCTTCCATCTTTTCGACATGTCCAGTCCACCTTATCCGGCTCCTCACCAACTCCCTTGTGAAACTCTCTTTCACCCCAACTTCCTCCCTGAACTTCTCCATTCTTCGCTTGTCGATTCTTTTCACTCCCGCAATTCTTCTCACCCAGTTATTCTCCTCGCAAACTTACAGTCTCTCTTGTTGTCTTTCTGTCATCGCCACGGTCTCCAGGCCGTGTCGGTATGCTGGCGTTACGCATGAGTTAAGAACCTTTCCTTTTAGACTTCGAAATATATATGTGTACCTATCATCACAAACCGCTCCTCCCAGATATACAAAGATGTCTCGTTACTTCAGTTTCTTCCCATCCAGTCTTATGTCAACATTTTTTCTCTGAAGCCCAACCCAAAGCACCTCCTCTAGAATTACTCTAAATCCATGTTTGCCAAATATTTCCTTCCAATCTACCAACCGCTCTTGAAGGTCTGCCTCACTGTCCGCTACTACTGCCAGGTCATCGGCCTACAGCAACTTGCGGAGAATGTCCCTTGTACTCGCTTTTCTGCTGATCACCTCCTCTACTACAATGAATAACAGTGGGCTTAGGGCACTCCCCTGTCTCAGGCTGACGTCCACCCTGAATTCATCCGATATTCCCGGTACGCACACTACTCTATCTTTTGTCTCTTCATATGGGCCTTCGGCCATCCCCACATCCGCCTCTGGGATACACATTCACCGCAACGCGGCCATGGCCATATCTCTCGGAACCGTGTCGTATGCCTTTTCGAGGTGTATGAATCCCAGAGCCATATTCTCCTCTCCCTCCAGTTTCTTTTCCACCAATTGTCTCAGAATGAGCATCCCGTCCGCTGTACCTCTCCCTCTTCTGAAACCTTGTTGTTCTTCTCCCCTGCGACGACGTTTTGCGACGATTTGTCGCGGACAACTAAAGCTAGGGGGTTATACACGTCACGACGCGACCATGACGCCACTGACAACCGCGACAAGTTGATGCATGCCCTCTTGTTGATAGCGGCTGGAACTACCGCCACTGCCCGGCGGAATTGTGCAATTTATTATCTTCTGTATAAGGATTTATGTTGACATGGAAGCTACAATTATTAATAAACCTGGTTGGCATGTCATCGTTCAGGGGACACATTTTAGGTTTGAGAAAAACGACACAATACCGCATTGCCACTGAATGGTGCGACTCACGAACTTGGGACACTAGTATGTTATGATATACCTGTTTTGTAATACTCCATATAGGTTCGAGCGGCTCTGACGTCACGAATTATAAAAAATATTGATCCTTGCTCAAAAGGTTGTTCATATCCTGTAATAATTAGGTACAACAGATTTTCTCCGAATAGTAAAATAATGTACACAATTACAAACCTACAAACACACACATAAAATATTATATACTGCGCAAAATATGGGCCACCGAGGGGTACGGTTAGAATCAGAGAGCTGATGTTCCCCCTAACAAATACCTACCACTCGGTACACGTGCGCTAGCGAAGAACACCCAATACAGCAAACGCAGACAATATCGGTGCATAACACGCTAGGCGCCTATTTAGCAATACAATAACAAACGTGGACATTCATCAAAACTAATCGCTTACCTGGAATGTCCAGCTCCTTCCAAGAACTTGACTTCTGGTCTCGTTTGTTATACCCTCTGGAAGTGGCATCAAACAAACACGGCTTCTCCTGCCAGAGCATTATGTCTAAGCACATTTAATGTGACAATTAAAGAGTTTACATTTGAGACAAATAAATATAATATTTGTGAATATGCACTTATAATCTAATGTCTGACTCACAACGCCACGATTTGATTCTCAGAGCCCCGGGTAGTGATCCACTTTGCCCCGGTACTGTGACACTGTTAATCCGATTGTTTGTATTGTCAACCCCCCCTTCAGCCAAAAACTGTGGCAGTTGGCAAGATATGAGTAAACTTGTTATACAGAAAAAAGTTCCTCTATCACTTCCACCATAGAAATTAACCATGCTGTCATTAAGCTAAGAGAAATGCTCAACAGATTTCCGATCCACTGTGCCCCGTCTCCCCTACTGCCACTGTGCCCCAGTCTCCCCTACTGCCACTGTGCCCTGGACTCCACTAATATTTTTTGTTCTAACAAAGCAACCTACATCCTCAGTATGTCGGCGTTAAATGGAGGTTTTAAAACAGTGAAATATCAATATTAATTTACATTGAAGCTTGGCTGTACAACATGTTTAAACACGTTTTTACAATAGTTTTCAAATGCGAATACAATTCTGCATTTCGTTTTAATTTCTTGTATTTTTTAATTAAAATAGTAATTATTTTATATGTTAATGCTCTAACGAATTGATGCGTAAATACTTAAACATCTTGTTATGCAACATATTCATGGTTACATATTAATTGAAGGCCAGCGGCAACTGACTCTGTTGTAAGTTTTATGTCCCACACCACGTATTGGGAGATAGGTGTGGTCTGAACACATATATTATGCGGTTTTTGAACTTTAGGAACTATTGCGACGACCCCTTAAACGTGTCGGCAATACGTAGATGCAACAGGTGTGATAGGCCTTCAAAAAATTACTCCACGATATCAGTGTGTACATTCGTTTATTAGTTGGATGCAAGAATGTTCTGATTGATAGCTTAAAGGAGGAGTAATGTTTTTAACACACAATCAGTTATTCAAGTTGTAATTACTACAGTATTAACATATTTCTTTCATTTTAAAACAATGAATGTTGTTGTAACAGCTTAGTGTGGACTTATCCCCTACGCGCACTCACACATCTGACGTGAAAGCACCTGTATTCAAACACGTGATATTAATGCTAATATTCGGCACTACGTGGAATACACAACTGTTTTGATTAATAATCTGGTTCTCCGTGTAATAATCTACCTGCAAATAATACAAGTTATGATTTTGCTAATATCTTAATTACGTTGATATATATTTTCTGTAGATAACTACAATAGTTTCACACACGTATATTAAAAATAACATACAATTTATTGGGAAATACGATTCAACAGTAAATGAATTATTCAAACAAACAACATGATGCTTGCTCGTTTACATTTTACGAGAATTCACAACATGTACATTCATTCTTGCACGTGGCTTTCGCTTTACTAACATATCGAAACAAGAATAAATAAAGGAAGCTGTTGACAAACGAATTGCAAAGCACAACCCAGATTGCAACAAATTGAAAAGAAGGCGGTACATCGTGTGCTTCCCCACACTGGCTGCTGCTATGTTTCTATGCTTATGTAAGGAGTATACAGAAAGTTCGAGATAAGGTCGGACCACTGGAAAGCAACAGTGAAAACATAATTTCAGATGGGTTCCAAATGGCAGAGGTCCTGAATGAGTATTTCAGCTCAGTTTTTACCACAGAAGATATCGGCTCACTTCCAGTTCCATTGACTAAATTTGAGGGCAATACATCAGAATATTTAGGGCAGTTATTTGTAACTCCTGAAATTATAGCAAAGAAAATTAAGAAGATGAAAGATAATAAATCACCTGGAGTTGATGGGATACCACCAAAACTGCTAAAGGAAATTGTTGATCAAATTAGTACACCACTTGCAAACTTATTTAACTTGTCACTAGAAGAAGGAATAGTTCCTTCAGAATGGAAAGAAGCAAACATTACGCCGCTGTTTAAGAAGGGATCGAGGAAGAAGCCAGAAAATTACAGACCAGTGAGTTTAACAACAGTTGTTTGTAAATTACTTGAAACATTAATTAGAGACCACATGGTGGAATTCCTCATAAAACATAAATTAATAAATATATCTCAACATGGATTCCTAAAAGCAAGGTCATGTCTAACCAATCTCTTATGTTTTTTAGAAGAAATTACAAAGTGGGTAGATGACGGGTCACCAGTGGATGTTGTCTACTTAGATTTTCAGAAAGCTTTCGATAAAGTGCCACATCAAAGATTGTTACTTAAACTAAAAGCCCATGGTATATGCAATGATGTAATCAACTGGATAGAAAAGTGGCTTACACACATAAGACAGAGAGTAATAGTAGATGGTAAGATTTAAAACTGGAAATCTGTTTTGAGTGGGGTACCACAGGGATCAGTGTTAGGCCCTATACTGTTTTTAATATATATATAAATGATTTGGAGTATGACATATCTAGCAAAGTACTCAAATTTGCAGATGACACAAAAGTATTCAGAAAGGTTACCAATGATACAGATAAACAAAGTTTACAGGATGATCTACAAAAATTAGTTAAATGGTCAGAAAAATGGCAAATGTTATTCAATTTTGGGAAGTGTAAATGTATACACATAGGACATGGAAATATGGACGAGGAATATAAAATGGGGGATGCTGTACTAGGTAGAACTACACAAGAAAAGGATTTAGGAGTAACATTTAATGCTGCCATGAAAGTTTCAGAGCAATGTGGGATTGCTGCTTCAAATTCTAGGCCTAATTAGGAGAACTATCACGTATAAGGAGAAACATCTAATTGTACCCCTGTACAAAGCAATAGTTAGACCACATTTGGAATATTGTATTCAAGCATGGAGGCCATATCGTAAAAAAGACATAGATAAGCTAGAAAGAATACAACGAAGAGCAACTAAGATGATTCCAGAATTAAGAGACCTTAGTTACGAAAATCGCTTATTACAATGTGGGTTGACAACACTAGAGACCAGGAGACTAAGAGGAGACCAAATAGAAGTGTTTAAAATAGTGAACGGTTATGAGGATGTTGATAGGAAGATGTTCTTCAAACTTAAAGAAGGCAGTAGAACCAGAGGACACAAAGCAGCATTAGTTAAGGAGCAGTGTAGGTTGACCATGAGAAAGTACTCATTCTCACAGAGGGTGATAAATGAATGGAACAAACTGCCAAACGATTGTGTTAATGCTAGTAGTGTGAATATGTTTAAAAATAGAATTGACAGATATCTGATAAGGGCGGGCTACACATAGATGAGAAAATTATTGGACTCTCGATAAGCCAATGGCTTCCTTGTCCACTTGCCATCTGGAACTTGTTGTTCGAGATGGCAATCTTGTTAAATCTGGTTAAAGAATAAATAAAGGAAGCTGTTGACAAACGAATTGTAAAACACAACCCAGATTGCAACAAATCGAAAAGAAGGCGGTACATCGTGTGCTTCTCCACACTGGCTGCTGCTAAATATATAGCCACCGCAATTGTTAGAGCGAAATATACAAAACATATATTCAATATGTTTCAGAACGAATCGCCATAGAAGTCAAAGACGGGATGTTTCCGACGAAGTAAATATGTCTTCCGATCGAATTGTTTGCACTGCGATATGACGATGAGTTTGATGGCCTGTCTAAAGAAGCACCTTCTCGAGATCCGCAAACAACGCAATCCACAAATATGGTGCTCGCATTTAGCCAGGAGAAGTAATTGGTTGTCAATCATGAGACTTTCATTGCTCGTGTATAGCAGGGATATGTAGTTGGTTGTTGTGTGTGAATAGGGAAGTTGCACATCTTATGACACGCATGTGAAAGTTGAACACAATATATCTGACGATGAAACTAATCAGGAGACCGCTAATTTCATAACTGGTCACATGATACTAACTTTGTAAATTAAGCCTGGCAATTAATGATCTACATGAATAACCATACACGCGTCATGCTTCATCTGCAGTATTGCAATTAATGTAAAATGTAAGGTTTACCAGTTTCAGGTTGCAGAAACATGATGGTGCTAAGATTATTATGTTTCTACACAAAACAAATGCACTATTATTTATAGTATATATGTACGTGGACAGTATGTATACGTGTACAGTATGTATACGTGGACAGTATGTATACGTGGACAGTATGTATACGTCGACAGTATGTATACGTCGACAGTTTGTTGATCAGCGCAAGTTTTTCTGTCTCCAGAAAAGTGAAGTTTTGTAGTTCCTGACGTTTGTCGTGTTACTGAAAGGTTCCTGATCAACATTCGCATACTGCTATATTGTATCTTAGAATATCACACAACACTATGGAATCTTAACATTTATATGCCATTTAAAACATAATTTGATGGACAATTTGTGTGATTGGAGATCTATTTTTTCAGATTTTAATTTAATTTGGGAAAAGGCCCATTACATTTTCACTAACTAGGCAACATATATACATACTAAGTATGTCGGCGTTATGCGGAGGATTTAAACGAGTGAAATAAATATTAATTTATATTGACGCTTGGCTTTGAATTTTTGTTTTAATGTTTGTACATTTGTACAGTATTATTTGCCCTTCCAAATTCCTTTTTATTTGTTTGGTGTTGTTTTATTTAATATAATAAATTGTTGTTATTTTATATCTTAACATTGTAACAAATCGATCAGTAAATATTTAAGCATCTTGTTATGGAATATATTCATGGTTCCACAAGGATAGGGGCCGGCAGCAATTGACTCTGTTTCAAATCGTATGTCCCACACCACGTATTGATGGATAGGTGTGGTCTGAAGGCATGCTAAACATTATACGGTTTTTTAACTTGAGGAACTGATATGGCGACCTTTTAGACGTATCGTCAACATGCGGACGCAACAGGTGTGAATGGTTCTTGATTACACCTTACAAAATGACTCCACAATATCAGTGCCTACATTCGATTATTTTGGGGATGCACGATTGTTCTGATTGATAGCTTAAAGGGGGAGTAATATTTTTTACCACACAATCAGTTATTCAAGTGATAATTAAAATTAACATATTCCTTTTAATTAATAACAATGACGCGCACACACATCTGACGTGAAAGCAACTTTATTCAGCCTTCAAACATGTCCTCCATGATATTAATGCCTTTATTCGGTACTATGTGGAATACACGACTGTTCTGATTAATAATCTGGTTCTACCTGCAAATAATACAAGTGATGGTTTTGCTAATATTTTAATAAGGGCTTACATTGATATATATATATATATATTTCTGTAGAAAACTACAATAGTTTCACACACGTATATTAAAAATAACATATTTTTTTGGGAAATACTATTCAACAGTAAATGAATTATTCAAACAAATATATAATGCTAGACGATACTTGCTCGTTTACATTTTGCGCGAATTCGCAACATGTGCATGCATTCTTTCGTTTTACTACGAAAATATCGAAACAAGAATAAATAAAGGAAGCTGTTGACAAACGAATTGCAAAACACAGCCCAAATTGCAGCAAATTCAAAATAAGGCGGCACATCGTGTGCCACCTCCACAACGGCTGCTGCTAAACATATAGCCACCGCAATTGTTAGAACGTAATATGCCAAACATATAATCAATATGTTTCTACCAGAACGAATCTACTTAGAAGTCAAAGTCAGTATTTCATCGGATCGAATTCGTTTGCACTGCCATTTGACGATGAGTTCGGACGATGACGCGAAATATTGCTGCAGTGGTGTAAATTATCACAGAAACAGGCAGTATAAATTCGACAGTGATGTGAAATATAACTAAAGCGGCAATGTATGTTGGCATCTTAGAAGTAGATGATATGCCTTATATACATTTGTAAATATTCCAAGAAGCCAGCCGAGGGTACAGTGCGGTCGCCATCACCGCTCCAGACACCCATATGAAACTATTATGGAGCAGCAACGTCGCCGAGTAAGTACTTGTTCATATTGGAGAGGTTTCGTTATGGCGACCATCTTGCTCACGGTCACCCAACAGAGACTGTGCATAGAGGTGAAGACGAACCAAATTGTGCACATTTGTTGAATCATAAGAAGGTGTTGAAGCATGTTGCGAACATGTGGCGATGCTTTCGAGCACACGGCGACACTGATGGGCATCACTGTACATCCGGTGGCGAGATCAGAAAGCGTGAGCGAGATCACGAAAAACCTATTGCGATCTTCGCGAAGTTGATGATATTTAACGATTACATCAATGACAATAATGTTTAACGTTATATTGAGCTCGATCACGACACTGATGATCACAGGCTTTATATCGTCGAAATCACTTGTCTGGCCTGTCTAATGAAGCACCTTCTCGAGATGCGCAAACAACACAATCCATAAATATGGTGCTTGGATGTTGTGTGTGACTATGGAAGTTGCACATATTTTTTGTCACACGCATGTAAACGTTGAACACGAAACTAATCAGGAGACCGCTAATGTCATTAATGGTCATATTATACTAACTTTGTAAAAAAAAAACCTGGCAATTAATGTTTTGTGGATGTAATCATACACGCTAAATATCGTGTTTACAATCAATGTCAAATGGAATAACAGTTTTCAGGTTGCAGGAATATGCTGCTTCGTTATTTATTTTGTCTACACACTATAAAATATTATTAATACTACGTAAAACCGGACACGATGGTAACCATCGTTTTTCTACTTCCACAAGAGTGACGTTTTGTAGACACTGGCGTTTGTCGTGTTATCGAAAGGTCCCTGGTCTATATTAACATTCTGTTTTTTTTTTGGAGCCAGCTTCTTCTCGAGGTTTACTGATTCGGTCTGGGCGCATCTTCAAATATCACCCGCACCCCACGGAATCTTTACCATTTGTATGCTGTATAAAACAAAGGTTATGAAAACAGATTATTGGAGCTGCATATTTTCCATTTTTGAAAAAAATTTGGAATATGCCAGTTGCAAGAAATGGCTAACAAAACAAGTTACGTCTTCAGCGTGACGTGGTTAGGTTGAAGTTTGAAAAGTGGATGTTAAGTGATATTTGCACTTGACTACTAAGACTTTTGCATTTTTTGCCCTTTCGTTTGTCTTTTGTTTTAATATAATAGTTATATTTTATATTTTAGTGCTATAACGAATTCATCAATACATATTTAAATATGTATTTTGTTTTAATATAATAGTTATATTTTATATTTTATAAATATTTAAACCTGGTGTCATGGTTCATATTCATAGTTGCATAAATATTGGAGGCCTGCGGCAATTGACTGTGATATTTAATGTTGTGTCCCACGCCACGTATAAGTGCATAGTGCGGTCTGAACACATATTAAGCACTATACGTTTTTTTTACTTTAGGAACTGATGCTTCGACATTGCATCGGCAACTCGAAGACACAAGAAGTGTGAACGGACCGTCATTAGACCTCCTTTAAAAATTACTCCAATATAACAATGTCTACATTCGATAATTTTGGGGGACGCACGACTTTTCTGATTGAAATCATAGACACATAGCCGGGGAGTAATGATTCGGCCAATATATCAGTTACGGAAGTTATATTTAATACAGTATTGACATATTATTTTCAGTTCACGACAATCTCTTTTGTTGTAGTTGCGTAGTTTGGTTAGTACGATACGTCTTATGTATAGAATGTGTTTGACGCGTCGTCGATTTTAGATATATGAACGCGTAGACACATATTGTGTGATTGTACCTTTATTCGGCATTCAAACATGTCCTCCATAATATTAATGCGTACATTCGGTAATCTGTGGAATGCATGACTGTTCTGATTAGTACAATAGTTATACTTTAATGAGTTACTTGCAAGTAAAACTTATAATAGTCTTGCTAAAATGTTTAATAAATTGGCATTTATTTCTAAGAAACAACATTTTTGTTGATTCATATAAAAATAAGACTAACTAAAATAATATATTGACAAACGAATTGCAAAGAAAAGTTCAAACTGCTACAAATTTAAAAGAACGCGGCACGTCGTTTCCTTCCACATATCGACAGCAGTTACAACTACAGCCGCCAGGTTTGTTAGAACGAGATATGCCAAACATATTATCAACACGTTTCTACCAGAATCGACTTGGAAGTCAAAGACGGAATGTTTCCGACGAAGTCAATATGTCCTCCGGTCGAATCCGTTACCGCTGTGATTTGGCGTACTTAGGTTACAGTATGAAAAGAGTGAAGTGGAATTTAATCGATATTGGCGCTTATCTACTGAAACTGTTTTTAAACTGTTTTTACAATTGTTTTAAATGAATATAGTATTACTGACCCTTCTGTATTTATTCGCCTTTTCGTTTGTCTTTAGTTTTAACGTAATAGTTATATTTAAGCTTGGCAATTATTGCCTTGTGGATGTCATCATGCACGCTAAGTGTCGTGTTTCTTTGACAAGTTTCGACATCTAATGGAATGTATGGCAGTGTTCAGGTTGCAGAAGTTGTTGCTGCTAAGATTTTTGTTTTGTCTACGCAGTACAAATTCACTATTATTAGTACTAAGTAAAACCGGAATGGATGTTGAGCAGCGCACGTTTTTCTGTTTCCAGAAAACTGAAGTTTTTTAGTCACTGGCATTTGTCGTGTTACCGAACGGTCCCTGGCCGATATTCACATTATATTCTGTTGTGCCAGGTTTACAGTCTGGACGCATATTGGAACATCACCTGTTCAAAATAGAATCTGGGCGTTCAGCCTTAAATGGGGTATGTATAAGGGAGTTCTACATTTGGTGGAATACGCATGTTTATGTTTACGTGAATGCTTGCGTTGAAACCAACACAGCATCCGGGCAATATACTCTATGCAAGATGCCAAGATGGGCCCATGGCAGCAGTTTCTGTTCACATCATGAATAATGTGGTTACACTGTAGGCGTTGACATCATGGATAATGTGGCTACACTGTAGGCGTTGACATTATGGATAATGTGGCTACACTGTAGGCGTTGCTACAATGTGCGAACATTAATTACAGTGTTTGATAATGTGAATATGTATAATTAGACAAACTGCTTAAATCAAAAACCAATGTCAATTAATTAATTAATAACTACAGAACATCAGCCTAACAAACGCCATAATTAGCCATGCAGATTCTTATTCTGTGTGGAGATATATTAGGATAGCTGAAAGGGTGAAGTATGGGTGCAATGTGGGGATGTAGCCAGTGGGTACATCGGGAGTACGAGCGTGAGTCGTGTACGTGCGAGATGAGTGCCAATGGCTGAATGATATGAAAACCCATTTGACATATTTCTACTTAGTATGCATAAACATAATAAATATATTGAACTGGGAATGTAACATAAAACAACTGTTTTTATACATTTGTTCTATAAAGTAGGTCAATATATGCTTAATGGGCCTATGTTATTTCCGTCACCCTACTTTTGTAACTATTACGTCAGATTAGTGCAACGTGCATGCAGTGCCACTGTTAACGATGACGCTACTAAAGGAAGGAACGTCAACATGTCAATATAACTATAGTTTATGTCACCCTTGCTCTTGCAAAATGCATCTGTTTTAATGTTACAGTAAATTAATTAATACTTATTTAATCCTGGTGTTATGGTTTATGGATAGGATGCCGGCGGAAATTGACATTTTATTGTTGAGTTGCCACGACGACCCCTTAGATGTTTATGTCACCCTTGCTCTTGCTCCCACGATGACCCCTTATATGTTTATGTCACCCTTGCTCTTGCTCCCACGACGACCCCTTAGATGTTTATGTCACCCTTGCTCTTGCTCCCACGACGACCCCTTAGATGCATCGCCACCTCGAAGACGCACCAGGAGTGAAATGTCCTTCATTATGCCTCCTTTGAAAATTACTCTAACATATAAATAACTACATTCGATAATTTGAGGGTCGCACGACTTTTCTAATTAAAATTAAACACATATAGGCGGGGATTAATGATTCAGCCATTCTATCAGTTACTCAAGTTATATTTAATACAGTATTTTCACAATTCGTTCAATTCATAACAATCTCTTTTGTGGTAGTTGCGTAGTTTGGTTAGTACGATCCGTCTTATGTATAGAATGTGTTTGACGCGTCGTCGAATTTAGATGTATCTTCAACGGGTAGACACACCTGATGTGAAAGTACCTTTATTCTACTTACTTACTTACATTGGCACATATCTCTTTAGAGAATTACAACATTTCATAATTTATAGGAAAATATGATTTAATGATAATGAGAATATTCAAGTGAATCATAAAAGAAGGTGCTTGCTCTTTTTACATTCTATGGTAATTCACAACATGAATGTACACTCTTGAACATATCCTTCGGTCTATTACGAACATATCGAAATAAGACTAAATCAAATAATCTATTAACAAAAGAATTGCAAAGCACAGTCCAAACTACTACTAATTGAAGAGAAGGCGGTACATAGACTGCAGCCGGGTTTGTTAGAAAGAGATATGACAAACATATTATCAACACGTTTCTACCAGAATCGACTTGGAAGCCAAAGACGGGATGTTTCCGACGAAGCAATGTGTTCTCCGATCAAGATGCTATTTTGGCTACACACTACAAACATACTATTATCAATAATATTTAAAAGCGGACAGGATGGTGACCAGCGCACGTTTGTCAGTGCTTTTGTATGTTAAGTAAAAATACTTTAGTAATCACCCTTACTACTATAGAGTGACATGCATATTATATATACTTGGCTTTACAAATTGTGTTTTATATAATATTTATATTTTATATTTTAATGTGAGAATAAATCGATGAATACATATTTAAACCTATTTCCGTGATAACGGTAACTACATTTAGTAATGTATGGAATGCACGACTGTTCTGTTTAACAATATAGTTATACGCATAGTGATTTACCTGCAAATAATACTACAGATTATTTAGCTAAAAAATTATTTTAATTACGTTTTTCCATTTATATGGAAATATTATTTAATGGCAAAGAAAGTATTCAAGCAAATATATAATGCAAGACGATGCATGTTGGTTTACATTCTACGGGAATTCACAACATATACAAGCATTCCTGAACATGTCCTTCGCTTTAGAGCGAACACATCGAAACATTCTTGAACATGTCCTTCGCTTTAGAGCGAACATATCGAAACATTCCTGAACATGTCCTTCGCTTTAGAGCGAACACATCGAAACATTCCTGAACATGTCCTTCGCTTTAGAGCGAACATATCGAAACATTCCTGAACATGTCCTTCGCTTTAGAGCGAACACATCGAAACATTCCTGAACATGTCCTTCGCTTTAGAGCGAACATATCGAAACAAGAATAAATAAAAGAAACTATTGACAAACGAATTGCAAAACAGAGTCCAAGTTGCCACAAATTGAAAAGAAGGCGGCACATCGTTTCCCTTCAACACAATGACTGCAGTTGTATATACAGCCGCAGGAATTGTTAGAACGATATATGCCAAACATATAATCAACACGTTTTTACCAGAACGAATCGACTTGGAAGTCAAAGACGGGATGTTTCCTAAATAAATTTTTCCTCCGATCGAATTCGCTTGCCTTGCGATTTGACGATGAGTTCGGACTATGACGTGAAATATTGTTGCAGTGGAGTAAACGATCACAGAAAGAGGCAGAATGACATCGACAACGAGTTGTAATATTATTAAACCTGTAATGTTTGCTGCACGTTTAGAAGCAGATTGCATGCCGTACATACATATGTCGAAATCCCAGTTGTCCACTCGAGGGGATAGTGCGGTCGCCATCACCGCTCCAGACACCCATATTCCTGCTATTATGAAGCAACAACGTCTTCGAGTGAGTATTTGTTCGTACTGGAGAGGTTTCGTTACGGCGACCATCTTGCACACGGTCACCCAGCAGAGACTGTGCATAGAGGTGAATATGAACCAAACCGTGCACATTTCGTGAATCGTAGGAAGGTACTGCAGCATATTACGAACATTTGGTGATGCTTTCGAACACACGGCGGCGCTGATGGGCATCACTGTACAACCAGTGGCGAGATCAGAAAGCGTGAGCGAGAACATGAAAAGCGTCGTGCGATCTTCGCGCAGTTTCGGATATTTAACGATTACAGCAACGACGATGACATTCAGCGTTATATTGAGTACGATTACAGCACTGATGAGCATAGGCTTGATATCGTCGAAATCAATTACATTCATATTGGCATGTCCAATGAAGAACGTTCACAATGACGTTTCTTTCTTGAGATCAGCAAACAACACAATCCACAAATGCTGTGCCCGAATTAAGCCTGGAGGTTTACTCGATGACTTTCTCTCTGACTGTGGAAGTTGCACATTTTATCTCGCGACCATGCAAGCTGAATACGAAATATCGTACGATGGAATTAATCAAGAAATTGCTATTTTCATTAGTGATGATTTGATACGCCGCGAAGTGTCGTGTTTCCTCGATAATTTTGTAATCAATATCAACTGGAATGTATAGCACTGTCCAGGTTGCAGATGCATGTTGCTGATAAGATTTTTATTTTGTGTACACTCTAAAAATACGCATTTGTTAATGCTTTGTAAAATCTGAACGGATGTTGACAAGCGCAAGTTTGTCTGTTTCAAGAAAAGTTAAGTTTTGTAGTCACTAGGCGTTTGTCGTGTTACCGAAAGGTATTTTTTCTTTATTCACGTCCTGTTTTGTTATTTCAGCTTTAACAATACGGACGCATCTTCGAACATACCCCATACATCACAGAATCTTAACATTTTATGCCACATAACACAGAGTTGACGGATACATTTTTTTAATCGGAGCTATGTTTTCGGATTTTAATTTAGTTTCGGAATATGCTCATTTACAAGAAATTAATTTTGGCCAACGAAACGTCCTACATCCTTAACATGTTTGCGAGGTGGTGGAAATTTGAAAAAGACTGAAATGGATATTCATTCATATTTACGCTTGCACTATACACATTATTTTTAAACTGTTTTTGTTTGTTATAATTGTTTTAAGATGCGAATACGATATTATTGGCGCTTTTGTATTTCCTTACCATATTTGCATCCTTTGTTTTAATATTATACTTTTTATTTTTTATTTTAATATTTGAATAAATTGATGCATACATATAATATTTAAACCTGATGATTTATATACGTGGTTTCATATGGACATAAGGCTGGCGGCAGGTGACTGTGCTTTTCAATCAAATGTCCCACACCACATTAGGGGATGGGGTGGTCTGAACTCACACAAAACACTATAGGTTTTTTGGACGTAGGCGACGACCCGTTAAACACTTCGGCAACACGAGGACGCACCAGATGTGAACCGATCTTCATTAAGCCTCCTTCAAACAAGTATTCCATTATATCAGTGCCTACGTTCGTTAATTTGGGGATGCACAACTGTTCTGAGTGATAGCATAGACACTTAAACGAGGAGTAATGTGTTTACCAAACTATCAGTTACGGAAGTTATAATTAACACAGTATTAACATATTCCTTTCAATTCACAACAATGTATGTTGTTGTGTCAGCATAGTGATGATAGTACAGTCCGTCTTATGTTAGGACGGTGTTTTCCGCGTCGTCGTTTTAGACGTATCAACAATAGGGATACACATCTCGTGTGAAAGCACCGTTATTCGGCCTTCAAACACGTACTCGATGATATTAGAGTGCCTGCTTTCAGTAATATGTGGAACGCACGACTGTCCTGATTAATAATATAGTTCTACGTGTAACGATTTACCTGCAAGTAATACTAGTGGTGATTTGGCAAAACAAATTAAATGACATTGGCATATATTTAGGTACAGCCTGGATATGTAATTGGGTGTTGTGTGTGACTGTGGAAGTTGCACATTTCGTCACTCGCACATGCAATCTGATCACGGTATATCTTACCATTAATCTAATTAATTTCATTACTGGTCACATGATATTATCTTTGCAAATTAAGCCTGGCAATGAATGCCTTGTGGATGTAATCATACACGCTAAGTGTCGTGTTTCTTTGACAAGTTTACAATCAATATATAATGGAATGTATGACAGTGTTCAGGTTGCAGAAGCATTTTGCTGCTAAATTTTGTATTTTGTCTACGCACTACACATCCACTATTATTAGTACTAAGTAAAACCGGAATGGATGTTGAGCAGGGCACGTTTTTCTGTTTCCAGAAAAGTGAAATTGTTTAGTTACTGGCGTTTGTCGTGTTACCGAAAGATCCCTGGACGATATTCACATCCTGTTGTGTTGTGCCAGGTTTACAGTCTGGACGCATCTTGGAACACCACCTATTCAAAATAGAATCCGGGTATTTAGCCATAAATTGGGTATGTATAAGGGAATTCTACTTTTTGTGGAATATGCATGTCCATGTTTACGTGAATGCTTGCGTTGCAACCAACACGGCTTCCGGGCAATGTACTCTATGCAAGATGCCAAGTTGGGCCCATGGCAGCAGTAATGTGGTTATAGTGTAGGCGTTGACATCATAGATAATGTGATTATAGTGTAGGCGTTGCTACAATGTGCGAACATTAATTATAGTGTTTGATAATGTGAATATGTATAATTAGACAAACTGCTTAAATCACAAACCAGTGTCAATTAATTCATTAATAACTACAGCACATTAGCTTAACAAAGTCCCAATGAGTCCCAATGGCTGAATGATATGGAAACCCATTTGACATATTTGTACTTAGTATGCATCAACATAATAAACATATTGAACTGGGAATGTAACATAAAATAATTGTTTTTGTACAATTTTCTTTAAAGTAGGTCAATATATGTTTTAGGGGCTTATATTATTTCCGTCACTCTACGTCAGATTAGTGCGACGTATGGCAATACATGCAGTGCCACTGTTACGATGGTGCTACTAAACGAAGGAACGTCAACATATCAATATAACTATAGTTTAAGTCACCCTTGCTCTTGTAGAATGCAGTGCATGCTGTGTATTTTTCACGAAAGAGCACCGGGCACGTCAGGAAGTGTCATCCAAATGGGTACTAGTCTAAATGTTTTTCACCTTCGTCTAACCAACTTCTTCTGGGGAATGCACCGTGATATATATTTGATGTTAAGATATATTTGATCCAGACTCCGGCTATGTAAACAGTTCTTTTAACTTTATAATTATAACAGAAATGTTATTTATACATAATAATATTTATTATTAAACTGATAATGCCTATGTTTATTTTATCTTGGTGGGAGGAAATATATTCAGGGTACGGCAGAAGGGTATATCCTAACTTCGTTGACGCTGGCCAGTGGACTTGCCCTCACACGTGTCGGTGTTCACGTTCTGCATGCTCTGAAACAGGATGCAATGGTATCACGGGAAATGTGTGTAAATGCGAAAGTAGTGGTCACTCTAGCTGGACAGTTTCCTGACATAAACTTGCTAAAATGTGGGTGGCTTTCCTAAAATACTTTGGTATGACGAAGTTCGAAACGTAATATCTTGTAAATATCTTGTAATTGCAATTGTGAGAAAACACAACACACTGCAGGTGCAAACCTGATTAATATAATCACATTGATATATTGGCTTTCCTTCTCTCATTAGCTGCTCCAAATCAGTGACATTGCTTGTATTGTCATATTGTTATGTAGCACTACAACCGATGTGTTGATGGTTATATGTGGATAGGTATAAAATATTCACTTCACTACATGTCTTAGAGGGCCCTGTATCATTCAAATAATACTGCATATTTACCACATGTAAACTTCAATTCATATTACGTGGTGCTATACAATTTTTTTTTACTTGCATAACCAATAAATGATGATTTTTTTTATGATTTCCTTTGTTTTTCTGTGGCGCCCGTTTGAAGGGATACCCGGTGATAAAAATCGGGACTCAAAAATCGCCTGCGCACACGAGAACCCGCGTGAAGGAAATTTGTACTCCGATTTTCACTATAATTCGATCAAGCGAAAACATTTCTTCAATACCTATGCAAAATAACGCACATAAAAAAACAATTGTTATGCTAACATAACATTCACGGAAAAACCTGGGGGTCATATTGTCATCGGCTCAATATCGCCAACACATGAGCGCCCAGCATGGGGTCGGAAAATATTTATTTTGCGTGGTTCACCTTCTAGAGTAAATAGGTATGACACCAAGAAGCCATATGAAATATTTTGTGTTTTTTTTTCGCCAAGTAATTATACTTTTACTAAATACCCTAACTACTAAATAGTGACATGTAAAGTATTTATAGTTGGCAATACAACTTTTTCAAACTGTTTTACAATTGTTTTAATATGCGAATACATTATCACTGGCATTTCTGGCAACACTATATATATATATATATATATATATATATATATATATATATATATATATATATATAAATGTTGCAACTATATATATATATATATATATATATATATATATATATATATATATATATTTATAACTACGTTCGCATTTACACACATTTCCGGTGCTACCATTGCATCCTGTTTCAGAGCATGCAGAACATGAACACCGACACGTGTGAGGGCAAGTCCACTGGCCAGCGTCAACGAAGTTAGGATATACCCTTCTGCCGTACCCTGAATATATTTCCTCCCACCAAGATAAAACAAACATAGGCATTATCAGTTTAATAATAAATATTATTATGTATAAATAACATTTCCGTTATAATTATAAAGTTAAAAGAACTGTTTACATAGCCGGAGTCTGGATCAAATATATCTTAACATCAAATATATATCACGGTGCATTCCCCAGAAGAAGTTGGTTAGACGAAGGTGAAAAACATTTAGACTAGTACCCATTTGGATGACACTTCCTGACGTGCCCGGTGCTCTTTCGTGAAAAATACACAGCATGCACTGCATTCTACAAGAGCAAGGGTGACTTAAACTATAGTTATATTGATATGTTGACGTTCCTTCGTTTAGTAGCACCATCGTAACAGTGGCACTGCATGTATTGCCATACGTCGCACTAATCTGACGTAGAGTGACGGAAATAATATAGGCCCCTAAAACATATATTGACCTACTTTAAAGAAAATTGTACAAAAACAATTATTTTATGTTACATTCCCAGTTCAATATGTTTATTATGTTGATGCATACTAAGTACAAATATGTCAAATGGGTTTCCATATCATTCAGCCATTGGGACTCATTGGGACTTTGTTAAGCTAATGTGCTGTAGTTATTAATGAATTAATTGACACTGGTTTGTGATTTAAGCAGTTTGTCTAATTATACATATTCACATTATCAAACACTATAATTAATGTTCGCACATTGTAGCAACGCCTACACTATAATCACATTATCTATGATGTCAACGCCTACACTATAACCACATTACTGCTGCCATGGGCCCAACTTGGCATCTTGCATAGAGTACATTGCCCGGAAGCCGTGTTGGTTGCAACGCAAGCATTCACGTAAACATGGACATGCATATTCCACAAAAAGTAGAATTCCCTTATACATACCCAATTTATGGCTAAATACCCGGATTCTATTTTGAATAGGTGGTGTTCCAAGATGCGTCCAGACTGTAAACCTGGCACAACACAACAGGATGTGAATATCGTCCAGGGATCTTTCGGTAACACGACAAACGCCAGTAACTAAACAATTTCACTTTTCTGGAAACAGAAAAACGTGCGCTGCTCAACATCCATTCCGGTTTTACTTAGTACTAATAATAGTGGATGTGTAGTGCGTAGACAAAATACAAAATTTAGCAGCAAAATGCTTCTGCAACCTGAACACTGCCATACATTCCATTAGATATTGATTGTAAACTTGTCAAAGAAACACGACACTTAGCGTGTATGATTACATCCACAAGGCATTCATTGCCAGGCTTAATTTGCAAAGATAATATCATATGACCAGTAATGAAATTAATTAGATTAATGGTAAGATATACCGTGATCAGATTGCATGTGCGAGTGACGAAATGTGCAACTTCCACAGTCACACACAACACCCAATTACATATCCAGGCTGTACCTAAATATATGCCAATGTCATTTAATTTGTTTTGCCAAATCACCACTAGTATTACTTGCAGGTAAATCGTTACACGTAGAACTATATTATTAATCAGGACAGTCGTGCGTTCCACATATTACTGAAAGCAGGCACTCTAATATCATCGAGTACGTGTTTGAAGGCCGAATAACGGTGCTTTCACACCAGATGTGTATCCCTATTGTTGATACGTCTAAAACGACGACGCGGAAAACACCGTCCTATCATAAGACGGACTGTACTATCATCACTATGCTGACACAACAACATACATTGTTGTGAATTGAAAGGAATATGTTAATACTGTGTTAATTATAACTTCCGTAACTGATAGTTTGGTAAACACATTACTCCTCGTTTAAGTGTCTATGCTGTCACTCAGAGCAGTTGTGCATCCCCAAATTAACGAACGTAGGCACTGATATAATGGAATAATTGTTTGAAGGAGGCCTAATGAAGATCGGTTCACATCTGGTGCGTCCTCGTGTTGCCGATGTGTTTAACGGGTCGTCGCCTACGTCCAAAAAACCTATAGTGTTTTGTGTGAGTTCAGACCACACCATCCCTTAACGTGGTGTGTGACATTTGATTGAAAAGCAGTCACCTGCCGCCGGCCTTATGTCCATATGAAACCACGTATATAAATCATCAGGTTTAAATATTATATGTATGCATCAATTTATTCAAATATTAAAATAAAAAATAAAAAGTATAATATTAAAACAAAGGATGCAAATATGGTAAGGAAATACAAAAGCGCCAATAATATCGTATTCGCATCTTAAAACAATTATAACAAACAAAAACAGTTTAAAAATAATGTGTGTATAGTGCAAGCGTAAATATGAATAAATATCCATTTCAGTCTTTTTCAAATTTCCACCACCACGCAAACATGTTAAGGATGTAGGACGTTTCGTTGGCCAAAATTAATTTCTTGTAAATGAGCATATTCCGAAATTAAATTAAAATCCGAAAACATAGCTCCGATTAAAAAAATGTATCCGTCAACTCTGTGTTATGTGGCATAAAATGTTAAGATTCTGTGATGTATGGGGTTTGTTCGAAGATGCGTCCGTATTGTTAAAGCTGACATAACAAAACAAGACGTGAATAAAGAAAAAATACTTTTCGGTAACACGACAAACGTGACTACAAAACTTAACTTTTCTTGAAACAGACAAACTTGCGCTTGTCAACATCCGTTCAGATTTTACAAAGCATTAACAAATGCGTATTTTTAGAGTGTACACAAAATAAAAATCTTATCAGCAACATGCATCTGCAACCTGGACAGTGCTATACATTCCAGTTGATATTGATTACAAAATAGCACACATGTCGTGCACCTCTCTTACATCATGGGGCTTAGCACACATGTCGTGCACCTCTCTTACATCATGGGGCTTAGTACACATGTCACGCCACTCTCTTACATCATGTGGCTTAGTACACATGTCGCGCACCTCTCTTACATCATGGGGCTTAGCGTACATGTCGTGCACCTCTCTTACATCATATGGCTTAGCACACATGTCGTGCACCTCTCTTACATCATGGGGCTTATCGTACATGTCGTGCACCTCTCTTACATCATGGGGCTTAGCACACATGTCGCGCCCCTCTCTTACATCATGGGGCCCCTCTCGCTCATTGTGCACCATACACGCTTACGTAAGAGCGTGGAAGAGGATACTGCGAAGTGACATTTTAAGACACCCCGAGGCGAGCCATGTGTGTGACTGCAGTGTGATAGTTGTATGTAGCGAAGCAGACGTTTGCGCATATTTTACATGTAATACCATTACAATTGTTGAAATGACGATGGTTCTACAGTACCATGACATATAGAAACTAAATGAAGCTGCTTTAAAATAGATGTTACCTGTCTGCGATGAGTATGAATATAATTGTTCTGTTCACATACTTTTATTTCGATATGGATTTGATTATTTCAATTGACTTGAATTGAATTGAACTGTTCTTGCAACAGAAATAGTAGAGGGATATCTTAAAGTCGCAATCAGTCCTCCCTTATTCCGCTCCGTCTCGTCCGGCCAGTCGCCATCTCCCTCAGTCTCACAATGTCTGTGCCCGATCGCAACCTGATGCTGTGCTCTACGCGTTAAAGACAGCGAGAGACGAGACCAGTTAATTCTAGGCTGCATGGTGTATCGTGAAGCATACACGGCTGCATTCCCTTCCGAAGTAGAGGAGATCCACGAGTTGCTCTGCATTGACAACACTCCTGCGGAAGAGCAGCGAGGCGTTGTGGTCGGCGAAATCCAGTAGATAAGCAAGCACTGGTCAACACTGCTTCCTGGAATGGAAGCAGATGCGGCATTTCCCCATGTTTTGCTCCCGTCAGCCAATTTCTCATATGTATTGTTGTACTCTCTAATTGTGATTGGTTGCTGAACCTGGATGCGCCGTCTCTACACCTCACCGCCTGACTCACCGGATGGACACTACTACAGGAGGACATGACCATGACCATGATGCTGCCATGCCAGCGATTGAAAATAGCCTCGCTGTGTATGTGATGTCCAATGTGAAGTCCAATTTTGCTAGCACATCGCTGACAGTAGAACTCCTAAAAGAATAAAGTCCGGGCCGTGTAACTCCCGGTAAATATACTTTGACCTCGTTCATACCTAACATTTCTATGAACCAGCCAACTTAACGTATTTTCACATTTTCCACATCATAGGGATTTACCGTATGTGATACGGATTTGTGGGATTTGGGGAGGCGCAGGGACATTTCTCATTTATTAACGGATTTGTTTCAAATGGAATTTATTTTGATAAAATACACATTTTCTTGTGTTTATCACACAAGTATAACATGGAATGTGTTTACCACATAAATATAATGTGTTTATCACACAAGTGTATCATGTAATGTGTTGATCATACAAGTATAACATGGAATATGTTTATCACACAAATATAACATGGAATGACACAGTTACAGCGGTCGAAGCACAACTAATGTTAATGCTATACACATTTCCTGCGAAACCTAGCAGATTTCATTTGATGTAAGTATAATCGATCGGAATAGATCGATTATCCAAACAAATATATTTTACAGAATGATACAGGATGTCAAGTAAAAACACGGATTTCAACCACAACAAGTTATATGTTTGCATTTCATACTATATATTACCCTATAAGGACAAAATACACCAGGCTTCTCGTGCCTAGGAATCTATGCATACAACGGCATGACAGTATGTAAAGTTTTCATACTCATATTTTATACTTATATTTTCATAATCTACACATGAATTGACGGATATTTGGCGTGAATTTTCATATTAATCCCGGCGTCCTATATATATATATATATATATACATATATATATATATATATATATATATATATATATATATATATATATATATATATATATATATATATATATATATATATATATATATATATATATATATATATATATATATACGCCGGATTAAATGGGTTAATAAACACGACGACGGACGCGATGTCGCTGTAAACGAAGATATTTGAGAGGTAGCGTTTCTTCCGGGAATTTGTGGAACTGTTGAAGCTGTCGTGAACCGTTTATTTGAATTTGACACTACATTGATTGCACCGTAAATCACAGCGCCTTGTGTCACGTATGACAATAAACAATATTTGTCGAGTCAATGATGCGGTCTCTGGTCGAACGGATAATGAAAGGCATTTCCTGGAAACGCTTTTTGAAATTGGCCTCGTGCGTGTGTCATTGCAGAAACAAGTAAACCAAGACAGGGAGTGGGACGAAGTGCAAACGATTCAGCATAAATCACACTTGGCGTAGGATAAACTGACACATCCACGTTCCCACAGGTCGACCTGTCAGATATACTGTAGGATTACTACCACCCCTGGCTAGCGAGCTTGGTCCCGATTACATTTGACAATCACGCTGCCCTGAAACCTTTCAAGTACATTTGTCATTGGTTGCACAAAACGGTTAAAAGAAGGATTATAAATTAATAATATTCAACACATGTCTGCCGTCTTCCTGTTTTAGAGGTTTTTTCCCGTTCTTTTAATGTAACGCTATATACGTTGATTCATGTTAGAACCAAGATTATTTGACACCATTAATAAAATCAGACAGGTAAATATGAAATTGTGTTGTTTCCTACCATTGGTATGCTAGTTTGTTTATTTATTGTTCTGGTGTAACTGATTTTTTTTTCAGGTTTTTGCTGGCATTGCAGTTTTAATGTAAAGGATTATGACAACATTTCTTTAATGTAAGATTAAGTACAATTCGTGAAATAAATATATGCATTCCTAAATGCTGACAAGAAATTGACACAATTTGCCAATTGTCTCACTTCCACATACATATACAAGCAAACTGTGTCAGCATGGGTAAACGTTGACCAGAAGGGCATATAATACTTGACAATTTATTGAAAAGAAATTGATTTGCGTCAGGACAGACGCGATTGACATATGAAATTATCGTTTCCTCTCACACGCATCGTACCTACGCTTATGCGCAACTTCATCATCGGCGCTCAGTTTTCTTTTGGGGGTTGGACCCCTGTCATGAAATTCCACACGATTTCGAAAGGAAACGCAGAAGATCGACGGGTAAAAGTTAATACTGTTCAGTGCACTATATTTGTACCCGTGTGCACGGATTTTCGACTACGTTGCAACGAGTATAATGGCTGCTCGTTTACGAAATCGGACATATC
This sequence comes from Lamellibrachia satsuma, assembly GCA_033239005.1. Taxonomy (NCBI): domain Eukaryota; kingdom Metazoa; phylum Annelida; class Polychaeta; order Sabellida; family Siboglinidae; genus Lamellibrachia; species Lamellibrachia satsuma. The sequence goes on along the minus strand of BSQZ01000097.1, from coordinate 1,276,163 downwards.
GGGAACGAAGATTAAACATTTTATTTTTCGATACAATATGTTACGTTTATGTCTGTACGACTAATTCAAATTGCTTGCATTTATATTGTTACAAAACGAGTGGAAAATAGCTTCTCGCCCGGCGGACTAGTGCAGGCCAAAGGTTACTCATCCCCAGGAATTTCTACTCGCCTCGGGCGAGGGGGCGAGCGTTAAGTTCGATCCCTGCTTATTATACATCTTGAAAATGTTATGGAAGATTACAAAAAACTTCCTTCAAAAATATGAACGACATGTTTTCGCGTCTTGCAAAATCATGGAAAGGGGCAATTAAATACTAGAATAACTAGTTAAATTAACTTAATCTTTGATTTGTTTTTAAAATGTCCTAAGTATGTTAACTAGAATGTTAACAGTTAACTACTTAAGTTAATTTAATTTGTAAATTTATCTAGTTAAATTAACTGATACCTTTTCCTGATCTACGAATGACACTGCCTTGGTATTTGGTGCTGTCAGTCAATATCTCTCGAAATTGCGACGTGATACTGACAGTTATCCTCGCCTCCTTCGGCAGAACGAAGGAGGCGAGGATCATGTCACTCATGGCAAGGTTCGACAGAAAGATATTCGTCACCGTTCGCTACGTCTTGATCTTCATCATGACGACCACAACGCTCACGTTGCTGAGGAAACTAAGAATGAGAAACGTCGTGATGAACGCAATGAACGCTGTCTCGCTGTCTGACAAACTCATTGTGTCATTCGCTGTGGTCTCCAAAGATGTGTGTTCGTCCGTAATGGGTCCGTAACCAGCCGTAGTTACGACAGTAACCACTTGTTCACAAATACATGCATCCTATCACTGTTTGTCTCTTGACGCTGTGTGCCACTAGATTGCACGACGCCAAATAATGCGTTTGGAAGAGACAAGCAATTATATACAGTCGGCATCCTCACCAGGTGGCGTGTCTGTAGCAGGAGTAGGCAATCATGACCAACCATTTTACACGTAATTGGCTAATCAACACAATACATACAGCATGTCACAGACTGCACTGACTTTACGTAAGTACTTAAATCACGTAATGGGTCCGTGGTATCCAGCCGTATCTGGGACAGTTATTGGATTAAAATAAGAAAAACACCATTGACTGATAAAGACATGCATCATGTCACTGGTTGTCACACGCTTACGGCACCATTCTATTCCATTGCACGATGACAAGCGACTGGAAGCGACAAGCAATTGTCAACGCAGTTAGCCTATTCACCACGTGCCATGTCCGTTGCAGGAGTCGCGCACCTCCATTTCACACGTATTTGATAAAATAAGACACCACAGAACGTCACAGATGGTACTAATGTTATGTAATTCCTTAAAGCACGGATGGGCTGGAGATGTTTGGCCACTCGTACCCTCCTAGTAATCACCAACCACAGTATCATGATCATCATCACCATCACCATGATCATCGTCACCATCACCATGATCGTTATCAATACCCTCACTACCACAACCGGCGAATATGATGGCTGTTGGACGAGGGACGTATTGACAAATCGATGCGATGACGTGTTTATACTTTTGACAGAGTCTCGTTTCTTTTATTCACGCCACATGATGTTTACTGGTCAATAATTTCAAGCGTCTTCGCCATTTACTTTTGTTTGCACGTATAGATAAACTTTTGTCAGACTTCTTCATTTTGTCAGACGACCTACCACGGAAGCTAAGATAAGAAATATAATAATAATAATAATATAATATATCAAATACTTATATTGCGCTAAAATCCTCGGGAGACCCAAGCTCGGCAGCGCACCAAAACAAAAGTGGTTACGCAGTTCACAATCGTTAAGCAGTTCCGGTTATAAACCGTTGGATTGTTACGCTTCGGAAATATGGAGGAAAAACAAGTTTAAACATGTGGGTTTTCAGTTTACGGCGAAATATTGCTATATTTCCCACACACTTAACACTAACAGGGAGTACGTTCCAAAGAGTCGGTGCAGCAACTGAGAAAGCTCTAGTTCCGACATTTATTTTAACACTGGCAACTAAAAGTAAATTAGAATTAGATGATCGAAGCTGTCTGGGCAGTCTTGCAGGAGCGAGCAGTGAATGTAAATACGCTGGTTGTTTATATGAAAGTGCTCACAGACCAGTGAGTTTAACATCAGTAATCAAAGACCATATCTTGGACTTCCTTGTTAGGCATAAATTACTAAATCCATCTCAACATGGGTTCCTAAAAGCGAGGTCATATTTAACAAATATGTTATGTTTTTTGGAAGAAACCACTAAGTGGCTAGAAGAGGGATCACCAGTAGATATTATATACTTAGATTCTCAGAATTTTTTTTTAAAAAGTGCCACATCAAAGAATACTTCTTATATTGAAAGCCCATGGTATCGTTTTGGCATTATCGACTGGATAGAACAATGGCTGACTGACAGAAGACAGCGTGTTGTAGTAGATGGGGAGGTTTCAAACTGGAAATAAGTTTTGAGTGGGGTACCACAAGGATCAGTATTAGAACATTTATTATTCTTAATATATCAATGTCTTGGATGATGTTTAGAAGGGTTGATAATGATGGTGATAAAGAACATTTACAAAACGATCTACACATATTAGGTAAATGGTCTGAGAAATGACAGATGTTCCATTTTGGGAAATGCTAAATGCTCACATACAGGAAATGGGAACTTGGATGTAAACCATAACATGGGAGATACTGTTCTGGGCACTACTGTAAGAGAAAAGGACTTAGGAGTTACAATAGGCGCTGATATGAAAGTTTCATAGCAGGTAGTGGTATTGCAGCTTCAAAGGGTAATCCAATTCTTGGGTTGATTAGGAGAAATATAATATACAAGGAGAAAAGGCTAATTATACCTCTGTATAAAACAATAGTTAGGCCTCATTTAGATTATTGCATACAAGCTTGTGGAGACCCCATCATACAAGCGTGTGGAGACCCCATCGTAAGAAGGATATATATACGCTTGAAAGAATACAGAAGAGAGCAACTAAAATGATTCCAGAACTGAGATATCTTAGTTATGATGAACGACTGAAAGAATGTGGTATAACAACCATAGAGACGATGCGTTTAAGAGGACATCAAATTGACATTTTTAAAGATATTTAATGGGTACGAAAATGTATAGAAATATTTTTTCTCACTCGAGAAAGATAATAGAACGAGCGGACATGAGGTAACATTATTGAAGGATCGGCGTAGACTGGATATCAGGAAGTACTCGTTTTCACAGAGGACAATCAATGAATGGAACAAATTATCTACAGATTGTGTAACTGTTAGCAGCGTGAATATGTTTAAAAACAAGATTGAAACGTATCTCAGGAGGGAGGATTACACATAGATATAAATGTTGGACTCTCGATAAGCCAATGGTTTCCTTGACCATTTGCCATCTGGGCCTTTGTCTAGGTTGGCAATCTTGTTAAATCTTGATTTTTTTACGATTTCATTTTTTCCGCAAATTTCACGCTTTGCAGACCTTTGCTATATTACAAATGCATAACGCCAGAAAATGAAACCCCGACACGACAAACGATGACAACCGACAAAATATTTGATAATATTGTGACTCTGTTCGTTAGAACAGCAGAATATTACAATTGATATTCTCATAAAAGATTCAACCTGCTACATTATAAATCATATATGGAAGCGGCGTCTTAGGCCTTAACTGAGCCCAATTTCACAAACATTGTGCTGTCTGTCTCGACAATGATGTTGTTGTCTTATGTGTATGAAGATTTCCTGGAAACGTTTCCCTGTGTGTGTGACCTTAGGATAGACATCAATTATTAATTCCGTCTTAGTTTCATTATTAACACTTCGATTATGCCACTAATGAGTAAACAGATCCTGGAGGTCTACCACCATCAATAGATGTGTGTGTGTGTGAGTATTGTCCTTTTTCTTCATCAATGTCACCATAGCCTCATTAAGATGGTCTCGCCGTTGGCAACAAGTCATGTGGCGTCATGCATTGTCATCCTAACTAACTATATATATATATATATATATATATATATATACATACATACATACATATTAGTGCCCAACACGGGCCGCAGCCCCCCGGTCGGGCCTCTTCATAATTTCGCGGGCCGGGCCGGACCGGGCCTGGGCATACATATTGCGGACCCGGACCGGCCCTGCCCTGAAAATAATTTAAACACATCGGGCTTGGGCCGGGCCTGGGCCTAGTGTGAGCGGGCCGGGCCGGGCTTGGGCTGGGCCTGGACATAATGAAAATATTCATACAAAACCCATATTATTAATTTTATTATTAATAAAAACTGATTTAAATTGTAATTCCGGTTAATAAATGGTTAAAATTATTTCTTTAGTATTATATAGTTGCAAATTGAGACCTTGCATGGAATTATAAATGACACAAGTGCTTTATACATTGGAATGCAGTTTAACCTCTTTTCAACAATGGGAGTTCCTATGGTATCATTTTAATAATGTGCATTCTTTTAATAGATAAATTTCATATAAAATATTCGCATGCCCATATATTTGTATTGTAATTCTTTAAACATGTACTGGCTTTCCAAGACATTGTGACTGGAGTAGTGGCACTTGTTTCACTGGCTTCATCACAGTTAATGCATGTTTCCCGTCATTCTTCTTCAGCTCAAACTTAAGTTCCTATCCCTTAATCCGTGATGTCTAGACTCTGTAAACCGCATATTTTTGGCATGAATGTACCCTTTTGCATAGATCTAATGACCCTATACCAGGCCACTTAAGTTCACCTGGCTGGAAGCTGCCAGCCCCAAATATTTACTTTAGACATATTTGCAGAGGCAATCAAGCCATGATTAACCATCAACTTAATTACCCTTTGACCAAACAAGTGGACATTCTATTGTCTAGGTCTTCCCTCCAAACATTGCCCGCCTGAATGACCAGACAACTGGCCACTGCCCACTGCCCAATAGTGCCCACCCCAGTTGGTAATTCGTATTTTTCAAATGTGTGAACAAGTGACTACTATTTAGTATCTACAACTTCCCCAGTCCTGATTCATTCACTTGTACTAATTCACACATGTCTCATCCGGATCTGTCTCAAGCTAGTGATTGCAGGCCTGCTGGAAATGCCACTGTGTGTCAGTGTCAGTGGGTGACATAGTAGTAGCTAGTACTAGCTACTAGCTAGACACTACTAAATAACAATTGACATTAGTATTTCAGTAGTAAACATTATACAATGTTCATATATTATGTTTTTTATTTATTAAAATAATAAGTCTGTTTTACAGTTTATTTGTGTTTCGTATTTCTTATAAAATTATAGTTTTATCTTCTCTAAACTTAGCGGGCCGTGGGCTTACCCGTCTTTGGCGCGCGGATATGGGCCGGGCCTGGACTCTAACTGCTAATTGCGGGCCGGGTTTGGGCTTAAATTATATATATATATATATATATATATATATATATATATATATATATATATGCACCTTCAAACACCTCCCTCAGGCGCCAATAGCCATCTTAAGCTGTCCCGTATATTTTGTAATATCTTCAATATGTCTATTGCATTGTATTGAAATATGAAAACAATATCTGAAAGTCACCAAATCGTCGTCGATTGAGGTCGTGACATCAGCTATGGTCGTGTCACCAGTGATGGTCGTGTCATCAGTAGTGGTCGTGTCACCAGTGATGGTCGTGTCATCAGTGGTGGTCGTGTGAATAGTTGTGGTCGTGTCGTCAGTGGTGGTCGTGTCATCAATGGTGATCGTGTCATCCGTTGTGGTCGTGTCATCAGTGGTGGTCGTGTCATCAGTGGTGGTCGTGTCATCAATGGTGGTCGTGTCACCAGTGGTGGTCGTGTCATCAGTGGTGGTCGTGTCATCAGTGGTGGTCGTGTCATCAATGGTGATCGTGTCATCAGTTGTGGTCGTGTCATCAGTGGTGGTCGTGTCATCAGTGGTGGTCGTGTCATCAATGGTGGTCGTGTCATCAATGGTGGTCGTGTCATCAGTGGTGGTCGTGTCATCAGTGGTGGTCGTGTCATCAGTGGTTGCACGAACGTTGCACAGGTTGATGTTTGTTGCTGTCCAACCCTCTTTGCTGTTTGCTGGAACATAATGTTGGAGGAGCAACATTCAGAGAAGCAAGATGCTTCTCTCATGTAGATATGGCCTCCACTTGGGACCATAGCGTGAATGGTCATATAATGGACGTGAATGAATTCTGGAAGGGTGGCCTTCAGCGGCGGTTGTAGCGCCTGCGGGAATGCCGCGGTCCTTGCAATTGTGTGTCTCTTTTGCTATGTGATGTCAGCTATGCTCTGATGTTGAAGGACTCCGTTCCCATCCCTGTAATGTGTAATCATGGGCTCAATGATAACCTGGTGTTTGCAGTAATAGACGGAGCTCACTTCATTGACATAACAACATGCATTGTTCTCTGCATAGTCCATTTGAATTGTACATTATTGTAGGAGCTTCATGACCGTGACGAGCCTACGTATCTCTGCATATTGTGCGTGAACACGCCTTGAGTGTTCACGAAAGTTCGCGAGGTCGCCAGTGAACTCCCGGGAGAACACATCCTTCGATGAGATCTCCTCGATGAGCTCCACTTTCTTGATGGTTTCTCCACTGAACCCGTCAGTTCTCATCCAGGGTCGAAAGGTGGTGTCAACGTCTGGTAATTCCTGAACGACAGGGTATACTTCTCCATCGCTCATAGCCAGCACAATGTCACGTGATTTGGGTAATGATTTGATCACCATAAGGGGCAGAGCCATATTCGCGTGCCTTTGACAGAAGCATTGAGTCAACTGGGTCAGTTTCACCTGCGATGGGCAATTCTTGTAGAACTGCGCTTTGCTGGTTAAACTTTCCGGATTTTCCAGCATTTACTTTTCGTAAAGAGTGTCCCTGGTGTCAGTCAAGCCGTAGCGCTTTTTGCTCATGCTTCATTGTCGTTGTATAGAACAAAAAGGATTTGACGCAGTGTGCGTATGGCGTCAAGCCCTGTTGTTTCAGTAGAGTCAGCGCCTCCTTCACTGGCGGTGCCGCGTTGTCTCGTGCAGTGGTAGATGACTCTAGTGACAGCCTGGCTTACAGGCGGCTGTTCTCATCAACCATTACTTGGAGTTTCCGTTTAAGTTTCCTGAATTTGCTTAAGGGTGTTGGCATGGCGACGATCATTCTGTAAATATAAAAACATTAATCAATTCAGTAACATACAACGCAAGACAGAAAGTACTTACTTTTAAAATATATTACATTATATGTACCTTCCTTTTTTACTTTAAAAATATACTGTTATAAGTACCTTTCTTCCTAACGTTAAAAGTATATAGCGTTATAAATGTATCTAGTCAGGCTGGAGGCCCAAATTAACAGTTCGCCTGCGTCGTAGACTCAAAGACACGAGGGGCTCGTCAGTCCGTTTGCTACGCAACAAACGTGTTGCTGAAACATTTACAGACATGTTCTACGTGTTGCCGAGTCTTTCCATTCTGAGTGCAGCTCGTTGAGTGTTGCAAACGATACAATTCATCATACATTCATGCAGTTTCGCATAAATTCAGCACAAATGCAATGCATTTTTCACATTGTACTAATTGTTGAAATGTTTACAGTACGGTTTGCAACTAATACTACATTAAATGCTAAATTGCATATAATTATATACAAATAAATTATAAATAAAATGCACAGTTTCACCTTTCCTGGCTCGACAAAGGCGGTTGTCTAAGATCTTCCGCTGATTATATGTCTTCCTTTCTTCTTCAGACACATTGGCCTTTGTCTTACGATACCGCTGTATTTAAATAAAGACACATTGGCCTTTGTCTTACGATACCACTGTATTTAAATAAAGACACATTGGCCTTTGTCTTACGATACCGCTGTATTTAAATAAAGACACATTGGCCTTTGTCTTACGATACCGCTGTATTTAAATAAAGCGCATACAAAGATTGGGAATAACATTTATGTTTTAATGTTTAGTGTTAACCAGAAGACATGAATGAGCGAAATGTGTTATCGCCGTCAATGAACTAAAATCTCTGACATTACTAAACAGGAAAAACGATATTATATCGGGCAATACAATTAGGGGAAAATACTTCAAACATGTCACCTTCTTTCTTTCCGTCTCCCTATTTTGTCAAGAGGGATTTTTCTCCTTCTGAGCTATACGCCATGTTTTGCTGCTGCGTCCTTCTTTCGTTTGGTTTCGACTGTCAGTCGTCTTTTAGGCGGCATTATATAAACTACAAAGTGTGAATAACATGTTTAAGAAATCATTGATACCCCGTCAAACGCACCGCTACTGGTGGAAGAGAGTGTGTGTACAACACATACTGCTATTATTCTGCACGCAATGGTGACAATCAATGAGAAGGAAAGTGCATTATGTTTACGATGTAAAACACGTTAATATCTATCATGTTCCCGACAACAATATCGTAATAGCTGAGCCCCTCTATTGAATTAAATATCAAGCAGCAGTGATGTAACATTATACATGATGATTTTAGTCGTTTCAAAAGATAGTGTAGTACTATTCTAAGGCTAGCGTAACGAACGTAATACATGGACATGCGCTATATTATCACCCAAGTGTAGTACTATTCTAAGGCTAGCGTAACGAACGTAATACATGGACATGCGCTATATTATCACCCAAGTGTAGTACTATTCTAAGGCTAGCGTAACGAACGTAATACATGGACATGCGCTATATTATCACCCAAGTGTAGTACTATTCTAAGGCTAGCGTAACGAACGTAATACATGGATATGCGCTATATTATCACCCAAGTGTAGTACTATTCTAAGGCTAGCGTAACGAACGTAATACATGGACATGCGCTATATTATCACCCAAGTGTAGTACTATTCTAAGGCTAGCGTAACGAACGTAATACATGGACATGCGCTATATTATCACCCAAGTGTAGTACAATTCTAAGGCTACCGTCACGAACGTAATACATGGACATGCGCTATATTATCACCCAAGTGTAGTACTATTCTAAGGCTAGCATCACGAACGAAATACATGGGTATGCTCTATACTATCACCCAATTGTAGTACTATTCTAAGGCTAGCGTCACGAACGTAATACATGGACATGCCCTATACTATCACCCAAGTGTAGTACTATTCTAAGGCTACCGTCACGAACGTAATACATGGACATGCGCTATATTATCACCCAGGCGAAACGTAATTATGTAACGTCAATGTTCACAACAAATCCATCGCAATATACTGAAATTCATCTCCCTATGATATCTACAATACATTATGATTATACTCTCAACATTTGTTCACGAAATATGTTTCAAAACAGCAAAAGTTACATTTTAATCCTTCGTTGTCACATGTTTAACGGTCCTGTGTGCTGCCAGGCGGGGAAAGTATACAACTCCAGTGCCAGGGCCTGTGTGCTGCCAGGCGGGGAAAGTATACAACTCCAGTGCCAGGGCCTGTGTGCTGCCAGGCGGGGAAAGTATACAACTCAAGTGCCAGGGCCTGTGCGCTGCCAGGCGGGGGAAGTATACAACTCCAGTGCCAGGGCCTTTGTGTTGCCAGGGCCTGTGTGTTGCCAGGGCCTGTGTGCTGCCAGGGCCTGTGTGCTGCCGTGACGGGAGAAAGTGTAGCGACACAACAAGACGAAGACTTCCGCCAATCCTGGGGGTACTGTTGGGTACTGTTGGGTATTGTTAGCCTCTTTGAAAGCATTGCCAGGTTTGCCTGGCTGATACAGACTTCTCACCTTCCAGTAATCATGTGCAGAACGAATTGATCGACGTACGTCATAATTGCAGTTACTGATTCCCCTCGCTGCCTCGTCTTCCTGTAGCTACAAAGGATTGCATTTACAAAGTCCTCAAAGGACGATGTGCTCAGTAATACATAGCCAGAAACAGGTATAATTACACGACATTTGGATATTGCCATTTAATGTCAATGCAACACGACAGTCTTTAGTTGTTCAGTGCAAGATCACTCGACCCACATTAGCGACAGCCTACGTGACGGAAGAGAGTTGGCGACCTAGAAATAATTGACTATTTCCTGGAATGCACATTCCTATCTCCGACAGGCTTCCTAACCCTTAGTTTCCTCGACAAAGTGTGCGTTGTGGTCGTCGTAGTGAAGATCAAGACGTTGCGGACGGTGACGAATATCTTTCTGTCGAATCTCGCCGTCAGCGACATGATACTCGCCGCATTCGTTCTACCGCAGCAGGTCCATGACGTCTCTCACACGGATGAATATTTCGAACGTAAATCGTATCGCCGGCGCTGGTGCTAAGTCAAAGTTCTCCCCAATCAAAGCACGTGAACGGCCGTCACAGAAACAGTTATGCAGGTAAATGCCTATATTTCGAAACAGCGCACGTATTAATCCAATATGAGAGCGAGAGGGGGAGATATATATGCCATCAGCATATTCTCAACTAGTTACCCACCTAGCTGGTTACGTAAAGGCAGCTGTGAACACCCTTTGGTATAGCATATGACCGCGTGATCTGTATGTTTGACATAATAATGACCTTGACGCCAGTAGTTATACCCAAAACACCCATATTCTTTGGATATCACAGGACTAAGTGATGCGCCAATGAATGGTATAGACTTATTTAACGTCTTGTTCTGTGCATAATATTTAATAAGCGGTCAAAATAGAATCAGCCTTAAAGGGAATGAGCTATGCTGGTGCTCGTCCATCAAGCTCTTTTTCAGCATTAAATTCATTAAATGCTAAATATTAATGAATAATAACCTTTATTAATATAGTGCCGTATATACAGAAAAATATGTTCAGAGGCGTTTAAAATGCAACATTGACAAATATTATTAATATAAGAAAATTCATAAATGAATACAATGGTAATGCTTTTATAACAGGTAAGAGTCAGGTATAAATTATTGTATACCCAAATTACTAAATATAATAAAAAATTACTAAATATAATAAAAAAGTTAAATACCTGTGAGATAAAAAAAATATATGTTTTAATATGAAACAGTTTGAGTGAATTTGTGACACGAATATAGTCCGGTAGGTGTTTCTATAGCCGCGGTGCCGTCACGGAGAAAGCACGTCTACCGTACGTTGGCCAGAGCGTGCATTTGTTCCGTCCTGTGATCTAATGTCCTAAACAGATATGGTCGGTCTGGTTCTCCGTTCTATTTTCTGGTGATATTTGTGGACATTCGGCTGTGGAAATTTCGCTGTCTCCAGTGATAAGTCTATTGAATGCGCAAATGTATGTTAATATCTCACCGTTCTGGTTCATTTTGCTGAGGCTGTCTTTAACCATCACCTCTTCATTTACTGTGGTTTGTTCTGATTTGGCATTGAAATCTACCATTAGAATTGTCAAGTCTTTGTACTGTAATATGTTAACTACAGACAGTTATATAAGTATTCCATATATTTCGCCCTCATTGTCGTTTCATAACACTGCTGTAATTGATTGATTGAATGTTTCGTCCTAGTCTTGAACTATACTTATATGACTCTTACATCTGCTGTCTCTCATGTGATGAGGGCGACCCAACCCTCTTATATTAGGCTTATATGACTCTTACCTATGCGGTCTCTCGTGTGATGAGGGCGACCTAACCCTCTTATACTAGACTTATATGACTCTTACATCTGCTGTCTCCCGTGTGATGAGGACGACCTAACCCTCTTATACTAGACTTATATGACTCTTACCTATGCGTTCTCCCGTGTGATGAGGGCGACCTAACCCTCTTATACTAGACTTATATGACTCTTACCTATGCGTTCTCCCATGTGATGAGGACCATATAATCCTCTTATACTAGACTTATATGACTCTTACCTAGGCTGTATCCCATGTGATGAGGATGACCTAACCCTCGTATACTAGACTTAATCCTCTTATATTAGACTTATATGACTCTTACCTCTGCTGCCTCCCATGTGATGAGGACGACCTAACCCTCTTATACTAGACTTATACGACTCTTACCTATGCGTTCTCCCATGTGATGAGGACGACCTAACCCTCTTATACTAGACTTATATGACTCTTACCAATGCAGTCTCCAGTGTGATGAGGACGACATAATCCTCTTATACTAGACTTATATGACTATTACCTATGCTGTCTCCCGTGTGATGAGGGCGACCTAACCCTCTTATACTAGACTTATATGACGCTTAACTATGCTGTCTCCCGTGTGATGAGGACGACCTAAGCCTCTTATACTAAACTTATATGACTCTTACCTATGCTGTCTCCCATGTGATGAGGACGACATAATCTTCTTATACTAGACTTATATGACTCTTACCTATGCTGCCTCCCATGTGATGAGGACGACCTAACCCTCTTATGCTAGACTTAGATAACTCTTACCTATGCTGTCTCCCATGTGATGAGGGCGACCTTATCATCTTATATTAGACTTATATGACTCTTACCTATGCGGTCTCCCATGTGATGAGAGCGACCTAACCCTCTTATACTAGACTTATATGACTAGTATCTATGCTGTCTCCCGTGTGATGAAGGCGACCTAACCCTCTTATACTAGATTTATATGACTCTTACCTATGCTGTCTCCCATGTGATGAGTACGTCATAATCCTCTTATACTAGTCTTATATGACTCTTACCTATGCTGTCTCCCATGTGATGAGGACGACTTAACCCTCTTATACTAGACTTATATGACTCTTACATCTGCTGTCTCCCGTGTGATGAGGGCGACCTAACCCTCTTATACTAGACTTATATGACTCTTACCTATGCTGTCTCCCATGTGATGAGGACGACCTAATCCTCTTATACTAGACTTATATGTTTCTTACCTATGCTGTCTCCCGTGTGATAAGGACGACCTAACCCTCTTATAGTAGACTTATATATTTCTTACCTATGCTGTATCCAATGTGATGAGGGCGAACTAACCCTCTTATACTAGGCTTATATGACTCTTACATCTGCTGTCTCACGTGTGATGAAGACGAACTAACCCTCTTATACTAGACTTATATGATTCTTACCTAGGCTGTGTCCCATATGATGAGGGCGAACTAACCTCTTATACTAGACTTATATGACTCTTACCTGTGCTGTCTCCCATATGATGAGGGCGACCTAACCCTCTTATAATAGACTTATATGATTCTTACATCTGCTGTCTCCCGTGTGATGAGGACGACCTAACCCTCTTATACTAGACTTATATGACTCTTACCTATGCTGTCTCCCGTGTGATGAGGGCGACCTAACCCTCTTATACTAGACTTATATGACTCTTACCTATGCTGTCTCCCGTGTGATGAGGGCGACCTAACACTCTTATACTAGACTTATATGACTCTTACCTATGCTGTCTCCCGTGTAACGAGGGCGACCTAACCCTCTTATACTAGACTTATATGACTCTTACCTAGGCTGTCTCCCATGTGATGAGGACGACCTAACCCTCTTATACTAGACTTATATGACTCTTACATAGGCTGTCTCCCGTGTGATGAGGACGACCTAACCCTCTTATACTAGACTTATATGACTCTTACCTAGGCTGTCTCCCATGTGATGAGGGCGACCTAACCCTCTTATACTAGACTTATATGACTCTTACATCTGCTTTCTCCCGTGTGATGAGGGCGACCTAACTCTCTTATGCTAGACTTATATGACTATTACATCTGCTGTCTCCCGTGTGATGAGGACGACCTAACTCTCTTATGCTAGACTTATATGACTATTACATCTGCTGTCTCCCGTGTGATGAGGACGACCTAACTCTCTTATGCTAGACTTATATGACTCTTATCTATGCTGTCTCCCGTGTGATGAAGGCGACCTAACCCTCTTATACTAGATTTATATGACTCTTACCTATGCTGTCCCCCATGTGATGAGTACGTCATAATCCTCTTATACTAGTCTTATATGACTCTTACCTATGCTGTCTCCCATGTGATGAGGACGACCTAACCCTCTTATACTAGACTTATATGACTCTTACATCTGCTTTCTCCCGTGTGATGAGGGCGACCAAACCCTCTTATACTAGATTTATATGTTTCTTACCTATGCTGTATCCAATGTGATGAGGGCGACCTAACCTTCTTATACTAGGCTTATATGACTCTTACATCTGCTCTCTCCCGTGTGATGAGGGCGACCTAACCCTCTTATACTAGACTTATATGACTCTTACATTTGCTGTCTCCCGTGTGATGAGGACGACCTAACCCTCTTATACTAGACTTATATGACTCTTACCTATGCTGTCTCCCGTGTGATGAGGGCGACCTAACCCTCTTATACTAGACTTATATGACTCTTACCTAGGCTGTCTCCCATGTGATGAGGACGACCTAACCCTCTTATACTAGACTTATATGACTCTTACATCTGCTGTCTCCCGTGTGATGAGGACGACCTAACCCTCTTATACTAGACTTATATGACTCTTACCTAAGCTGTCTCCCATGTGATGAGGACGACCTAACTCTCTTATACTAGACTTATATGACTCTTACATCTGCTGTATCCCATGTGATGAGAATGACCTAACCCTCGTATACTAGACTTATATGACTCTTACCTCTGCTGCCTCCCATGTGATGAGGACGACCTAACCCTCTTATACTAGACTTATGTGACTCTTACATCTGCGGTCTCCCGTGTGATGAGGACGACCTAACCCTCTTATACTAGACTTATATGACTCTTACCTATGCTGTTTCCCATGTGATGAGGACGACATAATCCTCTTAAACTAGACTTATATGACTCTTACCTATGCTGCCTCCCATGTGATGAGGACGACCTAACCCTCTTATGCTAGACTTATATAACTCTTACCTGTGCTGTCTCCCATGTGATGAGGGCGACCTTATCATCTTATATTAGACTTATATGACTCTTACGTATGCGGTCTCCCATGTGATGAGAGCGACCTAACCCTCTTATACTAGACTTATATGACTCTTATCTATGCTGTCTCCCGTGTGATGAAGGCGACATAACCCTCTTATACTAGATTTATATGACTCTTAGCTATGCTGTCTCCCATGTGATGAGTACGTCATAATCCTCTTATACTAGTCTTATATGACTCTTACCTATGCTGTCTCCCATGTGATGAGGACGACCTAACCCTCTTATACTAGACTTATATGACTCTTACATATGCTGTCTCCCGTGTGATGAGGGCGACCTATCCCTCTTATACTAGACTTATATGACTCTTACCTATGCTGTTTCCCATGTGATGAGGACGACCTAATCCTCTTATACTAGACTTATATGTTTCTTATCTATGCTGTCTCCCGTGTGATAAGGACGACCTAACCCTCTTATACTAGATTTATATTACTCTTACCTATGCTGTCTCCCATGTGATGAGGTCGACCTAACCCTCTTATACTAGACTTATATGTTTCTTACCTATGCTGTATCCAATGTGATGAGGGCGACCTAACCCTCTTATACTAGGCTTATATGACTATTACATCTGCTGTCTCCCGTGTGATGAGGGCGACCTAACCCTCTTATACTAGACTTATATGACTCTTACATCTGCTGTCTCCCGTGTGATGAGGACGACCTAACCCTCTTATACTAGTCTTATATGACTCTTACCTATGCTGTCTCCCGTGTGATGAGGGCGACCTAACCCTCTTATGGTTGTATAAATACCACCAAATTCTCCATAAATTGTCATAACTGTGTTCACCTAATCTAGCTTCGTTCTAGGACTGTGCTATCACTGTTGTGTCATTTCGTCACTACGTGGGCAGCCTTCTCTGTTTAATGCATGGCTCTGATGCTCCGTGTGAAGATTTTGTGAGGTTTTCTTGGAAGATAAGAGGGCCATCGGCGAAGTAGTTTCAGCTAAGTATACACTGCAATACGCTGTCATCTCCAAGGGAGACTCTTCCTGTTCCACGTGTGGCTGAGTTTTGGCTTCCTGTGTCGATGTTACTCTGACAATCTCTTTTTGCCCTACCTTCTCTTTTTTATCCGGGCATTGGACCAATTGAAGAGTTTAGCAAAGCACCGTTTACAATCAATTATATGCTATATCCTCCTCTGGTAGCACGAAGGGCCACCAACGCATCAACTGCCGACAGCCGACCGCCTTTGGAACGAACTCCAGAGGAAATAGTTAGCGTAAAAAACAGATCACATTTCAAGAACAGAGTCAACGTCTTCCTTGCTGTACTGGCTCAGTATCCGTAACCACAATGGAGGTGTACGGTGTCAGTACCCGTCACCACAATGGATGTGTACGGTGTTAGTACCCGTCACCACAATGGAGGTGTACGGTGTCAGAACCCGTCACCACAATGGAGATGTACGGTGTCAGTATCCGTCACCACAATGGAGGTGTACGGTGTCAGTACTCGTCACCACAATGGAGATGTACGGTGTCAGTACCCGTCACCACAATGGAGGTGTATGGTGTCAGTACTCGTCACCACAATGGAGATGTACGGTGTCAGTTCCCGTCACCACAATGGAGGTGTACGGTGTCAGTACTCGTCACCACAATGGAGAGGGACAACTGCTTAGCCGAGGTAGAAACCCACATAGAGGCCCTTATGGAAGCATACACTATTGCATAGCACCATTGTATGCCATGGTGTACCATGGTGCTTTGAAACAGACAAACCATGGTAATATACAATCATGTTTTGAAACCATGGTAAACTATTGTATGCCATACATTGCCATAAACAATATATGACAAAGCATGGTATGCCAACATTTACCATGGTTTATCACAGTTTACCATGACATTTGGTGTACGAACTTAGCTTACCGTTTCAAATAAAGGTACGACCGAGAGATTCACGCCTGAGAAGATCTCGACAATCTTCATTAGTTAATTAATACGCACCCAGTGGAAGTTTTCGATTAATTAAAATGTCAAAAAATCGATATTTTGTATTTGGTTTTTATTAACATAATTAGTTTTACGGTCAACCAGATCCATATACACAGTCATGTCACTATTTTATTTGCTTACTCCATATAACATCGATCTTTGTTTGCAGCAGCAAACGCAGCGCCGCACCAGTATGTTTTTATTGATCGAGGCCTAAGGCTCTGAGAATGCTTGTGGGGTATTTTACTTCGTCGTGCATAGGTTCTATATATGTATATGTATATGTATATATATATATATATATATATATATATATATATATATATATATATATATATATATATATATATATATATATCAGGTGGAAAGAACCAACGCCGCTTTAGTTTCTCATCCGAAAGACACACGCAAAGTGGGGTTAACGACATTGTTTTTAAACGACTGTAGTTGCTCTCCTAACCAGGTGACCTCCGTTGACCTTTCCGGTACTCAATCTGCCCAGCTACCGCGGCCCTGAAGGAAGACCAAGAGCTTATGGACTGACAACTGCAATGAGGTTCATGAAGTATGATGATCTACCTGATGAAATACCATGGTAAAATACCATGGTGTTTTGAAACAGGTTAATGGTTTACCATACATTGTCATAGAAAATATATGACAAAGCATGATATACCATTGTTTACCATGGTAAACCAAGGTATACTGTATTCCTGTTTACATGAGGCACGGAATGCATTTACTGATTTATTTTTCTTGAGTACAGCACTAGGGGATGTACATTGTCGTGATGTTGACAAATGAAGCAGTTTAAAAGTGTGCAGTGTTCTTGATATTGTTGAAAATAATGTGTTTTAATTAACATAAATGGAAAAACTGTGTGTTTCTATCTTGTTTTTTTTCTGTATCTTGGATGCTATTTAATAGAAGAGGTAGACTTTGTCTAACGCAACCTTTAGCAGATTACCAGGTCATCATGTGCTCTCCTGGTATTTGTGTGCCTTTTACTAGTGCAAGCTGCGTGGACTCAACGAATACTTGGCGAAATCGCATCTGGTGTCATTACGCCTTTCATATATTCCTGTATGTAGTTCTTGGCTACTTATATAGCCATTGACGACTTTGTAGGTTTGTAGTTATTATATAACATGTACTATCATTTTGGACCTTAGAATCTTTCTGGCTTGAGTAGCAAATGGTTTACGCTGTGGTCAATTCAGTCTCGTGCATCACTCTGGTGTGGCAGTCTCTGTGGCGGTCAATTCCGTCTCGTGCATCACTCTGGTGTGGCAGTCTCTGTGGTGGTCAATTCCGTCTCGTGCATCACTCTGGTGTGGCAGTCTCTGTGGCGGTCAATTCCGTCTCGTGCATCACTCTGGTGTGGCAGTCTCTGTGGCGGTCAATTCCGTCTCGTGCATCACTCTGGTGTGGCAGTCTCTGTGGCGGTCAATTCCGTCTCGTGCATCACTCTGGTGTGGCAGTCTCTGTGGCGGTCAATTCCGTCTCGTGCATCACTCTGGTGTGGCAGTCTCTGTGGCGGTCAATTCAGTCTCGTGCATCACTCTGGTGTGGCAGTCTCTGTGGTGGTCAATTCCGTCTCGTGCATCACTCTGGTGTGGCAGTCTCTGTGGTGGTCAATTCCGTCTCGTGCATCACTCTGGTGTGGCAGTCTCTGTGGTGGTCAATTCCGTCTCGTGCATCACTCTGGTGTGGCAGTCTCTGTGGTGGTCAATTCCGTCTCGTGCATCACTCTG
>BSQZ01000097.1:1242500-1252500 GCA_033239005.1 Lamellibrachia satsuma | reverse complement strand
CTGAAAGATGACAGCGTGTTGTAGTAGATGGGGTGGTTTCAAACTGAAAATCAGTTTTGAGTGGGGTACCACAAGGATCAATATTAGGACCTTTATTATTCTTAATATATCAATATATCAATGACTTGGACGACAACATAACAGGCAACGTACTGAAATTTGCGGATGACACAAAAGTGTTTAGAAAGGTTAACACTGATGGTGATAAACAACATTTACAAAACGATCGAGACAAATTAGTTAAATGATCTAACAAATAGCAAATGTTATTACATTTTGTGAAATATAAATGTGTACATACAGGACTCGGGAACTTGGAAATAAACGATAAATGGGAGATACAATTCTAGATACTACGGTAAAAGAAAAGGACTCAGAAATAAAAATAATAATTATGATAATAACGATAATAATGATGATATGAAAGTTTCAGAACAGAATGGTATTGAAGCTTAAAATTGTAATCACATTATTGGGTTCATTATGAGAAACAACGTACATGGAAAAAGCTACTTATGCCTACGTATAAAGCAATAGTTAAACCTCATTTAGAATACTATATATAAACGTGGATACTATATCGTAAGAAGGATATATATTGGCTTGAACGCATACAGAGGAGAGCAACTAAACGTATTCCAGAACTGAGAGACCTTAGTTATGATTAACGTCTGAAATAATGTGGTTTAACAACTCTAGAGGCAAGGAGGTTAAGACGAGATCAGATTAATTTTATTTTTAGATATTGAATGGGTATGAAACTATTTACATAAATACGTTTTTTTTACTGAATAAAAATAGTAGAACTAGAGGACATGAGGTAAAATTAGTAAAGGATCAGTGTAGATTGGATATCAGGAAGTACTCGTTCTCACAGAGGAAAATAAATGAATGTAACAAATTGTCTACGGATTGTGTATCTGCTAGGAGCCTGAATATGTTTAAAAACAAGGTTGACACGTACCCAAGAGGGGGGTGACACGTAGATGAACATTGTTGGACTCTCTGTAAGCCAATGACTTCCTTGTCCACTTGTCATCTCGGCCTTTCGCTTGGATGGCAAATGTTGTTAAAATTGTTTAACTCTTTTTACAAATCATGTGTATCAACGACAAATGATGGGACGATTTTCAATCACAAATAAATACCGGTTCACATTTAAAATAATATTCATGCTGTGCGATATATGCCTCCCCATCGTATCTTCTTCGGGGCTGCACGCAAAGGTCCGGGACGCATTTCTCCCATATGTAGATGTGTTTTAATTGTCCGTCTTCTATGGGCTCGCCATGTCAAGATTTATAATTGATTTTGTACTCAATCGACCAGTGAGTACATATATTATTTCATAAATGTAGTCAACGCATTGTTCTCCAGTTTCGAAGAGATTTTAATTGTGTAAATCAGACGGCTACGTACACAGTAGCAATATAATCACTCATGATGACAATGAAAAGAAACAGTGAAGATCTATATCACCGTAAACCGTAAAGAAAATTATTTAACGTAAACATCACGTAAAATGTACATAGACTCTTAACGTCTAGAAGACTTGACAATAAATTCTGACCGGACATTTTTAATTATAAAGCTAAAGCAGGTACGGCCCGCCGCCTGAAAATTGTAATGCCTAAAATTAGGCATGACTACACACATGAGTGTGAATTTAAATAGTCTTGCCCGCCCTTTGGAAACGCTCCTCCGGTGCACTTACGCTATCAGCTTACCACATTCAGACGTCGTCACAATAGGCGCTGTGATTG
This sequence comes from Lamellibrachia satsuma, assembly GCA_033239005.1. Classification (NCBI taxonomy): domain Eukaryota; kingdom Metazoa; phylum Annelida; class Polychaeta; order Sabellida; family Siboglinidae; genus Lamellibrachia; species Lamellibrachia satsuma. The sequence continues at coordinate 1,250,737 of BSQZ01000097.1, read as the reverse complement.
CTTAAATACCCAATTCGCTTTACCATTGGTCAACTTGTTAAACCATCTACCGTCTCAACTGCTGGACAGTGACATCTGCCAGCACTTCCTTGCCCAGTTAGTAAGTTAAACATTTGAACTCTTGGAGCTGGCCAAATCCAGGGTTCCCAGGTTTCCCACTCACTTCCCTAATTACGTTGACCTCCGAGTTCAGAGCAATTTAGCAAATGTCAGGATTAAAGGGCGGAACATCGTGTTCAATTAAGGGCGGACTAAAGGGGCTAAACTTTGTCATCAATCTTTGGCACCATATGGATTTTGTCCATATCCACTTGGGTGGTGTAACTATAATCTTTTGGAAACATGCCTTTCTTTTGCTAATCTAGGCTTAATACATCGATTAAACACCTCTTAATGACTTAGTAATAATAGCTATTAAAAACTAATAAATAAATCTGCATATACTTCACAAAGATGCGAGGTCATTCTTTAGTTACGTCCGTATGATGCGATGATTACGTATATATTTATGTTGTTTGATTTTTTTCTACCTGAACATAGTAATAGCGACTGAGGGGTGTACATTCCTACTTTTTAAATGAGGCCTGTTTACTTATTCATAAATATAATAAGCTCTTTTTTTCCATATATAATAATATATACATTAATGAGTATGTTTATATGTGTGTTTGTCTGTTGTGTATTATTCACGGCCGCATTTGTGGGCCGATTCGGACGAAAAAAAAGGCTATAGCGGACGTTGCGGAATCATTTTGATTTCTATGTCATCGGAAAGATAATAATTATGCGTACAAATGCGCTGGACGCACGAAGTAATCAGGAATACATTTCAATTTATATTTTTTTTATGTTCCATAGAGGTGTTTTGTATATAGAAACGTCAATATATAGCATTACAAAGTAACACTAGCTACACTGCAGTGACATTGTATTTATCCAAAGACATTGTTTTTGGAAAAAAGCTACATTATAGCAGCATCGTAGCGCAGTCCATAGTGGCCACTTGAAAAAAGACCTATATAATAATAATGTAGATCAGTACAAAATACCTATGGCTGCCTTTTCTCTTAGTGCAACGCCGGGTAACTCAGCTACTTTGTTTTACTTTTCGTCTGTGGTACACTGCACACTGCTCTGAATGTTTCATGTCAGCACTAACCTACTTGGTCGCGTGCGTTCGTGCGTGCGTGCATGTGTGCGTGGTTGAGTGTGTGCGTGCGTGCGTTCGTGCTTGCGTGCGTGCGTGCGTGCGTGCGTGCGTGCGTGCGTGCGTGCGTGCGTGCGTGCGTGCGTGCGTTCGTGCGTTTAGGTATATTTCCCAAAATCGAATAACATCTGCCATTTTTTAGGCCATTTCATTAATTTGTCTGGATCATCTTGTCTTTCGTATGATGTACTACCATATGAAGTTGCAATTGCACACTGCTCTGGGTGTTTCATGTCAGCACTTACGTACTTGCGTGCTTGCTCGCGTGCGTTCGTGCGTGCGTGCATACGTGCGTGGTTGCGTGCGTGCGTGCGTGCGTGAGTGCGTGTGTGTAGGTATATTTCCCAAAATCGAATAACATCTACCATTTTTTAGACCATTTCATTAATTTGTCTGGATCAACTTGTAAATATTGTTTATCTCCGTCATTTAAAAAAAATTATTTTCTTTCTATTTCTTAGACATCAGTACAAAATACCTATGGCTGCCTTTTTCTCTTAATGCAACGCCGGGTAACTCAGCTATTATGTTATGTTTTTCGTACTACCTTATGAAGCTGCAATTGCACACTGCTGTGAATGTTTCATGTCAGCACTTACGTACTTGCGTGCTTGCTCACGTGCGTTCGTGCGTGCGTGCGTGCGTGCGTGCGTGCGTTCGTGCGTGTAGGTGTATTTCCCAAAATCGAATAACATCTGCCATTTTTAGACCATTTAATTAATTTGTCTGGATCATCTTGTAAATATTGTTTATCTCCATCATTTATAATTTTTTTTATTTTCTTTCTATTTCTTAATCATCTGCACATTGTAGTACCTTTCTTTTCATACCATCTTCCAAGTCATTTTAGTTTAAGTAGTAATCTTTGATGTGGCACTTTATCAAAAGTTTCCTCATGAAACAATTGATGCATTAAACATAATATACGCAAAATACAACGAAATATTCCAGGATACGGATTTATTGATCAATACAACTCTTCCGAATTCTATATTTTCAACATGGCCGTTCTCAGTAAGCAGCCACAACCCGAATCAGGATTTGCCGGTTGCTTAGTACCTTCTGGAACCGTAATTGAAGTATTGGTAGCATTTAGCGAAGCCACGTCGGTCACACTGGCAGCAGCAACATACATTACAAGCACTGTGATGGTAGTCGTAACTGTATGTTGTAACCTGGCATGTACAACACCCGTACCTGCATTTTACATTGCAGGTTTTCACTGAAACCAGAGAACATATCAGTTTATTATCACACTTTAATGCACGTCCTATACATGAATATTTGCGTGGACTTCGAAATCAGTGTATATTTATGATTGAATCAATACCTGCACAGCTAATTTCAATTGATGAACATCACTCCCGCCAACTGAACAGTTCGATATATACCATACTGGGCAATCTGGAGTGAAATGCATGCGGAAAGATAAGTATTATACCTGATTCAACATTTCTCCGGATATTTATTATTGTTAGACCACATTTTGTAAAAGTGTAAAAACATCACGTGAACCAAATTGTGAACATTATACGACGTTTAAAACATACGTTGATTCTAGATTGAGGAAGCAATTTTGTTTACAAATATACATTAATATATGTTCCAATCATGTTGTATGTATCGTCAGTACGTTTCTTCGAAGGTAATGCCGGTTAAAATAACACATTTTAGATATAATATAGCGCGTGTTTTTTTTGTGTTTTTTTTTAAACGCGACACTAGTTATTTATTAATCCAGGAGGAGACTATATACGGGTGGTTCTTGGTGAATTGTGTCTGTCTACGTCACAAAGACCTTCACTTGATTAAGGTTTTCGTAAAATCACTGCCAACAATAGAAGCTAATCTACAGTGCGCTGAAACGTTCACTCAAACTCCACAAAAGATAGAAATTTGTAATATATTCGTAGAACTTTCAAAGGTTAAAAGTGTTAACCTTTCACGATATGACATATCATTGCTGGAGAATTGGTGAAAAATAAAATATGCGATCATCTATTTTATAAAAATATTTTTTTTTACTTGAACTGGGCAAGGATTTAGTTTGGATCGTCTGAGTTATCATTATATACCAATTAAATTGGATTGAAAATTCGTGACGTAAAGGACATTATGTCACGTAGAGGACCAGCCGTGTCAGGACGACTCGCCGTCGCCGTCCGTATATATATATATATATATATATATATATATATATATATATATATATATATATATATATATATATATATATATATTAACGGACAGGCGAGTCGTCCTGTCATATTATATATTATATATATATATATATATATATGAAGAACATATTCATTATAACAAATACTGTTGTGTTTCGTTCAACGTTTTTTTGTGTGTGTTTATAATCGTAGAAAAAGCAGTCAATAATTTCGCCGATTGGATTATAAGAATACATGCATCAATACAATTTTCAATGCACATATACACATGTGTAATGTGTGTGTATAATTATATATATATATATATATATATATATATACATTTATATATATATACATTTATATATATATATATATATATACATTTATACGCACATAAATAATAAAAATATATATATATATATATATATATATATATATATATATATATATATTTGTATGTATGTATGTGCGTATAAATGTATATATATATATATATATATATATCATTATACACACACATTACACATGTGTATATGTGTATTGAAAATTGTATTGATGCATGTATTCTTATAATCCAATCGGCGACATTATTTACTGTTTTTTTCTACGATTATAAACACACACAAAAAACGTTGAACGAAACACTACATTATTTTTTATAAAGAATATGTTCTTCAGTTACTTTGCCAGAATGAACATGGTAATACTAGAATGAATATATTCTTCAATTAGTTTGTAATTGTCATGAAAATACTCACTACAGGATCCGTTATCATAACCACCATATCCACCGTTATAGGCGTCTACGATCGTCGACAAGGCGACGATCATAACGAGCATAAAGACTGTCAATTTGAGAGCGTTCATGCTGGAAGACGAAATGTAGTATCTTTGTGGCATTCACAGAGTTTTCATGATCGACAAACGGTGCATTCTTAATGAAGACAATTGAAATACATAACGACAATATCAACATCCAAAGAAAAGAAAAGTTCATATACGCGAAAGGATAATATTGCAGAAACCGACTGTAGCATGTAATAGGAGTGCACTGTTACTTGAATTTCACTCGGCGGATTTGTGTAAATTTTTGTACAATACTTAATTCAATATGTTTTTGTGATCAGTTTTGCAGATTTATTCTTTATCTGAAGAGTTCGAAAGTGGCACACATTAAAAAAACCAGTTGAACTTCATCAATCGTATGTAATTAATATGTGATCTGTCATGGAGCTGTCCAGGAGATATAGATTTGGAATATTGTGACGTTTACATGACATCCGCTAATAAGCAATTATTATGAGGCAGCGTGTTAAACATCATTACACTGTTACAAACATGCAATTATACTTACATGGAATGAGATTCTTCAAGGTCCTGTGGTCTGCGAACAGCACTGACGGCAAGAGATGATGAACAGGTAAAACGCTCTGACTTTATATAGTGAGTTCTGGCTTGTGCGTGTGTACAGCATGACACGAAGGTTACGGTGTCTTTCTTTTTATCGAAAGAAAAAGAAAGAGAAAATTGTTTGATGTCACTGGTAACCAGTTGTGTTGAAGCAATGTTTTTGTTTTCAAGTGCGTCATACCTGCAAGGGAGCATTTGAAAAAAAACTTTTTTTTCGTGTGATGAATCGACACTGTATCTCTTGCTGTGTTCGAGAAGTTTCTTCTGTTCGCCGCTTTACATGTTAATTAATTACCGGTCACCAACAGAATATGTTAATTAATTACCGGTCACCAACAGAATATGCATATCAAATTATGTAGAGAGTAACGATAACGTACGTACATCAGCCGGTCGATATACCACAATAATGTCACAACTTGGTTATTGACAGTTCGGGTACGATACGTAATACTCGTGTAAGAGACGGCAGTGTTAGTTGAACCATTGTTCGTTCCTTTTCATATTTGGACACAATCATATGTCAATACTGTCTTTACTCACATCAACTATGATCATCAATTTTGCCCAATATAATGCATATATTATACATATATGATTATATGTAAGTTACTTGGCAGGGTTGGTAAACTAGCTCCACTGACACATGGTGTCGGGTAAGTTGAGTCACATTGAAGTGTACATTGAGTAGAAATGGGTAAGCGCTTTTATTTGTATAATTTATGTAGGCCTTCGGCCCTGGTACGTACTGCAGAGGACAGACAACTCCGGCGAGGACTGTGCATGAATGGTACCCCTACGACAGAGGACAGACAACTCCTGCGACGACTGGGCATGAATGGTGCCCCTACGACAGAGGACAGACAACTCCGGCGAGGACTGTACATGAATGGTACCCCTACGACAGAGGACAGACAACTCCGGCGAGGACTGTGCATGAATGGTACCCCTACGACAGAGGACAGACAACTCCGGCGAGGACTGTGCATGAATGGTACCCCTACGACAGAGGACAGACAACTCCTGCGACGACTGGGCATGAATGGTGCCCCTACGACAGAGGACAGACAACTCCGGCGAGGACTGTACATGAATGGTACCCCTACGACAGAGGACAGACAACTCCTGCGACGACTGGGCATGAATGCTGCCCCTACGACAGAGGAGAGACAACTCCGGCGAGGACTGTGCATGAATGGTACCCCTACGACAGAGGACAGACAACTCCTGCGACGACTGGGCATGAATGGTACCCCTACGACAGAGGACAGACAACTCCGGCGAGGACTGTGCATGAATGGTACCCCTACGACAGAGGACAGACAACTCCGGCGAGGACTGTGCATGAATGGTACCCCTACGACAGAGGACAGACAACTCCTGCGACGACTGGGCATGAATGGTGCCCCTACGACAGAGGACAGACAACTCCGGCGAGGACTGTGCATGAATGGTACCCCTACGACAGAGGACAGACAACTCCTGCGACGACTGGGCATGAATGGTGCCCCTACGACAGAAGACAGACAACTCCGGCGAGGACTGTGCATGAATGGTACCCTACGACAGAGGACAGACAACTCCGGCGAGGACTGTTCATGAATGGTACCCCTACGACAGAGGACAGACAACTCCGGCGAGGACTGTGCATGAATGGTACCCCTACGACAGAGGACAGACAACATCTACGACAGAGGAGAGACAACCCCTACGACAAAGGACAGACAACCCCTACGACAGAGGACAGACAACCCCTACGACAGAGGACAGACAACCCCTACGACAGAGGACAGACAACTCCGGCGAGGACTGTACATGAATGGTACCCCTACGACAGAGGACAGACAACCCCTATGAAGTAAATCGGCACTCGTCTTCGTTTTTAATCACTGTTCACCTAATCGTCCCCTGAGCATTCCGTCGTTCAATTAGCCCCGTTTTGTCTACTAAGCTTTCATAATAATAATAACTATTATTAAAAGTGTATTTCGCAAGCTAAAGCAAGCAGCTGGCTCATACGCCCGCTTACACCGCTTCCCTTCAATTATTATTCGGTCTAGTTTGCTCCACTAGGATTTATTCTTGGTGATACGACGTAGCTGTTCCATGTCAACCATAGGGGACACAAATGATTCGAGGCTGTAGTTGACGAGATAATGCACTTCCCTCCCCCAAGTTGTGCATACAATAACACCTTAAATGTACCCATGTCATTTTAAAATAAACCATTGGTATTAGCATAATCATATGTTAATATTAGTTGTTTTTAATAAATAACATAAGTAAATTTGTTCTTGTTTGTTCTCTCTGTTTTATTTCCAAATACGTTTATGTGTGTAATGCGAAAGTGGATAGCTTGTCGTTGGGGGCCGAAAGTGAACATTTATGGTAATTATGGGAAAATTTGCATAAAATCCACATGACAGCAAACTAGAGTAGCTAGCCGTATAGTCTTTAGCGGCATGTCGATCTGCTGCAGGTCGGTGCCATAGGTGCCGAGGAGGCCGGTGCAAGGTCGGCCGAAATATCCATTGAGTCCGTCCCTTTGGCTATATGCGGATTATGCTAGGTTTGCAGGCACCTCCTCAATATTGCGTGAAGTGATGTAAAATAATTTTATTCCTCGGGCATAGGTAAGCATAGGTAAGCATAGGTAAGCCATTTGTGAATGCACAGACAATAAAGTCTCGTCAAAAGCGTTGACATTTTTACAAAGCAGCAGATATTAACCAAAATCACTTACAGTTGCAGCTGTCACCAACAGCTGAACTCTGTTTGTGACAGGCAGAGCTGATTTTTCGTACTTGCTTTGCTAAACTAGCCTTATGTCATACCGATAGAGTTAGATCCCCCGATCCTAAAGCAGAAAAGACTCAGAAAAGGTATCGCCAAACATTCATATTTATCAAAGGTATCGGATCGATGTTTCAGGATAGAAGATATACACAGTCTCCATCCAACTTATGCTTTTAAGAGGATGACAAATTCATCATAGCCATTGCGGGTATATCATAAAGACACTGGTGTATTAATGTGATTGTGCATTTCTGAAAAATGGATACACGGTCATTCACTCTGGAAGAGAAAATGATATCCAGAGGAAACGTAATGATCAGCTGAAGAACACCAGAACATGCAGATCGGCAAAACTTGGCTCAGATCACTTCCTGATCATAGCAAATATAGATGTCAAAGATCACACAGAAATTTAACCAAGATGTACGATGTGGATAAGCTTTGTGATACGAGACAAGGCAAAAGTTCCAGGAGAAGATCGGTGTTTCCCTTGAACATATGTTGGAAATTGGTGATATACCAGTGGAGGAACTCTGGTTGGACAGATACAACAAATGAAATCACTGAACCGTACAGAGATAAGGAGAGACTGATGAAGAAGGCTATACGGACCTACATGAGACAACAACTTGACGACAATATACAAGTTATGGAGGAGGATT
>BSQZ01000097.1:1072500-1235000 GCA_033239005.1 Lamellibrachia satsuma | reverse complement strand
TCTCTCTCTCTCTCTCTATCTCTCTCTCTCTCTCTCTCTCTCTCTCTCTCTCTCTCTCTCTCTCTCTCTCTATCTCTCTCTCTATATATCTCTCTATTTCTCTCTCTCTATATATATATATATATATATATATATATATATATATATATATATATATATATATATATATATATATATATGTGTGTGTGTGTATCTCTCTCTCTCTCTCTCTCTCTCTCTCTCTCTCTCTCTCTCTCTCTCTCTCTCTCTCTCTCTCTGGCTGACTGACAGAAGACAATGTTTTGTATTAGATGGAGAACGAGTTGTTGTAGATGGAGAAGTTTCAAATTGGTTTTGATTGGGGTACCTCAAGGATCAGTATTAGGACCTATATTATTCTTAATATATATATCAATGACTTGGACGACAGTATAACAAGTAATGTACTGAAATTGGCGGATGACACAAAACTATATAGAAAGGTTAATACTGATGGTGATAAACAACATTTACAAAACGATCTAGACAGATTAGTGAAATGGTCTGAGAAATGGCAGATGTTCAATTTTGGGAAATGTAAATGCCTACATACAGGACATGGGAACTTGGATGTAAACCATAAAATGGGAGATACTGTTCTGGATACAACTGTAGAAGAAAAGGACTTAGGAGTTACAATAAGCGCTGATATGAAAGTTTTAGAGCAGTGTTGTATTGCAGCTTCAAAAGGTATTCAAATTCTTGGATTGATTAGAAGAAACATAACATACAAGGGAAAAAAGTTAATTATACCTCTTTATAAAGCAATAGTTAGACATCATTAAAATACTGTACACAAGCATGGATACCATATTGTAAGAAGGATATAGATACACTTGAACGCATACAAAGGAGAGCCACTAAAATGATTCCAGAAATTAGATACCTTAGTTATGAAGAACGCCTGAAAGAATGTGGTTTAAAAACTCTAGAGACAAGGAGGTTAAGAGGAGATCAGATTGAAGTTTTTAAGATATTGAATGGGTATGAAAATATTGATAGAAATATGTTTTTCTCACTCAAGAAGGATAGCAGAACTAGAGGACATGTGGTAAAATTAATAAAGGATCAATGTAGATTGGACATCAGGAAGCACTCGTTCTCACAGAGGACAATAAATGAATGGAACAAATATTCTACAGATTGTGTACCTGCTAGCAGCGTGAATATGTTTAAAAACAAGGTTGACAGTTATCTCAGGAGGGCGGGTTATAAGTAGATGAACATTGTTGGACTCTCGAGAAGCCAATGGCTTCCTTGTCCACTTGCTATCTGGGCCTTTGGCTTGGATGGCAAATCTTGTTAAATCTCTCTCTCTCTCTCTCTCTCTCTCTCTCCTATCTCTCTTTATTTTCTCTCTCTCTATCTCTCTTTATTCTCTCTCTCTCTCTCTCTCTCTCTCTCTCTATATATATATATATATATATATATATATATATATATATATATATATATATATATATATATATATATATATATATATATATATATATATATGTATATATATATCTATCTTCCCCTTCTGTCTATATATGTTTCTATACAAATATTACCGCAATGCATTTAATCATGTAAGTGTTCTTAATAAATGTTAAGTATTGTTGTGGCTGCTCATTTGATCGGAGTAAAACTTACCTTTTTTACCTAATCACTTTCGAATACGTCAATAATATGTATAAAGACCGTCAACGTAAGAGATTTTATGTTGGAATTCAACATGTAATATCATTGTGTAAGTCGTACGACCTGCGATCGCTACATACTTAATTTAGACGATGGACATTCTTAACACCAACATTTAAACCAAAATCGTTCTCATCGAAAAAAGTTCACGCATGCGAACGCTTTCCATTATAAGCTAGACCTGGGGCCGAAGTACATGGTACTCGTGTACTCGTGTACTTTTACTTGGTATTTATGAGTTTTCACAAATTCACAATGTGGATCACTTTTCTGCATATTGAATGCACTGAAGCTTCGCTTCAAGAGGCAGCATATTTTGATTCTTTTACCAGTCAGAAACCCCTAGTTCATATATATATATAGTTGTACTAGTTACCAGTCCAGGCCATAATCTTTGTATTTGTTTAATTAAGCCAGGAAGTCCAGTAAGCCCATAATGAAAGGGTTATTCATCAGTTAGCCAAAAAATGCTTTTGTTGCTCTCACAAGTAACAGTGCTAAGTACTGCTAGCCGAGTCTTCTTCTGAAGGAGTTTGGTGACTAAAGTCAGACAGCCTGCACCAGTATTGTTTGGTGCCAATTTAGTGTGGTTAAAGTGCAAAGGGGGTATTGAGCCCTGGACATTAGCAGGTGCTAATCCACCTTCTCAGCAAACATTAGTTGTGGACTTGTGGTCACTGCCAGCCACAATATGCCTAACAGTGTTCATTTATTCATATATCATATATATATTTAATGGTTATATTTCTTAATTTCTTTTCTCTAGTTATGTTGTGCTATAAAATGTATTTTGAAAAGTATTTTCAATTTAAATACATTTTAGCCCATTTTATTTTAATGTTAATCGCACCTATGAATGGAATGCAACCCCCAGTTTGGTCCCAAACATAAAGGTTTTTTTAGTTTTCCTCATAAAAAAGTGTGATCAACTGTCATTGCATAGTCAACTCTTCCTGAATTATATAAATTAATTCACAATGTTTATTTTAAAATATGTTATTATGACTATACGGAGTTACTATAATATCACACAAGATGTAGTCGTACTCGTACTCATACTCGTGGAAATGTACTCATACTCGTACTCATCTTTGAATAATGTACTCGTATTTGTACTCGTACTCAGCCGTCACCAATGTACTCGTTCTTGTACTTGTACTCGTACTCAGCCATCACCAATGTACTCGTACTCGTACTTGTACTCGTACTCAGCCATCACCAATGTACTCGTACTTGTACTCGTACTCAGCCATCACCAATGTACTCGTACTCGTACTCGTACTCGTACTCGTACTCGTACTCGTACTCAGCCATCACCAATGTACTCGTACTCGTACTTGTACTCGTACTCAGCCATCACCAATGTACTCGTACTCGTACTTGTACTCGTATTCAGCCATCACCAATGTACTCGTACTTGTACTCGTACTTGTACTCGTACCCAGCCATCACCAATGTACTCGTACTCGTACTTGTACTCGTACTCAGCCATCACCAATGTACTCGTACTCGTACTTGTACTCGTACTCAGCCATCACCAATGTACTCGTACTCGTACTTGTACTCGTACTCAGCCATCACCAATGTACTCGTACTCGTACTTGTACTCGTACTCAGCCATCACCAATGTACTCGTACTTGTACTTGTACTCGTACTCAGCCATCACCAATGTACTCGTACTCGTACTTGTACTCGTACTCAGCCATCACCAATGTACTCGTACTCGTACTTGTACTCGTACTCAGCCATCACCAATGTACTCGTACTCGTACTTGTACTCGTACTCAGCCATCACCAATGTACTCGTACTCGTACTTGTACTCGTACTCAGCCATCACCAATGTACTCGTACTCGTACTTGTACTCGTACTCAGCCATCACCAATGTACTCGTACTTGTACTCGTACTCAGCCATCACCAATGTACTCGTACTCGTACTTGTACTCGTACTCAGCCATCACCAATGTACTCGTACATGTACTTGTACTCGTACTCAGCCATCACCAATGTACTCGTACTCGTACTTGTACTCGTACTCAGCCATCACCAATGTACTCGTACATGTACTCGTACTCGTACTCAGCCATCACCAATGTACTCGTACTTGTGCTCGTACTCAGCCATCACCAATGTACTCGTACTCGTACTTGTACTCGTACTCAGCCATCATCAATGTACTCGTACTCGTACTTGTACTCGTACTCAGCCATCACCAATGTACTCGTACTCGTACTTGTACTCGTACTCAGCCATCACCAATGTACTCGTACTCGTACTTTACTCTTAAAAATGTGCTCGGCCCCAGGTCTGATATAAGCTGTGATGTGCACTAAGAGTGCATTGTTCATTAAATTTCGCTCGGCGGTTTGTTGCCATGTTTTGTAGAATACTGTTATCTTTATGCGAACAATTGTCGTAGAATTACTTCTATGCAATTTATGTGAACCTGCCGCATCATACGAGATTCTTAGGATGTGTCTTGTATTCCAAAGAAAAAATATCGTGTGACGTTAAACAGAGTTTTGCTTGCCAAGGCGTCATATACACTCCTGTTGTGTCAAAGATGCGTGTCCTGGTGTGACGTAGGTTCTTCTATTTTTTAAGGCGACTTTGCGCGAAGTGCGATTGACTTGTTTGCAGTTTAATCTCTGATGCACGAATTTAAAACACTTGTCCGTTGCACAGTAACACATGGATGTGTTCTTATTGCAAACGATTTCCAAATAAATTACATATAATAGTATATGTGAAACCAGGGAAGTAATAACTTTATGGAGATTTATATTGCTGCCATTTTCCAAAAATATCAAAATTAGATTAATTGCAGGATGGTATTTTCTGTTATCATACACTGCATTATCAACACTAATCCACTACAGTTCATCTGCCCCCTCAAGCCTGCAGCGCGTCCCTAGCACATCACACACAATTTTGCCTCCTTCGTGACACAATTCGATGGAACTCACGTTGAGGACAACTGTGTTAGTGTATTTATTATTTGTAAGCGCTGAATTCCAATCGCTTTAGCTTCCAGTCGTATGATAAATCGTCTGCCATGCTGTTCTGCAGAGTTTTCTCCGTCTAGGACAATGGCTGCGCTCTGTTGAGAGGCATCAGTAAACCATACAACTCGCGTGTTGTATGATTGGTTAGCTGCTGTTTTGAATTGATCTAATCTTTACAGTTTTAGGTATAGTGGAAACGTGGGATGGCATTGACGTCTTCGTTTTTGGCCGAAAAGATCACCCTTGTACACAGGGTTATTATTGTTCCCCACTGTCTTTGATAAATTACACATATGTTTGAAGAAGCCTATGTATGTTCACCTTCATTCCAGCATGGGTCGGCGTAGATCGCTGGCGGTGATCGCGGGTGAGGATCGGTGGCCAATGACGAAGATACTTGAATATACACTGCAGTAGGCAACATATGTAAGTCATGTGAACGAAATTATGCATCACAAAATAGGAAACAATGTTAGCTGGTCATATCTACAGATAAAACAACGTCATCCTAATTATAGAAAAAACGAGCAAATTGAGATTGTAATGTCAAGTGATGGGACGAAGATTCTGTTCTAGAGGTGACATCGAGCATGTAGATGACTGGAAAGAGACATAGAGCTAGGGCCAGTTAACGTTGGTTCATCAATGTCAGCCGTCGCGTGGAGAAAAAGAACACCAGTGTCAAAAAGTTTGTAAGAACACAACAGTAAATAACCGCACAGAATGGAGGAGGGTTATGTATTGCTTCCAAGTTAACAGGCGGTCTTGTGTTACAAGAGATATGGTGAGCAGTTGAATATTGGTATGAAGTTTTTTCAAAAACCTCTGGGCATTATTCACATATAATGAGTTGGTGTTTTTGTACCACGGTGTTCTATCAAGCGCAAAACTCTTCCCTTTTGTTACATTTATGCAGACGGGTTGTCCCGCCCTTTCCACGTCACTGTGCATGTTCACAGATCTAAATTGCGTGGATATTGGTCAGAAACAAAACATGCATATTAAATAATGTGGTGTGTAAAGATAAAGAATCTACATCATGATATGATATGTCGGAATTGTGCCACAGCATTCTTGTTGACGATACGTGTACGATATGCTATGCTCATAGATAAGATATATTCGAAGATTGTAGAACGACACACATACTGGAAAATTTTTCAAGAATTTTTGCAAAAATAAACGGTCCTATAATTTGTTTCAGTAATTAATACAGATTAATGTGCTTCTTGCATTGATTTTTGATATAAAAAGAGTATGGCTTGAAACAAGAGGTAATGTGCTCTTTATTGAAGTACGTCACACCACCGTTTTCATACAATGTTTCATAATCTGCTTACGTCTACATAATAAAATAGTTTGTGACTACGTATGTCTGTATGTTTGCCTCTACGTATATTTGTATGTCTGTCTGTTGTCTGTATGTATATACGTCAGGCTGTCTGGGGCGTACCAGGTGGTCCATAATGGTGGTACGAACATTCAAACATAATGGTGGGTTTACGTCGAAAGAACCAATGTGGTCGTTTTACGTAAATTTCGTTTCGCAGAAGAATAGCTCCGTGCAATTGTTAATAACGCTTTGCCTGTTTCAACCACTGTTACGTGATCTACGTCAAACGTCCAAACTTCGTGAAATCGGCAGTTGTACGTGATTTATGGACGTGAAGCTGTCATTGCCATTGGCACAAGTTCTTGCCTTTTCTCCCGAGCACCACCGGAAAACTTAACTAGTTTGTAATAAAACGTATTGACGAATTGATAATGTGTTACACAAAAGCAATTTATTACATATGAGTGAACAGGTCAAACGCTGATGTCATACAGCATGCTCTGGTTGATGTGTTCGTGCTTCATGACAGTAAACTGACGGTATCTTTCTTCTACTCGAAAGAAGAAGAAATGCTTTGCTTTTTATTATGCCATTATGAACCAGACGTGTTAGATACAATGTTTTTGCTTGCCTTGCCAATGCGTCATACCTTCTAGCGGGTCCATAGTGATGGTTCGTACATTCAAACACATTGGGGTGTCTACGTCGAAGGAACCAGCATATGCGTTTGATGTAAGGTTCGTAACTCAGAATGATAGCTATGTGCAATTGTTGGCAACGAGCATTTTCTCTCGTACACGGCCGGGCAACTTAACTAGTTTTTAATAAAACTTAGTAATGAACGGATAATGTGTTACAAAAAAGAAATGTATTACATATCAGTAAACATAAAGGTTAAACGCTCCGATGTCATATGGCGACTTCTGGTATATGTTAAGGTTTCTTTCTTCTACTCGATAGAAGAAGACATGTTTTGCTTTATATTGTAATATTGTGAACCAGGCGTGTTAAATACAATGTTTTTGTGGCCAGTGCGTCATTCCTTCAAGGGTAACTATTTCAAGAAGTTTATCATCTGACACGCCGTTTTGGTTGTCATATAATGTATATGGTTACTGCACATAATGCACAACAACATAAGTACTGAAATATGTGTCCATATATGTATTAGTAATATGTCTAAGGTAACCCTTCAAACAAGTTGGCTGGTTGTCCCAGAGATTGATACAGGCATACACAAATATGCCGATACATTTAATTATCACATGCTCGTTTCGCCATACTGTCTGCCACAAACCCTGTTTTATAACCTAAAAAAAAAATTGTATTTGCATTACCGAGTAGTTTGTCTTCTCACAGAGAGTAATGCAAGACTAGGTTATTTATCGTAAAGAAAGGTACGTCTTGCGGGAATAAACAAATTGCCATGTATCGGCGTGTGGACGGGATAATGATTTCCACTGAAAACGGAAATGTTGAATTTGAATTCGGGGTGTTGATAGAAGACTGATTGACGGCCGCAACACAACACTGGTCGGTAGAGTTCACACAATTTGATCGTCTCGGTACAAAGCAATCCCAAATTAATCATTATATTATGTTGGTAAAACAAATTTGAAACAGTTGTTGATATGACCCAATCTATGGGCAAATGTCAGCTTTGCTCTACGGCAGGAAGTTTAAGCGTACGTCAATAGCGAGGGGCTAACATTTGCTCTAATCAAAAGATCAAAGGTGGGAGAGGAAGAGAACCAATCTAAAAAATGCATGTATTCTCCACAAAAGCAGCTTGCATGTGATGAAATGTTTACACCAACTGTTTGCACATATTATCTCGTTTATGTTTGCACAGTCCAATCTGTTGAAGATATTATATATGTGTTTGTTATTCTAATTTCTTAATGTTAATGCTATGTTGTAATAATCATGTTCATGAACAATAATAATACCAACGAACATCCAAGGCGCCTACGTCCTCATAAACCTGAGCTCAGAGGCCCAACAAAAAACAAAATCATTAAGCATAATCGAGAACATGGAAGCACACAAGTCATTGTCAGAACGAGGGACAACCGAATATATATGGCAGAAAAGCAATTTGGAATAAATAGGTATTGAGTTTTTCTTGGAAGATAGCTGTGATTTCATATGTTTTCAATGTGATGGGGAGTTCGTCCAAGACCGTAGGCGCAGTGACAGAGAAATTTGCTCGTTTGTACACAAAATAAGTTCAGTTTTATAAACAATAAGTTATTGTGAAATGGCTGATTTGAGCTGCCTATGGATATTTGAAAGAAGCAGAAGACTAGGCAAGTAGGAAGGTTGTTGTTAATGTAGAGTACAATGTGTAAGAGTGGACAATTTAACATATATTTAAAAAAGTCAGAGGAAGCCAGTGTAACTGTCTAAGTTGTGGAAATTATGGTGAAAACTAGAGTGAAAGAAAGAAATCGTATGCCACACCGACACAGTAAGAAGCATTTATGGTGAAATAAAAGAGTTGAAAGACAGGAAAAAAATAAATATTTGCATTATTACTTTAAAATTGAATTTAACTTAACATACTGGTCGTCAATAATCTACTAAATATATCTGGATGAATTTATGTATGTGTGCATTTATGCATATGTGAATGAATGTATGTGTGTGTGTGTGTGTGTGTGTGTGTGTGTGTGTGTGTGTGTGTGTGTGTGTGTGTGTGTGTGTGTGTGTGTGTGTGCGTGCGTGCGTGCGTGCGTGCGTGCGTGCGTGCGTGCGTGCGTGTGTGTGTGTGTGTGTGTGTGTGTGTGTGGGTGTGTGTATGTATGTGTGCGTGTGTGTGCTTTTCTGTGTGTATGAGTATGTGTGCGTGCGTATGCGTGCGTTTCTGTGTGTATGAGTATGTGTTGCGTGCGTGCGTGCGTGTGTGTGTGTGCGTGTGTGTGTTATTACATGTGTATTGTATATTGCATCCATGCTTCTTTAAATGACGTGGATGCTGCTCAGTATCACAATATGCATTATAATTTATGTGGTGTGTATTGATAAAGAATCTACATCAGCCTGTCTATATGGCGGAATGTTGCTTGTTGTCGATACGTGTACGATACCTTAAGTTAATGTACTGTACATGGGTTGTGGAAAAGGGAGGTGTGTGAACGGAGAGTCGATGTACAAGGGTTCTGGAAGAGGATGGGGATGGATTGGGACACTGGAGCCCATAGTCTATGGACGACTGTGGATGTGAATGTGGACTGATGTATAAGGGAGGTTTGAAAGGGTGGGATGTGGATGGGTACGTATCTTCGTAGGAAATTGTCAACCTGTGTTCTGAAAATTAACATTTTCAATATGTGGAAGCGATATGGTGTCACCAACAAAAAATAGATATTCGTGTTTGATAGCGACATTTTGGAAGATGTCTCATTTGACATGCCAAATACGATATGATATATATATGATATATTTGAAGATTTTTCTCTATTGGAAGGTTTCATTTAAAACAGTTCGCTGCCAACACAGATCCACAGAATGGTACACATGCTGGTGCATAATTCAAGTATTTTGTTTTACAAAATTACACGGTCCTGTAATTAAAAATATACAAAGCACATCTTTCCTTTTTACTTACATGCACATGTGATACACCATTTGTTTCAATAATTAATGCTTGAAAATGTATTGCCATTGGCAAAAACTCTTGCATTTTCTACGGTGCACCGCCGGGCAACCCTGCTAGTTTGTAACAAAACTTAGTAATGAACTGATGATGTGTTATAAAAAGTTATTTATTACATAGGAGTAAACAGGTCAAACGCTCTGACGTCATATAGCGTGCTCTGGTTTGTGCGTATGTGTTGCACGACAATAAACTGACGGTTTTTTCTTCTACTCGAAAGAAGAATAAAAGTTTTGCTTTTTATTATGCTATTGTGAACCAGACGTGTTAAGTACAACGTTTTTGCTTGCGAGTGCGTCATACCTTCTAGGGTAATTATTTGTAGTCGTTTATCATCATCTAGTCACAAGATGACCGTGTGAAAAAAACGTTGTCATTTACGGGACTGTTTCTCTGTCTTGCATACATAGCTTGTCATCTCTACAGATAAAACAAGATCATCTTAATTTTAGAAAAAACGAGCAAATTGATATGGTAAGGTCATGTGATAGGACGACGATTCTGTTCTAGAGGTGGCATTGAGCATGTAGATGGCTGGAAAGAGACAGAGAGTTAGGGCCAGTTAACGTTGGTTCAACAGTGTCAGTAATGTCAGCCGTCGCATGAAGGAAAAGAACACCAGTGTCAAAAAGGTTGTAAAAACACAACAGTAAATAACCGTACAGAATGGAGGAGGTTAATGTATTGCTTCCAAGTTAACAGGCGGTCTTGTGTCACAAGAGATGTGGTGAGCAGTTGAACACTGGTATGAAGTTTTTTCAAAAACCTCTGGGCATTATTCATATGTAATGAATTGGTGTTTTAACACCACGGGGTTCTATCAAACGCAAAACATTTCCCTTTTGTTACAGTTATGCAGACGAGTTCTCCCGCTGTTTCCATCTTATTTTGCATGTTCATTATTCTAAATGACGTGGATGCTGGTCAGTAACACAATATGCATTATAATGTATGTGGTGTGTATTGATAAAGAATCTACATCAGCCGGTCAATATGGCGGAATGTTGCTTGTTGTCGATACGTGTACGATACCTTATGCTCATGTACTGTACATGGGTTGTGGAAAAGGGAGGTATGTGAATGTAGAACCGATGTACAAGGGTTCTCGAAGAGGGTGCGGTGGGATTGGGACACTGCAGCACATAGACTAAGAACGACTGTGGATGTGAATGTGGACTGATGTATAAGGGAGGTGGGAAAGGGTGGGACGTGGATGTGTATGTATTTTCATAGGAAATTGTCAACCTGTGTTCTGAAAATTAGCATATTCAATATTGGGAAGCGATATGGTGTCACCAACAAAAAATAGATCTTCGTGTTTGATAGCGACATTCATGGTGATGTCTCACTTGAAATGCCCAATACAAAATGTGATATTTGAAGAGTGTTCCCTATTGAAAGGCTTCATTTAAAACAGTTCGTTGCAACACAGATCCTCAGAACGGGGCAAATGCTGGTGCATATTTCAAATATTTTTTTTAAATTACACGATCGTGTAATTTAAAATGCACAAAGCACATATTTCCTTTCTACTGATATGCACATGTTATGCACCATTTGTTTCAGTAATGAATGCGTCAAATTTTACTGCCACCGTCAAAAAGTCCTGGGTTGTCTATGGTGCACCGCCGGGCAACCCGGCTAGTTTGTAACAACACTTAGTAATGGACTGATAATGTGTTATAAAAAGTAATTTATTACATAGGAATGAACTGGTAAAACGCTCTGATGTCATATAGCGTGCTCTGATGTCATATAGCGTGCTCTGACGTCATATAGCGTGCTCTGACGTCATATAGCGTGCTCTGGTTTATGTGTATGTGCTGCGCGACAATAAACTGACCGTTTCTTTCTTCTACTCGAAAGAAGAATAATTGTTTTGCTTTTTTATTATGCTATTGTGAACCAGACATGTTAAGTACAGTGTTTTTTGTTGCCAATGCGTCATACTTTCTAGGGTAATTCTTTGTAGACGTTTATCACCAGGAGGTTAATGTATTGGTTGCCAGGTTAACTGGCGTTCTTTGACACAATAGGTATGGAGAGCAGATGAACCGTGGTATGACGTAGTTTGAAGCATCTCTGGGCAATGCTCATATGTAATGAATTTGTGTTTTTACGCCACGGGTTTCTATCAAGCGCAAAACACTTCCCTTTTGTTGAACCTTAGCAAGGCGTAGTTTAAAACATCTCTGGGCATTACTCATATGTAATGAATTGGTGTTTTTACACCACGGGGTTCTATCAAGCACAAAACACTTCCCTTTTGTTTAACCTTAGCATGACATAGTTTGAAACATCTCTTGGCATTACTCATATGTAATAAATTGGTGTTTTTACACCACGGGGTTCTATCAAGCACAAAACACTTCCCTTTTGTTGAACCTTAGCAAGGCGTAGTTTAAAACATCTCTGGGCATTACTCATATGTAATGAATTGGTGTTTTTACACCACGGGGTTCTATCAAGCACAAAACACTTCCTTTTTGTTGAACCTTAGCATGACGTAGTTTGAAACATCTTTTAGCATTACCTCCGTTCACCGTAGAAAATGCAAGAGTTTTGCAAATGGCAGTAAATCTTCACGCATTCATTACTGAAACAAATGGTGTATCACATGTGCATGTAAGTAGAAAGGAAATATGTGCTTTGTATATTTTAAATCACAGGACCGTGTAATTTTGTAAAAATACTTGAAATATGCACCAGCATGTGTCCCGTTCTGTGGATCTGTGTTGGCAGCGAACTGTTTTAAATGAAGCCTTTCAATAGAAGACAATCTTCAAATACATCATATCGTATTGGGCTTTTCAAGTGAGGCATTATCCAAAATGTCGCTATCAAACACGAAGACATATTTTCTATTGTTGAAACCATATCGCTTCCACATATTGAAAATTTTAATTTTCAGAACATAGGTTGACAATTTCCTATGAAGATACGTACCCATCCACGTCCCATCCTTTCCCATCTCCCTTGTACATCAGTCCACATTCACATCCATGTACAGTACATCAACATAAGGTATCGTACAACAGGCAACATTCCGCCATAAAGACCGGCAGATTCTTTATCAATATACACCACATAATTTAATTTCATATTGGGTTACTGACCAGCATCCACGTCTTTTAGATTAATGAACATGCAAAATAAAATGAAAACAGCGGGAAAACTCGCCTGCATAACTGTAACAAAAGTGTTTTGCGCTTGACAGATCCCCGTGGTGTAAAAACACCAATTCATTACATATGAGTAATGCCAAGAGATGTTTCAAACTACGTCATGCTAAGGTTCAACAAAAGGGAAGTGTTTTGTGCTTGATAGAACCCCGTGGTGTAAAAACACCAATTCATTACATATGAGTAAAGCCCAGAGATGTTTTAAACTACGTCATGCTAAGGTTCAACAAAAGGGAAGTGTTTTGTGCTTGATAGAACCCCGTGGTGTAAAAACACCAATTCCTTACATATGAGTAATGCCCAGAGATGTTTCAAACTACGTCATGCTAAGGTTTAACAAAAGGGAAGTGTTTTGTGCTTGATAGAACCCCGCGGTGTAAAAACACCAATTCATTACATATGAGTAATGCCCAGAGATGTTTCAAACTACGTCATGCTAAGGTTCAACAAAAGGGAAGTGTTTTGTGCTTGATAGAACCCCGTGGTGTAAAAACACCAATTCATTACATATGAGTAAAGCCCAGAGATGTTTTAAACTACGTCATGCTAAGGTTCAACAAAAGGGAAGTGTTTTGTGCTTGATAGAACCCCGTGGTGTAAAAACACCAATTCCTTACATATGAGTAATGCCAAGAGATGTTTCAAACTACGTCATGCTAAGGTTCAACAAAAGGGAAGTGTTTTGTGCTTGGTAGAACCCCGCGGTGTAAAAACACCAATTCATTACATATGAGTAATGCCAAGAGATGTTTCAAACTACGTCATGCTAAGGTTCAACAAAAGGGAAGTGTTTTGTGCTTGATAGAACCCCGTGGTGTAAAAACACCAATTCATTACATATGAGTAATGCCAAGAGATGTTTCAAACTACGTCATGCTAAGGTTCAACAAAAGGGAAGTGTTTTGTGCTTGATAGAACCCCGCGGTGGAGGAAAAGGACACCAGTGTCAAAAAGGTTGTAAAAACACAATAGTAAATAATCGTACAGAATGGAGGAGGTTAATGTATTGCTTCAAAGTTAACAGGCAGTCTTGTGTCACAAGAGATATGGTGAGCAGTTGAACACTGGTTTGAAGTTTTTTAAAACCTCTGCGCATTATTCACCATATTGGTGTTTTTACACCACGGGGTTCTATCAAGCGCAAAACATTTCCCTTTTGTTACAGTTATGCAGATGAGTTGTCCCGCTGTGTCCGTCTTATTTTGCATGTTCATTAATCTAAATGACGTGGATGCTGGTCAGCAATACAATATGCATTTTAAATTATGTGGTGTGTATTGATAAAGAATCTACATCAGCCGGTCTATATCGCGGAATGTTGCTTGTTGTCGATACGTTTACGATACCTTATGCTCATTTACTGTACATGGGTTGTGGAAAAGGGAGGTATGTGAACGGAGAACCGATGTGCAAGGGTTCTGGAAGAGGGTGGGGTGGGATTGGGAAACTGGAGCATATAGACTATGGACGACTGTGGAAGTGAATGTGGACTGATTTATAAGGGAGGTGGGAAAGGGTGGGACGTGGGTGGATACGTATCTTCATAGGAAATTGTCAACCTATGTTCTGAAAATTAACATTTTCAATATTGGGAAGCTATATGGTGTCAACAATAAAACGTGTTTGATAGCGATATGATGTCTCACTTGTAATGCCCAATACAATATGATATATTTGAAGATTGTTCTGTATTGAAAGGCTTCATTTAAAACAGTTCGCTGCCAACACAGATCCTCAGGACGGAACAAATGCTGGTGCATAGTTCAAGTATTTTTTTTACAAACTTACACTGTCCTGTTCTGCACTGACAGCTGAATTTTCCCCACTGTGCAAATGAGGACTTGCAAAGGGAAACGCACATGATTTGCAGGTTCCGTCACCCAGGGCAAAATGTTTCTTTAGCTAAACTCGATAAATTGATCAAAAGTGACAATTCATACTCAACGCCAAATGGAGAGTCCGAAGTTGTTCATACCCCAACACGTGCTGACATCTGGCGAGAAGTGAAATAACAACAAATAATTGGCTTCACAACAAATTCGCTGCAGTTGATCGTCGGTAGTTACATTAACGATTAACAATTCCACCACACCTGTCATGTCACGATTGTCCTTCCTGGCGGCATCGTGGCCTGGCAGACAGTGGGTGTCGCATAATCATAAACCGGACCTGGTCTAGCTGTCCACGGCATATTGTCGTCTCTGCTCACGCTGTCTAGAGATCACATGCGTGCGCATTTTATCCTTCCCATGCCATGGTTACTCGGTGAAACGTTGGGCCGCCGGCATAAATTCTCTGCCGAATGCTGAGGCATCGTCAGCGTTGGCTCACTGGACGATCAACTGACCCGACAACGCCGCCTGTTGTCCAGTGACCATCATGGATGGCGTGACACCGGTGTCAATGTTTGCTGCAGCATGCAGTCCGAGCATCACCCAAGATAACTCAAGCCAATCTGCTCTGCCAAGCAGACTGGCGCGTAGTGAGTTTTTCAAACACCGATGCATCCGCTCAACGTTGCCGTTGTGTTGCGGATGATAGATGGTTTTTGGGTCGCGCGCGATTCATATCCAACGGCAAACCTCTAGCCACAAGTCTGAGACGAACTGTGATTCACGACCTGGTGTCATTATGTCGGGTACGCCCCATCTGGTGATCGTCTGACGCACCAGCACTTTTGTGATGAGTTTGCGTTCGCCGCTTCTCCGCGCACCGTCATTAGAAATGCTTCTGGCCAGCCGTCTTGAAAAAGTCCATACCAAAACTGTGATGAACGACGTAGGTCACGATCATGTCGTGAGAGCACTTTCGATCAAGGAGTCTGAAGCTAACCATGCGCCGGTAGAATGTATGGTGGCTTTGCCCGTTTGTAGAAGACAAGACTATTATGATACATTTATAATGCTCCGTGTATCCGGGTTAAAAACCTGCTTAAAGGCCCTAACAAGATGTTAAATAATTGAAAATAAATTGAAAAGCTAAAATAAAACGTGGCTAAAAGACAGGTAAACATGAGTTAAATAAAAAGTTAAATAAATGAATTAAGTAATGAGTTATATAAAGAATTTAAATAAATAAATACATTAAATTAAAAAGTTAAAATAAACAACTACAATTAAGTTGATACTTTTGATAAACATATAAGTTAATCAGATAAGTCTAATAAAGAAACTAAATAAATAATAAGTTAAACAAGTAAAATGTTCGAGTAATTACAATGTCAACAGAGTGTTCGGAAGGCTTCGTGGAAGAGATGTGTTTTCAAGAGTGACTTAATTGCCGCAATGGAGTTAGCTTGCCTATTTGCGGGGCAGGGCGTTCCATAGTGTTGGCCCTGCCACAGAAAAGGACCGACGACCGTACCACTCGAGATGGTACCGCGGTATATTCATGTGTTCAGTAGGTCTCGGGTTGCCTGTTTTCTCTGGTGTCGGCTGCAGAACGGAGACCGCCGAACCACTGTCTACCAAGTAACCAGCCGCGAAGAGTCGTATCGTTTGTGTGGGCAAGCCAGATACGACGCAATTACTGACAGCCTATTGCGTTTCCCGACACCGTTCGTAGACCCTTTGGAAGGGTCGAACGTACCGCGGGAACATATTTGAAATCGCTGCCCACAAATATAATAATATAATAAATACATGCAAATTATGGCTCTATATGACGTAATCTCTAATATATAGTGACATTTGTATTGACGACCGCTATCTATTAAAATGGCGGATGTGAATGTTGGAGAAGTTCGAAAGTAAAATATTTGAAATTTTGACCCCTAAAACCTATACACTGACATCACAATTATGGCTCTACGTGTCACAGTTATTAAGATATAGTGAAATTTAATTTGGCAGCCATTTAAAAAAAAATTCTGCCATTTCAGATCGCAGCAAATTCTGGAGTACCTTCAATTTTCAAAATGGTTCCCTTGGTATAAAATGCATGTGCCAAGTGTTTTGCTTTTATCAAAAAGTGCAAAATTCGGTCATTTATCTGCACCTATCCACTGGGCTAAAACAGATTGGATTTACTAGAGCGCAACGGTCGGGTTAGCTGACACTGTATGCCGGTGTGGCAGGGTATCTTCCCCACTGGACATCTTCTCCCACCCTGGATACCTTAACCCCCCCTTATAAATGTGTGTGTGCATGTCTGTTCTTATGCAAGACAGTTCATAATTAGCAAATATGAGTCAGAATAATATCTACTCTATGTTATTCTGCAAGAAAATTGTGTGTGTTTATATTTATTTCGTTGTAAATTTACGAATGAATGAATAATATGAAGTGATTCCCGAGTTAATCGTGACAACTCTCTCATCGAGGCACTGGGCTAATCATGATCAGCCATCTCAACAACAAAACACACAGCTCTTTTCTTAACGCACTGAGTTAATCGTGGTCAGCTGCCTCAACGACACACAGCTCTCTTCTCAAGGCGCTGATGTATCAGTATATGTTTTGAAGGACCCGCCTTTGATTAGTAGCTTCGACAAGTTTCCAATTTGTCATCGCATTATACTGTATTATTTATTTATTTTGTTGGGTAACCACACACAATACACAATAACTAAATCCTTTCACCCACTTCACAGAAAAAAATATCGTTCTCGCGCAGATTTTAATTGTTGATTATCTCGTTCGAACGACGCGAAATAGTGGTCTCAGCTGAAATTATTTTAGCTTAGTGCAGTATTTAATATTTATGTTGCAGTTCACTGATATAATTTGCTAACAGGCGAAACGCCTCCAGAAACCCAAATCTACCCAGCGTCTCGCTCAGCGTCACTGCTGTACGCTATTGGGAAGAAATCTGTGTTAGTGAAAAAATGAAACACAACTAAAAAGGTTAATTTGTGGCGATGTTTTTAATCAGTGTTTGAAAAAAATAACAATGATCATTCGGATAAATAAACCACTTGGCTCCACTCACGTTAGCATAAGCAACTTACATGACAATTAATTGGCGAATAGTAGCGGGTCGGTGCCCACCAGAGGTCATACTTGGTCCAAACCTTGCATTGATTTGATAATGATTGGAGTAAACATTATATTTGTTATATTTCGCTTCTCATTAATACATGATGTTGCAATTCATTTATTTGTGTCTAGCTCGTTTCGGTACAATAGCCGGCGTAGGCGTATCGTTTCAACAATGGCCAATGATGACATAGTGTACCGTGTACCAGGTATGTATCGTGATACACAGGAATACGGGCGTATTATTCCTGCCCTAACTAATCAGTAGTCTTCCTCGGTGATCGAAAGCCTAAAGCTGTCTTTCTGTTGGAATATTTAGCTAAATTTACATATAGGGCCTACGTACACAAAACTACCGCGATGCATTGCACTTATTATATGTTTTATGTCCGAGAAAAAATCTGGGCCAGTAACTTTTGTGGGGGGCAAGTAAATTTTCAAATCTACTGGCCCGCCGGGCCATTGATTACAAAAGCTTAGTGTCAAGGCCTATATATATATATATATATATATATATATATATATATATATATATATATATATATATATATATATATATATATATATGTATATGTATATATATATATGTGTGTATATATATATATATATATATATATATATATATATATATATATATATATATATATATATATATATATATATATATATATATATATATATATATATATATATATATATATATATATATATATATATATATATATATATGTATATATATATATATATATATATCGTCAACGTATTTAATTCAAGCTTCTGCAAAATGATTGTTCACACGCTCATGATATGAAGGCAACATAATTATTATAACCCACATTACATTTCCAGAGCCTGGCTATGCGAGTAAGCATTATTTACTGGCCCTGTCTGTGTATATAGCGTTGTCCATTTAAGGCTCCGTTTTTCCGCTAGGCCGCCACTTTGTGGAATAGCGTGGAACTCGTCAGGCTTGAATGCGTATATTGGTAAGATTGATATTTCTAATCTTATGCAAGTTAGACAGACTAGCTGATAATGCAACTAAGACTTCAGCCGTTCAAAAAGTACAACAATATGTAAAACTATTATGTTTTTGTTTATGTATATTAACAATCCCTTAATATCGCCCACGTGTCATTCCCATGCCATGCCATAGCATGGGCCTGGGCATGACATTGGCATTTTTCTCTATTATTTGCGCCAGCCGTCAGGGCCGATTACAGGGGATGCAGATCACAAATGTACCATATTATATTGATTTCACACTGCTAGAATGATCTGAACAGATTCTAAGTTGGGGACTATGTTCACAGTCGTCGGAGTCAGTTGTCGTTCGATAATTGAAATGTTCGCCTGCCATTTTGTACATTATGGTGTAAACGATAGTTATATTGTCAGCACACATATCATTTTGTATATGCTGACTGCATCAATTTAAGTGATATATCCGATATGACAGTCAGTACGAGACATGGGCTCAATTCCGGAATGGAATTGATTTTCAAAAGTCAGTTGAATTGGAATTGATTTTTTGTACTGTTAATCTTTACCCCTTAAATTTACTATTAAAATCTTATTTGTCTGCTGTTAGTATGGCACCCTGAATTTGATAACAGCCAGGAAGCTGTCAACATTATAGCGTATACACTGCACCAGCAGGCACACGACGTTGTAGCAACGTTGTAGCAACGTCAGGTATCGACGTTGTGATGACGTCGAAATATTGGTCGATATGAAAGTTGAGTCGACGTCGGATATCGACGTTGTTTCAACGTCGGATATCGACGTTGTTTCAACGTCGGCTATCGACGTTGTTTCAACGTCGGATATCGACGTTGTTTCAACGTCAAGTATCGACGTTGTTTCAACGTCAGGTATCGACGTTGTGATGCCGTCGAATTATTGGTCGATATGAAAGTTGAGTCGACGTCGGATATCAACGTTGTTTCAACGTCATGGTTGTTTCAACGTTGTAACAAAGTTACAAACTGACTAGATTTCAACGTCCTTAGTAACGTTGATTTTGTAATTGAAACAATGCTGACTGATCTGTCAGCATTGTTTCAACTTCAATGAAACAAAGACACAAATGTATCGGTGAGTCCTATGTTTTTTATTGATGATATAAAAGAAAATGCACTTTAGAATATAATTTGTGTCTGATTAGACAGTGTCAGTGGGTTGTTTGGTTGTGCTGGCTGTTCTTCCACCTCCCCCACTCCTCTCTGGCGCATACTTCAGGGTGGCGGCAACAGCTGTGTTTACGTCAAACTCGGTGCTGCCATTCACCGACCTCATAACACTAGCTGAAAGGGAATGCATATACGTAAGTTGTATTATATGATATCTTCTGATATCATGAAATGTGATATATATCCTGGTAGTTTCTAGTTGGAAACATAAATCAATGAAGAAGCTTTTCTTGTAAAAAAAAACGAATTAATTAAATTTAGTTAATTACCAATTAAGTAACCACGGCCCACGTACGGAATTGGGCGCTTCCTGAAGTTAGGACACTCAACTATAATAGCATAAATGCAAGTATTAATAACGAATTAAGCAATATGCAGCGCAGAATACTAAATGAAGATTTCACAGAATATATAATATATAGATATATTATAATAATATATCATTAATGTTGTGTTTCTATTATGGTAAATCAATTACTCGCAACAAATAAACATATAGACATATATAGTGACAGCTAGTATTGCTGAGTTCAACTAAGACTATTATGTCCAAGGACCAAGATAGTTCACGGCCTTCGAGTTTGGCGCCTAAAATTACGATGTGAAAAGATCTACTTTCGTATGCTTTGCGAACAAAAATTATTTGCATAATGCTCAAAATCAATGTATTGGATAATAAAAAATACAGCCAAAGATTCACAAAGGAATTTCTAAAGATGTATACGTACCATGTCTTGCGGCGCGCCAATCGTTTATAAATTATAACTGTAAAAAGAATATGGCGGCATGGGCCGGGTAGGCTCGCAGTAAATAAAAAATAATATTGATAATCGTCAGTGAATATTTTGAACATATGGAGCTTACAACAAGAAAATGTTGTCATTGTTTGTTATTTTTTTGTGAGAGTAACTACACGTTTCATATGAATTTTAGTTAGTTTCTTTCCATTTTATTTTGCTTCCCGCGTGGTGCATTACCGCGCGGGAAAAATCCCCTTGCATGCTATGCGAAATTTAATACAAGTAATAAATCATAAGGGTACAGCGCGCGTGAGATATCAGAGCTCGGCCTCCCTCGGTCCAAGCTCTGATAAATTACCTCCCGCGAGTGCGGGCGCCGCATGTGTGGCTGGCAAACGGGCTGTTGTCGGCAAGCGCTTGCCGAGCGCTGCCAGGCGATGTCCGCCCTCGGGCCGATGAATGCGTGCTGGCTGGGACATGATTCCTCATCCCGTTTTAAACCTAAATCGGTTATTTGGCTAGTGAATCAAACAGACAAAGTTGTGCGATCACAAATCCAGTCACTGACACTGGAAGCATGCTTCCAACTGTACGTTGCATAGACGTTGTGTATATGTTGTCGACGTCGCGACTTTATTTCAACCTATTTTCGACGTCGAAACGACGTCGGTGTGCCTGCTGGGCATGCATGTCTACTCTGTTATTGAAACATTGTGAACAGGAACAATATCATCAAGCATTTGCATAAAAAATAAATACTAAGTTACTGTAACAGACAGTAAAACTAAAGTCAGACCATTCAGGCCTTATCTCATTTTCTTTCTCAGTCGACTGAGTGTATTTCCCCATGGAGAATACATGTTGGTGATTAGGATGTTGAAAACTCAAAGTTAACAGTAAATTTGATGATATATCAATGATACCACAACTGATATAAATGGGGAACTGATCAAAACTCAGATTAATGACCCAACTGTCGAGGGCTGTCCAAAATATCTGGTTACCAAAAATTCAGGAGGGGTGTCGCAGCAGAACGTACATATCAAATGGCTGAATGCCATTTTAAAAGGGTTTTTCTACAATCTTTACACACACACACATATATATATTTATTTATATATTTCTTCCTTCCTTATGGTTTCCAGGTGGTAATGCGCAGGGCTGGGTCCAATTACACAAAATCAAATCAATTACAATTACTTTCAATTGTTCAGTTCAATTACACTTCTAATTTTTTTTTATTAATTACAATTACACCATTTCAATTACAATTACATTTATATTATGGAGAACCATTTGTTAATTAATTTATGTACAAATATAATGAACTTGGTGATGTTTGTACATTTTGTTGAACCGTGACTTCATGATTTCATATACAATTAGCTAGATAAATATTATTGTTCCTTATAAATACAATGTAATGTTTGCTTGGTTCATTAATTAATGTTTAATTACACGGAGTACAGTACAACTATAAACAAAGGCCACAACCATTTAAAATCCTAATGAGTCTCTCCAATCTACTAAGCCATTTCAAAGCAATTCCACTCATAAAATTTAACCACAAATAATTCATACCAGTACATTAGCAATGTTCACATCAAGATACGTCCCGAGGGGTTTTGTGTATACTCCTTGGTGTACACCCATTTTTTTCTACTGTGTTATACCCAGATTGGTTTACTTGGCAGTTGTGTTTTGAGGTTGTACTATAGTTTGCCTACCATGAGTCTCTTGGCTTCAAGCCCAGTCAGTATTCTTACCTAATAAACCTGTGTGCTGTAGCTCACTCTCAATTGAGCGTATTTACTGACTTGGGCAGTGTTAATTACATGATCTAAGTACTGTATCAACAGAAACCACCACCTGGCCCTTCACTGATAGAAGATTACAGAATCAAAGAAAATTGTTATGCCTTTTTTGCATATTTATATCAATTGCAATTACAATTACATAACTGGACCCAGCCCTGGTAGGATTTCCTTGTCTTGGTTCTTGTCCCTACGGCTGAAGCATTGCATACATTCAATGCGCAGTGATCACAGATTGTGATGGCACAAAGAATTATCTTTCTTACATGACTGACCTACTGCAGGAACCAGCATTGCAGAAGTACACTGCAGGAAACAGTGAACTCAGACAATGTAGGACATTTGGTTTCAGGAAGATGGCACCATAAAGAGGTCGTCGTTCATCGACACCAGAGAAACATGACACTGACTAATAGTATTTTTTTAATCTGCCGGCATAATTAAGCTAACATATCAGCCACACATCTCTGTGTACTGTACCTGTGATTTTTTTCGCTATGAAACTGCTTGCCATAACTACATATATAATATATATGGTTAGTAAGATAGTATTTGGTAACATTGTTCAAAGAATGTTCGTTATTTTGCTAAGTTCACCATTATGTATAGCATTGTTGGTCATAGACCCTCAGCATTTGAGTTTTACAAACTTCACACTGCAAGAATACTAAAATCCACTGTTTTCATTGTAGTATTCAGTCTAAGTTTCGGTGCCACTTTCTTAATTTACTACGCAACTATTCTTTACTAGTGTCTTTGTCTTGAAGGAATAATGCGCAGCAAGTGCCAGGATGTTCCCACAGTTCATCAACTGAAGATTTCCCTTGACAAGTGTCGGCCATGAAAGATTAGCAAGGCAACTGTGTTGTTCTTTGTTAAAGATGCAAATCAGTAGACGTAAGTAAATGCTTTGGTTATGGCAATGCCTGTGTACACTATACAAACATCTGTTATGAATTTTTCTTGGTGTGTATTCATGAGAAGTAACAAACTTCATAGATTTGACTGTGTCCTAACTTTCAATATGCCTATGCCCTAGAGATATGAAAAATTAATTTATTCATGATCTTTCTACCACACAATGTGAGAACACGAGACTCAGCTGAGGTTCAAATCCTCCTGCTGCCGGATCAAATCTTTGGCAATTTTGTTCCCCCACATTACCACAATTCACTCAGCTGTAAATGAGTACCTAGGTACAGACGGGTGGAAATGTGAATGAATAGTCTTTGCACAGTACTTGCAGCTTGGCTGAATGCTTCCCAAAGAAGTTGAGATGGTGTTGGAATGAACAGGTCTGCCAGGGGTTGATGTGTTAAGCACGTTGAACAGTCCCAAGGACTGGATACCGTGCTGTATCAGAACATTCCTTTACTTGAGGTCTTCCTACAGGTGCTGCGGTAGCCTGGAACAATTTTGGTGGACCAAGAGTGAACAACATCAAGGGTCACTTCAATTGGATCACTGTTGCCTATCCCCACTTTGTGTGTTTGTCATAACTAGACATAACTGTCTTGCAAGCAAACCAGTCATGGTCCTCTTGCAAATACATTGGATTCATGACTGGAACAGACATTGCAAAACCTGTAATGATGAATGGTGGTGGGGGAGAGAATGTCACATTATATTGAAAAACTAACTTTTACAGGTGTTCTAATAAATCAGTATTGGTGCTGAATGGTAATGGATTTTGTTTTGGTAACCTGCTTTATTATTTTTTTATTTATCCTTTGTTAAGTTTCCCTGTGCATCCTTCTTGTCATCCTTCTTATTTCATAAGCGTAGTCAAGAAGAGTACATCATTTATATGAGTACAACCATGTGGCAAAAAATGCATATTGCTCAAACGGAGCTACATATGATTTGTTGATTCTATGATTTTCCTCAGCAGAATAGCAAAGTTTGTGTGTGTGTGATCTATGTCATTGAAGCAGTTCACTGTAACTTGTGTGTTTGTGTGAGACAGGATAAAGGACTCTGCACACTGGCATCTCTCGTGGACGAGTCCGTGTCTGACAGGATGGTGGCCGCTGCCTTCCACTCCACCATCCAGTTGTGGAGCGTCATGATCAGCAATGATGGCGGCCTCGTCACGCGTGAGATAGGTCAGTAAGTGAGATAGATCTGTCAGGAGAAAAGGGCTCTGAGGAGAATCCTGTCACTGTCATGGGCAGAATGTGTCTAAATGGTGCAACATAGTCACACAACACCATGTTTGTAGAGGGATGCTAAAACTTTGTATTGAAATTTTGTTTCTCATAAGCAGTTTATACACAATTTATGAAAATGTTGACCACATCCTTGAATTTATTAAACATAACTATTTACCAAGCTAACAGTGCTCTTCCTTCTTGTTCACCGCTGTGCAGGGTTGAGGGTCAGGTACTTGTACGTGGATTAATTATATCCATTTAGCAGGTCCATAAACAACTGTTTTATTCAAATTTGTGCTCAGTGTAAGGTGAAATCGTCATGCTACTTCACTGAATAAAAGTGTTCTCTCCCCCTGCAAGCAGGTTCCAGATGTCTGTTGTCATCAACAACCTGTCCTTCATTAGCAATCAACTTGCAGCACTCAATACGACATGCAAGGTCGGGTTTGGCATACCATGACAGAACTTGCAGGTAAATCTCTCAAGGTGGCAGGTGTTTCACTCACATTGGCTCCACTCAGTATGACAGGCAAGGTCATTGTGTGGCATGCCATGACACAGAACTGGCAGGTAAGGCTCCTCATGACGGCCAATCAATGGTCTGTAAGGGGGTTTTGTATAAGTATATGGACAAATGAAATTTATGCAAATGCAAAAAATTGCACCAGCAATTCATTATTTCTATGAGGATGTTGTTTAATTATATTTTAATTGTCACCATTAGCATGCTTTGCGTTATAACAGTGACAAAACAGATAAATAAAACACAGTGTGCATGTTCTTTTCATGCTAGAAAATAAGAAAATATTAATAACATACTGTGTTATGTCCATCCAAGAGAATTTATTAGTTAAACTGCTCCTTCATTAACCATAAATAACATAAAGGATGGATTTAAACACTAGTACATGTTGTGCTCACTGTGGAATGATGTGTCATTCATGCAGCTCCTGCAGAAGAAATGTATCAAACAGGTAGAAATATGCCAAGACGGCTGGATCATATCTACTCCTTGGTGGTAACAACGGATCGATATACTACATAAGTCGGTGGGGTGAGGCTTTGAAAAGGGCATTGAAAAAGTGTGTTGTTGCTCTTGAGCTACGATGGTGTAAAAGGCTGTTGGTTATTCACTGGATTGAAAAGAAATGTAAAATTGAAAACAGTTGTTGACTACTGAGAACAGTGATGGTGAAGAGGATGTTTGATTTTAGCAGGTATGGTGCTAGAGGATGGCAGAGAGCCCAATGGTTGGATAAGAATCTGAGGACACGGCTGAATGCCAAATAATCCAACAAAGCTGCTCAGAACTGGAGACTGGGGTTGTCAACAACGACTCTCATCACGGCCAAACAGTTAATATAAGCTGGTGTACTGACAGGACAGTAGATTGTGTGATGCTTGTATCGATGGGAGAAAAGGCAGCCATAATTGTTATCTCTATTATGACATAGAAAACAAATTAAAGCTCTCTTAAAATGTTAACCCCCCACCCCTGGGGCCAATGTGGATAGTTCCACATCTGACCCTCCATGTTCATCAGAAGGGGCCCCTGGGTTATCATGCAGAGTTTCATGTAGATTGACCCACAAATACAGCCGTGAATAGGACACAACAGAGAGACAAACAGACACTTCTTTATATATTAGATATAGTACACAGTATATGTGTATGCAGACATTGAAAACTAAAGCTAATTGAGTGTTGTTGTTTCTGCATCCCACCTACAGACATGCAGAAGTTCCTGCTGCATGTGAAGGACAATGACAAGTCTCCCTGCTTGCTATATTTGACTAGAATGTTAAAACTAAAGATTATAAATACCTACTAATTCATAAAAACAACATTTAAGACTGCTGTCTCATTTAGTTGTATTGATTATATTTGTACACTTACACTAATGTGCAAGTTGCTCATGTGAAGCAAGGCAGTTTTGTTATTGTGCTGGTTTAGTAGTTGTAGTAGTAAAAGGGTTTTTTCGTGATGATAACAATGTCACGTTTATAGTGTTTATACACCCTTACATCCACTGTTGTGTAACTTAAGATAAAATATGCAAGTGAATGCTTGGTTTTCTTTTCAAATAATCCAAATTGAAGCATTCATTATGATCATAATTAAAGTCGTATTAGTCTGGGTGGATAGGCTTAGGACACAACTAATTTCCATGACATGATCAGCACACAGCCTGGCTTGATCTCCATAGAGAATGTGGAACCACACCTTCAGTATATCCACAGTAACGTCTTTGGTAAGTCACATTGAGAGGATCTTGAATTACAAGCATTAGATATTTAAGTATTTTAGAATATATTATGTTACGTAATAAAACAAATTCAATTTTGTATATACCTTCCATTTTGCCGTTGTCTAGAAAGTGCTGTCTGTGTGGAAAAGTGGATAACTATAATTGCTATTCTTGGTGTTTTATTGGACAACTGGGCACCTCCTTGTTGTTAGTCTGGACCCGCCTGTTATGTAGTCTCTTAGTCTGGACCCGCCTGTAGTTAGTCTGGACCCATCTGTTATGTAATTTGTTAGTCTGGACCCGCCTGTTATGTAGTCTGTTTGTCTGGACCCGCCTGTTATGTAGTCTGTTAGTCTGGACCCGCCTGTTATGTAGTCTGTTAGTCTGGACCCGCCTGTTATGTAGTCTGTTAGTCTGGACCCGCCTGTTATGTAGTCTGTTAGTGTGGACCCGACTGTTATGTAGTCTGTTAGTCTGGACCCGCCTGTTATGTAGTCTGTTAGTCTGGACCCGCCTGTTATGTAGTCTGTTAGTCTGGACCCGCCTGTTATGTAGTCTGTTAGTCTGGACCCGCCTGTTATGTAGTCTGTTAGTCTGGACCCGCCTGTTATGTAGTCTGTTAGTCTGGACCCGCCTGTTATGTAGTCTGTTAGTCTGGACCCGCCTGTTATGTAGTCTGTTAGTCTGGACCCGCCTGTTATGTAGTCTTGTTAGTCTGGACACGCCTGTTATGTAGTCTGTTAGTCTGGACCCGCCTGTTATGTAGTCTGTTAGTCTGGACCCGCCTGTTATGTAGTCTGTTAGTCTGGACCCGCCTGTTATGTAGTCTGTTAGTCTGGACCCGCCTGTTATGTAGTCTGTTAGTCTGGACCCGCCTGTTATGTAGTCTGTTAGTCTGGACCCGCCTGTTATGTAGTCTGTTAGTCTGGACCCGCCTGTTATGTAGTCTGTTAGTCTGGACCCGCCTGTTATGTAGTCTGTTAGTCTGGACCCGCCTGTTATGTAGTCTGTTAGGGCGTATTCTTTTTGTCGTCCGCGGAGCCACCGGAAGCGGAGAATGCGGAGAGGAACAAAAAGAATAGACTTGGGAGAGGGTAGCAACCGCCTTGTTATCGGCCATAAACAATATGGACGCACAATGAGTAGCGGTGTCAATTGATAGCGATTTTTTCTTCAGCGACGATATACATCATTGCGTTGTCACCTGTACAAAGCAAATAGAAAAGTACATATTTAATTTCATATTTTGTGCAAATGCCACTTATTAATCTTTGTGCTAAGCCATGTTTAAAGTCACGTGACCGGAATTCTCTGCTTGCGACATGCCCCGCAGGCGGCGAGGTCGGAGCGTTCCGGACAGCTTCTCCGGTCTGTTCTATTTGACGCGGAGAGATCACGTGACCTCTCCGCGTCAAAAAGAATAGCACATTTCGCTCCGCGGAGAGGTCGGAGAGACAAAAAGAATACGCCCTGTTAGTATGGACCCGCCTGTTATGTAGTCTGTTAGTCTGGACCCGCCTGTTATGTAGTCTGTTAGTCTGGACCCGCCTGTTATGTAGTCTGTTAGTCTGGACCCGCCTGTTATGTAGTCTGTTAGTCTGGATCCGCCTGTTATGTAGTCTGTTAGTCTGGACCCGCCTGTTATGTAGTCTGTTAGTCTGGACCCGCCTGTTATGTAGTCTGTTAGTCTGGACCCGCCTGTTATGTAGTCTTGTTAGTCTGGACACGCCTGTTATGTAGTCTGTTAGTCTGGACCCACCTGTTATGTAGTCTGTTAGTCTGGACCCGCCTGTTATGTAGTCTGTTAGTCTGGACCCGCCTGTTATGTAGTTTGTTAATCTGGACCCACCTGTTATGTAGTTTGTTAGTCTGGACAAATGTCTTTATTCAGCAAGTAGACAACATAGTTGAACTGGAACCTACCTGGGCAATGTCTTTATTCAGCAAGTAACTAGCACAGTTGAACTGAAACCTATCTGGGCAATGTCTTTATTCAGCAAGTAGACAACATAGTTGAACTACATGGTAGCATGGTGAACTAATGGGTGACTAAACTTGGCCCCCCTTTGTGAGATCCTAGATACGCCAGTGACTTGGAGACGCTGTGACTGGGCGGTCAGAGGCCAGATTGTTAATTGAGATGACGGGGTTTGAATCCAGTTGCTACCAAAAGCTATTGGTCAGTTCTACCTGGTGTCTATGCCAGGGGACATAAATATCACACACGGGGTAAATGTAATGTAAACATTTGAGCGTTTGTGTAAATGTTTTGCCGAACTGTTCATTGATTTGTAGACATGTTTCAGTGTTGTGTGTGGCAGGTTCAATCCCTGCTGGTGTTTGCAGTATGCATACAAACACTACTGGTTGTGTACACATCTACTGAATTCAAATCACTACATTCAGCCTATTTAACTAAATGTACAATTTAGGTAGAATATTGTCATTGAAATAAAAAGATGCATTAGTTATAATATCAACTATATGTAAAATATGTTTTAAATAGACCGGGCTGTTTGGTATATAACCGCATAAGATGTGATAAGTTAAGTCATGCTTAATAATTAAATGTTTCACCTTGCAGTGAGATCATGGTGTCTGTGCTCTATGCTACTGAAGTCACCGGTTGATTCAATGGGCCTGTTGGAAGTTAAATGTAGGATGAAGGACTCAGTCAGTGATGTCAGCTACCTGAAGGTTGTACGGGACAAGTTGCAGTTACATCACAGTCACCAGTACTATGAACAGTGTATGGGCCAGACGGGGTTGACAGGGGCGATGTGGTGTGACTTCTGTGTTGGGCGAGAATGACTGTCACTGTAAAATGATTGCTTTCGATACTTCTGTTTTTGTCAAGTATTCACAGGTTGTAGCATTATGGGTGGGTAAATGATTACAACAGTTTGGTTTCTGTAGACATTACATGTTTGTAATACTTACAGAACATGACACTTTGTTCTCGGAATGTGCTTGTCAATGTGTTGAGTATAAAATAAACCATACTCTTATAAAAAAAATTGTCTTAGCATTAAATATAGCAATATGTTGGGTGGCCTAGCAAAATAGGTGACATGGTCCAAAACAGTAATGTCGTTTTGTTCAGAAATTGGAAAGCAACACCATTTCTCATTCAAACACTTTAATCACATTAAAACTTCAACACAATATAGCACGTTTTCTCTCTCCTAATGTGCTGATTGATTTGTTTATTAAACCATATATGCAATCCAGCAAATTTAATTACATAAGATTTTGTCAAAACACAAGAAAGGATCCGTTGTTGGGGGCAGATCTGGGGTAATGATAATATGTAATAGTAACTGTTAGAAATATTCAAATAATAAGATGAAACATAGTAATGTAATAGATAATAACAATGTAATAGAAACTAATGTAATAGTAATTGAGGTTGTTAGTTATAAATATAAACGTGTGTGTTTGAGTTGAGCTATTCTTTACATAAGCCACCTGCACATACAAGACATCAAAGAAGTCTACAGTTGAAAGTAATGCTGGCTTCTGTTGTGTCAGCTCCAACACCTGGTAAAGACAATAAATGCTGAGAAACATGTAATAGTAATTGTAATAACTTGAAATGTAATTGTAATAAATTACATTGCCTTCAGCATGTAATAGTAATAGAAATAAAAGTAAGTAATAAATAATAGATTACAATGCAGTGTAACAGATCCCAGGCATGGTTGAGGGTGGCTCTGAAAAGCTCACTTTCAATCTCCATTACTTCCACAGAAATTTGTCAACAGAGTACACAGATCACATTTGGTTGATGGACTCTACAAATGTGAGTGGCGCCACTCCATCGAAGAAGTGGAAGCAATTCACTCTGTGTATAGCACGCTCAACGTGCACACGCACTATTGCGACTGACTGTGTGTCTGTCACCTCCTCACTTGGTAGAAAGTGTAGCAAACACACCTTTGTATCAACAGTGACCTGAAAACAGAGTAGAACCTACCATTATTCATAAAGCTAACAAAATAAAGCAGTGGCAGTACTGTGTATCTTAAATAGAATAATACACCTCAATACAGCTATAAAGCTAACAAAATAAAGCATTGGCGGTACTGTATATTTTGTATAGAATAATACAGCTCAATACAGCTATGAAGCTAACAAAATAAAACAATGGAGCTAAACAATGGAGCTAAAATTCCTATATGACAGCTTCAGGCATTAATAGTGGCGCCACACTGTGGATTATGAACCAACCAATGAGATGACCCGCGCCGATTATGGCGGCTCCCAGTACGAAACATCAGTCGCTAACACTGATCGATGAAATCAACATGGTGACAAGGTGCGACATTGTCTTTGTAACGGTTATTTCAGATGTTACGAGATGACAGAACTGAAGTCATGGTTGTAATTATTTATTTAACTTTGCGCAGGCAATGAAATCATAGTGGCCGTATTATCGCCCGCACACTTGCCACCTCTGCCACTGGCACATGGTCATGGGCACGGACCACAGTGAGAATGCATCCGCCATTACAACGATAAAGAGTCCCTACAAAAAATTAATTGTGCAGTTTGGGTGTATTAGTGAGAGCAGAAATTGTGTGAATGAGTGAGTGTAAGTGATGTTTTGTGCACAGTAGCATATGTGTTTTGAAATGCCATTTGTCAGTTCAGTTGGTATACCAGTTGCGTAAGGACACAGTGGCTGTTAGGCAGGATGTACTCATATTTTGGAACCGGGGAAATTCATGGCATAAATGCAGGGGTGTCATGCATTGAAGCAATTTGTACGAAAAGGAGGTATGTCATTTTCACGAATTTCACACACCAGGTGTCTTAATGTGATGGCACATTATATTGTTAGACGGATTGTCTGCCTCCTTCAGGCTCCTTGGTATCACTAGTATTAAGTACATCCATGTTACAAATGCCAGGGGTTTCCCTGGAATGTGTGGACTTTGCCTTGGCAGCGATCTGTAACTGGCAAGGAAGACGTAGTTTGTCACAAGTGTATTTTATATAAAAATTAGTGTAGATTAGTAAATACTGTAATGTGTATCACTGATACAGTCCG
Source organism: Lamellibrachia satsuma (assembly GCA_033239005.1). Taxonomy (NCBI): domain Eukaryota; kingdom Metazoa; phylum Annelida; class Polychaeta; order Sabellida; family Siboglinidae; genus Lamellibrachia; species Lamellibrachia satsuma. The sequence continues at coordinate 1,202,944 of BSQZ01000097.1, read as the reverse complement.
ACCCAGCTGTGACCACCGGTATGAATCGACGGGGTGGGGTCAATAACTTGAGCATTTTGGCTAACTGAATCGATGGGAAGCATTTTGAACTGGCTACTGCCGATAAAAAGGCCTTCACTTTGAATACTGCCTCAGTTATACTGACATGGTTGTCCAGTAAACTTGGCAGTTCTTTAATGGTCAACACAGTGGACCCTTCTGTAGCTTCTCGTCGATTTAATTAAAATTATCATAAAACTGCTAAAAAATTTAATATGCTAAAACATTCTAAAAATTGCTTTAAATATATTCATTTATACAAGTAAGATAAAGAATATAACCATACAAACTGTTAATACAATTATATTTAAAAAACAATTCTTAAGAACTAAACTTTAAATTAGTTCAGTAATATAAGTGAAACTAAAAGAATGACCATAAATATGCAATAAGAAACTAATATATACAATATAGTAGAAAGAAATGCCATATATAGCTCAGACACATTTCATCAATATATGTCAGTGTGTTTTCCTTTAAAAACAACATTAACCTCCCAATCACACATGATCACAGTGAGTTAGTTTATGCTTTCAAGGCTAAATACAAACTTTGATGTTTCTTCCAGAAAGTGTGAAGAAGAACAAGAAAGAGAAGACGTAGAAAGTTTGGATGTTATAGTGAGTAGCTGCCCAGTCTATCTGTTTATATGTGTCACAGTGGGAATGTAAACTTCTGTGTGCATATTTCGTGTGCATTCCACAAACTCTGTGTTTGACCAAGTGCATTAGACTCCATACTTGATTACAGAAAAACTCCACATATAGTGACACCTGCTGACAGCTCATCACTTTTGTGGCCTGTTGGGAAACTTCTGTGGTTTCTTAACAACTTCTACTGAAGAACCTGCTTTTTGGGGTTTCAACATAATTTGTAAGACATTCACTTTGAGGCAGCCCTGTACATGGTGAATTTATGGTCATGTGTCCTGACAAAATGTCCTGTCATTGTGGAACATGAAGTTTCAAAGTGTTTATTGGTTTATGTTAGAAATGTTAATGTGTACCAAACTTGTGTGTAATGAATAATGAGGGTATTCAACAATATCATATAACTGCAGCACTATGCTAGGAACTTGGAAGTTTTGTTCCTCTGTGACAATCTCTCAGCTCTATTCATTGTAATCCATAGGAGTGGCTGCATTAACCTGGATAAACCTGTCAATCCATCGCCACATGATGAAGTCGCCTGGAACATGAGAATCATTCATGTTGAGAAGACGGGACATAGTGACACGCTGGATGCCAAGCTGACAGGATGTCTGATCGTGTTTATAGAGTGCGTCACCAGGCTGGTCACGTCACAGCACACCGCTGGCAAGGAGTGTTTGTATCTTCCGACTGCACAGTCAGGACAGGGATAATGGAATTCTTCAGGTAGGACTGTGTGACTTGGTAATGTCATCAACTTTGTAATACTTTCAAGTCACTAATATGTCATTTCAAGTGCCACCTCAGTTAAACTGACATGGTTGTCCAGTAAACTTGGCATTTCTTTTGTGGTCAACACAGTGGACCCTTCTGTAACTTCATATCGATAATGTAATTTAGTTTTAATAGAAATGTTGCAGCGACTACCAGACAAATACATAAAAATAAAAACTACTTGTCCTCATTCAAGTTATTTGTGCAATACATTCACAGTAGAGTCCCTCTAAATAGACCACCCATGTGACCAAGAAAAAGTGGTCAGATTACAGAGGTGTAAATATGACAAGAACACACTGTCAGAGTGGTCGTTTTCGAGGGGTGGCTGTTTCCAACAGGTGGCCACATGGAGGGGTTCTACTGTATTTTTTAAATGTGGCCTTTTATGGAAACTGGTCTGGGTAAGAGTGAAGACTCAGACTAGCAGTTCTTGGCACTGTCCCTAGTAAAAGTAACAAAAGTAACAAAGACATTTTATGTATAGCTGATGATGACGTTTGCCTTGTGAAGCCCCCACTTTCCCCTCAGTCCACATGTCTTATCAGCTCACACAGACATTGAAACAATGGCAGGGTTGAGCAGCTAGCTGTGGTGGGTAGCAATGTAAGGTATACATGCTGAGGCATGTAATGTAATTTAAAGCATTTAAATATGATATCACAAGGTTTTTTAATGGCGAAGACCTATATGGATACTTCAGTTGAGTGTTTGACCATAGCTCCATCAACGTGCTGGACATTATATGTCACTTGCAGAATCCAGGACGGATTATCTTAGCTGTGTTTCTTAATGTCAAATGTTGTTGTCTACATGTTCATCATCATCATCACATCATCATAGTTACCAAGTCTAATAGCAATATCAGTGTATATTCATGCCATGGTTTCAGATTGAAGAGCTACTTAAGAAAATAGTTATGTCATCATTCCATGGTTTCAGATTGAACAGCTACTTAAGAAAATAGTTATGTCATCATTCCATGGTTTCAGATTGAACAGCTACTGATGACAATATTGAAGTCTTTGTTGCCCTGCTTTCAGATTGAAGAACTACTTAAGATAATAATGAAGTCATCATTGCCATGGTTTCAGATCGAAGAGCTACCTAAGACAAAAGTATTTCATCGTTGCCAGAGCGACGCAGTTGATGTGATACATGTCCATCCAACAGATGTCGCCAACATGGGAAGCAGATCGTCAAAGGACCATGGCAGCGGCAGTAGGTGACAAAGTGACAGGTCTTTCCACCAGGTGGAAAAGCAGATAAATCTCATCAGATATAAAAATGGCAGACTTGAATATGTACGTATGTTGGTAAGATTGATGTTTGCAGTCACATGGAAGTTAAACAGACTTTAACTTATGACACAACTATGACATCAGCCATACGAACAGTACAACAATAAGTAAAACTGTTATGTTTTGAGGATGTGTAATTGAAATCCCTTTATATGTGAGTCCATGACAGGTTTTTTCAATTTCCCTGTGTAGGATCTTTTAGTTTACTTCCCCTGTCCCTGCCAGGAAAAAGGGGTGAACAAAGACACATGTAAAGTGGGGTGAACAAAGACACATGTAAAGTGGGGTGAACAAAGACACATGTAAAGTGGGGTGAACAAAGACACATGTAAAGTGGGGTGAACAAAGTTTTCAAATGGCAGCTGGTAGTTCTGAACCCCGATCCCTCGACCAACAGTCTGACACTGCCACATAGCCACATCACACCACGGTGTTTGTTACATTGTAAAGTTAATCATGCATTATCATATTTGCATAGCTTTGAATAGGTTTTGTCTGTGTAATATGAGAATAAAGGTCAATAACAAAATCTAAATTATGGAGGTATTAGAAATATTAAGTTTTTGTAAACACACATGGTAATTGGTGTATTCGTCAGGTCCACACTATTCATACGGATGTTGGATGTTTTGGCCCATGACGACAGGAGATAATCACATGCTGGATCCCAAGGTGACAGGATGCCTGACCGTGAGCACAGAGTACGCCACCAGGCGGGTGAAGTCACAGCAAGGCATTGGCAATGAGTGCTTGTGTCTTCCATCTGCTCTGTCTGGTGCAGGACCAGAAGCGAATTCTTCAGGTAGGACTGTGTGACTTGGTAATGTCATCAACTTCGTAATACTGTCAACTCATTAGTCTGTCATTTCAAGTGCCACCTAAGTTAGACTGACATGGTTGTTCCGTAAACTTGGCAGTTCTTTTGTGGTCATCCAATGGACCCTTCAGTATCTCACATTGATAATGTAATTTAGATGTAATAAATAAGTTGCAGCAACTGACTGCAGCAACTTTAAATGAAATTAAATGTGTATGCCTAAATGCCAGGAACATAGTAAATAAAAAAAGCAAGTTAGACATTATGGTACCAGATATTGACCCTCAAGTAATAGGTATCACAGAATCATGGGCAAATAAAGATATAGTAGATGCTGAGTTAGCGTTGACTGGCTATGTAATGTTTAGGAAGGATAGGCAAGAGAGAAGGGGGGATGGAGTCGTTTTACATGTATAAAAGAATCTATCCAAGCATATGAAATAACACTGAAAAGTGAAGCAGATTGTGAGGAAGCAATTTGGTGTAACATAGTTGCCAAGAACATTAACAATAGGAGAAGTTTTTCACAGTCCAAGCGTGGAGGAAGATTTAAAACTTAAAAATGCTGTAAGGAAGACTTTAGGGAGTTGAGTAAGGGGGAATGTGTTATAATGGGTGATTTTAACCAAGGCCATATACAATGAAAATCATTAGAGAGTGCTGGAGGTGACGACCATCAGTTTCTACTTCTAACACAGGATTGTTTCCTTACTCAACATGTCTTGAAACCAACCAGAGGTGGTAATGTGTTGGATTTAACTGTGTCTTCTCAAAATGAATTAGTTGACAATGTTAAAATACACAAACCTTTCGGTTTCAGTGATCATAACCAGATCCATTTTGATATAAAAGTAAAAACATTTAATACATATAAAAACAACGGAGGATGAACTTCACCAAAGGCAAATGTAAAGAGATGAGAACATATCTAGCAAATATAGAATGGAATAACTTGCTGAAGAATAAGACGGCAACACAATACTGGACTTGTTTAAAAGATGAGATTGAGGGCATTACTGAGTGATTTGTTCCATTAAGAAAACAAGGGGAAAGGTTCAGGAAGAAACACCTGTCAAAAGAGGCTATTAGAAAAAGAGCTCACAAACAGATGCTGTGGGGGTGCATAAACACACTGGAAATGTAGAAGACTACACAAACTCAGTTCCAGTTACTAAATTTTAGAGCAATAAATATATCATTTAGGGCAGTTATTTGTAACTCCTGAAATGTTGTCTACTTAGATTTTCAGAAAGCTTTCGGTAAAGTGCCAAATCAAAGGTTGTTACTTAAACTAAAAGCCCATGGTAATGATGTAATCAACTTGATAGAAAAGTGGCTTACACACAAAAAAAAGCTACAAATCTGTTTTGAGTGGGGTACCATAGGGATCAGTGGCTTACACACAGAAAAAAGCTACAAATCTGTTTTGAGTGGGGTACCATAGGGATCAGTATTAGGCCCTATGCTATTTTTAATATAATATATAAATGATTTGGAAGATGACATATCTAGCAAAGTACTGAAATTTGCAGATAACACAAACGTATTCAGAAAGGTTACAAATGATACAGATAAACAAAGTTTACAGGATGATCTAGATCAATTGGTTAAATGATCAGAACAATGGTAAATGCTACTAAATTTTGGGAAGTATAAATGCATACACATAGGACATAGAAACACGGACAAAGAATATATAATGGGGGATGCTGTACTAGGTAGAACCACAAAAGAAAAGGGCTTAGGAGTAACATTTTAATGCTGACATGAACATGTCAGAGCAAAGTGGGAATGCTGCTTCAAAAGGTAATCAAATTCTAGGGCTAATTAGGAGAACTATCACATTTTGGGAGAAACAGCTAATTGTACTCCTGTACAAAGCCATGGTTAGACCGCATTTGGAATATTGTATACAAGCATGGAGGTCAAAATATTGGAAGGACATAGACAAGCTGGAAAGAATACAATGAACAGCAACTAAAATCATAAAGAATTGAGAGACATTAATTGTGAAAACCTAAGGAAGGCAGTAGAACCAGAGGACACAAAGCAGCAATAGTTAAGGAACAGTGTAGGATGGTCCCCATGTTGGACACGAGGAAGTACTCATTCTCACAGAGGGTGATAAATGAATGGAACAAACTGTCATATGATTGTGTTAATTCTAGTAGTGTGAATATGTTTAAAAATACAATTTACAGATATACTCTCGATAAGCCAATGGCTTCCTTGTCAATTTGCTATCTGGAACTTGTAGTTTGGGATGGCAATCTTGTTAAATCTTGTTAAACAGCCAGACAAGTAAATAAAAATAAAAACTACTTGTCCTAATTTGAGCTATTTTTGTAATACCAAGAAAAAGTGGTTTGATTACAGAGGTTGGTGAGATGATGAATAGATCTGACAAAAACACACTGTCATCGAGTGGTCGTTTTCAAGGGGTGGCTCTTTCCAACGGGTGGCCACATGGAGGGTTCTACTAAATTAAAAAATTAACATTTTAAATGTGGCCTGACACTGGTGAGGGGTAAGGGTGAAGACTGGTGAGGGGTAAGGGTGAAGACTGGTGAGGGGTAAGGGTGAAGACTGGTGAGGGGTAAGGGTGAAGACTCAGAGTAGCAGTTCTTGGCACTGTCCCTAGCAAAAGTAACAAAGACATTTTATGTATAGTTGATGATGACATTAGACTTGTGCAGCCCCCACCTTCCCCTCAGTCCATGTGTCTTATTTGACTTGTGAAGTTCACATAAACATTGAAACAATGGCAGGGTTGAGAAGTTAGCTGGGGTGGGTGTCTGGGGCATGTAAACCATCATCAAAAGACAGGACAGTGGGACAGAGGCTGCTGGTGCTAATTACAATGAAGTGCCCTGACAGGGGTCTGTGTAGATAAAGCAGTGCAAATAAAATCAGGGGTTTCTGACTGGAAAAAGAAGCCAGTCAGAAATGAAAGAGTATAAATTCTTTAGTCTTCAGAAGCTAAACAAAATCTAACTTGTTATTTATTGATATCCATTTACAAAGTCTTATGAAAAGTATTTGACAATTTCAAATACTTTAGGCAAGTATTTAAATGCAAATACATTCATTTATTTAAGTGCAAATACAAGTACAAATACTTTTTTTAATATTTAAATCCTTTCAAATACAAATGTATTTAACCCCATATGTGCTGGCTGCCATAAGATATGGTCCTTGCTGCATTGTGCCTGTAGCTAAGCTCAGCAAATCTCGGCCTCCTTCCCCTACCATGTCTGTGACGTCATTCACTCCGCAGTAGAGCTGTGTGCTCATCATAATTATACGTATCAGTTCTGGTACATGTGTAGCCAATGATACGGTTATTATTGTAAAGTTTGTAAAAGAAGACAGTAGTTGTTCAGTGTTTCACTCGCCAGTGTCTCTTTTTATAACTGGTTAAATGATACTCACCATGCGAATCATCAGACTAGTATTTGGAACAGCAGAGTTGGGATATTACTTTGCATTGTTTGACCATAGCTGCATCAGCATGCTGGATATTATATGTCACTTGCAGACCCCAGGACGGATTATCTTGGCTATGTTTCTTAATGTCAAATGTGTTCATCATCATCATCATAGTTATCAAGTCTAATAGCAATAAACAGTGTATACACATGCTGTGGTTTCAGATTGAAGAGCTACTCAAGATAATAATGATGTCATCGATGCCATGGTTTCAGATTGAAGAACTACTCAAGATAATAATGATGTCATCGTTGCCCTGCTTTCAGATTGAAGAACTACTCAAGATAATAATGATGTCATCGTTGCCCTGCTTTCAGATTGAAGAACTACTCAAGATAATAATGATGTCATCGATGCCATGGTTTCAGATCGAAGAACTACCTAAGACAAAAGGATTTCATCATTGCCAGAGCGACGCAGGTTATACATGCCCATCCGACACATGTCACCAACATGGGAGGTCAATCATCAAAGGACCACACATGACACGCTCCCATCTCCTGCGTCTGTCACGAGCTGTCAACCATTATGCCATGTCTCAGTACCAGGTGGCGCCACATGATTGATCTCTTCTAAGTCTCAGTTTGTGTGCGTGCGAGTGTATGTGTGTACGAACCAGAACATAACCTCCTCCTCCCTGTCTGTGTCTTTCACTGTGTCTCCCTCACCCCCTCCTCCTACCCTCCCCCTCCCTGTCTGTCTCCTTCTCCATCCCCCCACTTCCCACCTTCCCCTACCTCTCACCTTTCCCCCTCCACACCCCCACCCCTCCCCTACCTCTCACCCCATCTTCCCCCTCCCCACACAGTTATAAATAACATTGTTCAAAGGGTCATCATGTCAAGTGTGAGTGCTACATATATATATATATAGATCCAGGTCCAGATCCTTCATGTCTGCATTCTCTGTGTCTGTAGGAGTTCATTAAAGACGGGAAGAGGTCAGGAAACATAGTCTTTGCTCCAGTCAGCCTTAGTGTGGGACTCAGAATGCTGTACCAGGGAGTGACGCGGGATGATATCTGCCGGGTCAGTGGACGACACACGCAGAATCTGTACATCAAATGTAAGTTGTGGCAGTGGCAAAGTACTTGGTGGCGGGGAGTATCATACTATATATATATATATAGGAGCATTACTTTGTAATGTAAGTTGTGACAGTGGCGAAGTACTTAGTGGCAGGGATTGTGTGGACCACGTAGAATGTTATATATATGTATAGGAGCATTACTTTGCAGCTGTCCAGCGTGTTCCGGTGGTCTGGAGTCGCCTGCACAAAGGTAAAACAATAATTATGTTACAAGCAATAGTTATTAATACAGTGGCAACAACAGTCATTTTAGTGCAGATAACATCCTCGATGAATAGCATTTTCTTATTTAGCAGCTATGATAATTAGCCTTCATCTTGCTTATTTAATACTTATTTGCTGGTCGTCCAAATCACTTGTTTATTGGCAGTAGCTAGTTCAAAGTGGGGTCAATAACTTGAGCATTTTGGCTAACTGAATCGATGGGAAGCATTTTGAACTGGCTACTGCCAATGAAAAGGCACTGCCTCAGTTATACTGACATGGTTGTCCAGTAAACTTGGCAGTTCTTTAGTGGTCAACACAGTGGACCCTTCTGTAGCTTCTCGTCGATTTAATAGAAATGTTGCAGCAACTACCACACACAAAAATAAAAACTACTTGTCCTCATGGTCTAAGCTCTGCCATGGAGTGAAAAGGCTTAAGCCAAGAGCACTGGAGTAACATGATCTGTGCTATTAATGTAATAGTAATAATAAATAATAAAAGTACTTATATAGCGCCCGATCAGTCGAGATTGCTCTCAGGCGCTTTACATTCATATTAGTATTTTACAGGCCATAAGTTGCTAAGAGAATAATTTTACTAAGAATAGTCTACACAAATGCTAAACATAAAAAAAAATGCTAACAAAATAAACATGTTAAAATATTCTGTAACACTACTTTAAATAGAGTTTGTAATACAAGTAAAAGTAAGAAAACGATCATAAAACTGCTAAAAAAATTAAATATACTAAAAAATTCTAAAAACTACTTTAAATATATTCATTTATACAAGTAAGACAAAGAATATAACCATAAAAACTGTTAATACAATTATATTTAAAAAACAATTTTTAAGAACAATACTTTAAATTAGTTATATAAATGAAACTAAAAGAATGACCATAAATATGCTATAAGAAACTAATATATACAATATAGTAGAAAGAAATGCCATATATAGCTCAGACACATTTCATCAATACATGTCAGTGTGTTTTCCTTTAAAAACAACATTAACCTCCCAGTCACACATGATCACAGTGAGTTAGTTTATGCTTTTAAGGCTAAATACAAACTTTGATGTTTCTTCCAGAAAGTGTGAAGAAGAACAAGAAAGAGAAGACGTGGAAAGTTTGGATGTTATAGTGAGTAGCTGCCCAGTCTGTCTGTTTATATGTGACACAGTGGGAATGTAAACTTTTGTGTGCTTCATTCGTGTGCATTCCACAAACTCTGTGTTTGACCAAGTGCATTGGACTCCATACCTGATTACAGAAAAACTCCACATATAGTGACACCTGCTGACAGCTCATCACTTTTGTGGCCTGTTGGGAAACTTCTGTGGTTTCTTAACAACTTCTACTGAAGAACCTGCTTTTTGGGGTTTCAACATAATTTGTAAGACATTCACTTTGAGGCAGCACTGTACATGGTGAAATTGTGGTCATGTGTCCTGACAAAATGTCCTGTCATTGTGGAGCATAAAGTGTTTATTGGTTTATGTTAGAAATGTTAATGTGTACCAGACTTGTGTGTAATGAGTAATGAGGGTATTCAACAATATCATATAACTGCAGCGCTATGCTAGGAACTTGGAAGTTTTGTTCCTCTGTGACAATCTCTCAGCTCTATTCATTGTAATCCATAGGAGTGGCTGCATTAACCTGGATAAACCTGTCAATCCATCGCCACATGATGAAGTCGCCTGGAACATGAGAATCATTCATGTTGAGAAGACAGGACATAGTGACATGCTGGATGCCAAGCTGACAGGATGTCTGATCATGTTCATAGAGTGCGCCACCAGGCTGGTCATGTCGCAGCAGATCGCTGGCAAGGAGTGTTTGTATCTTCCGACTGCACAGTTAGGACAGGGATAATGGAATTCTTCAGGTAGGACTGTGTGACTTGGTAATGTCATCAACTCATTTGCAGCTGAGAAGACTGAGGCAAAATAGGGTAAACGAAATTGCCTAAGCTTCGAAAACGAACCGTGCCCAGTGTGGGTCTTGAACTCACAACCCTCGAATTTAGAGTCCAACACTTTAACCACTAGGCCACGGCCGCCGCCTTCTTATGCAAGACAGTTCATAATTAGCAAATAAGAGTCAGAATAATATCTATTATATGTTATTCTGCAACAAAATTGTGTGTGTTTATATTTATTTCGTTGTAAATTTACGAATGAATGAATAATATGAAGTGATTACCGAGTTAATCACGATAACTCTCTCATCGATGCACTGGGCTAATCATGATCGGCCACCTCAGCAACAAAACACACAGCTCTTTTCTTAACGCACTGAGTTAGTCGTGGTCAGCTGCCTCAACGACACACAGCTCTTTTCTCAAGGCACTGAGGTATCAATACAAGTTTTGAAGGACCCGCCTTTGATTAGTGGCTTTGACAAGTTTCCAATTTGTCCTCGCAGTATAGTGTATTATTTATTTAATTTGTTGGTTAACCACACACAATACACAATAACTAAATCCTTTCACCCACTTCACAGAAAAAAATATCGTTTGATCTCAAGCTTTTCATGTGACTTCTGGAATAAATATATATTTTTTATCATGTTAGAAATGTTAATGTGTACTAAACTTGTGTGTAATGAATAATGAGGGTATTCAACAATATCATATAACTGCAGCGCTATGCTAGGAACTTGGAAGTTTTGTTCCTCTGTGACAATCTCTCAGCTCCATTCATTGTAATCCATAGGAGTGGCTGCATTAACCTGGATAAACCTGTCAATCCATCGCCACATGATGAAGTCGCCTGGAACATGAGAATCATTCATGTTGAGAAGACAGGACATAGTGACACGCTGGATGCCAAGCTGACAGGATGTCTATCGTGTTCATAAAGTGCGTCACCAGGCTGGTCATGTCACAGCACACCGCTGGCAAGGAGTGTTTGTATCTTCCGACTCCACAGTCAGGACCAGGATAATGGAATTCTTCAGGTAGGACTGTGTGACTTGGTAATGTCATCAACTTTGTAATACTTTCAAGTCACTAATATGTCATTTCAAGTGCCACCTCAGTTAAACTGACATGGTTGTCCAGTAAACTTGGCATTTCTTTTGTGGTCAATACAGTGGACCCTTCTGTAACTTCATATCGATAATGTAATTTAGTTAATAGAAATGTTGCAGCGACTACCAGACAAATACATAAAAATAAAAACTACTTTTCCTCATTCAAGTTATTTGTGCAATACATTCACAGTAGAGTCCCTCTAAATAGACCACCCATGTGACCAAGAAAAAGTGGTGTAAATATGAAAAGAGGTGTAAATATGAAAAGAACACACTGTCAGAGTGGTCGATTCGGCCCACTCTAGCTAAGCGGCGGAAATCTAAGAATAGTCGTTTCGGCCCACGGCCTGAATCAGTAGGAGAGGCGGAAATTATGATTGTGCACAGAAACATACGTACACGCTAATATAATAATAATGATCTGGAACTATTTATAAAAATATAGCAATATAAATAAATTAAAAGAAAGTGGTTGACATAATAAAGAAATGAACCAAATTCAAGTAATTAATGTTTAATGGAAACGTCCACGAATAAACGTAATAACTAGTTGAGTTTGTATTGTAATATATAATGTAATGACTTCATTGTTTGTGTGAGCACATTTTATGTGATCAAGCCCTTTATGTGTTTAATCTGTCTGATGTTTCATCATCAACACTTGTTAACTGAAATGTTTGAAAGCGTGATTTCATAGTTTGTGTGAGCACATTTTATGCTTTTAATCTATCTGGTGTTTCATCAGCAAAACATGCTAATGTAAATGTTTGATAGCATCACTTCATTGTTTGTGTGAGCACGTTATATTTGATCAAGCCCTTTATTCAATTAATCGTCTTAAGTTAATTGAGCATATCACAAGTTGCAAAGAGGTGTCATTAACGTTTTCGGCTCTATTGTCCCACGTCAGTAGCTGATTTCTAAGAATAGTAGTTTCGGCTCACGGCGTGATTCATGAAAAAAATACTTAATATGATTACGCACAGAAACATATTCACACGCTAATATAACAATTATCTCATAAAATAACAGAATGCAGTCCAGCAACACAACGCCAGAAATATTGACAACGGATGGAATTTCTGTCTATTAACAACTACCAAAACAATTTTCCATATATATATATATATATATAAATATATACATACATACATACATGCATACATGCCACAATGCGGTGAAGCCACGACAGGACGAACACATTATTTACAATCTGGGAGCGTCTCGTCAAGGCCGAACGTAACGAAAGGGAAACGCTGCGTTCTTTGAGCCGACTGACAAAAATAGCGAACGTAATAAACACTATAATAATAACAATAATAATACTGTAGCATACAATATTTCGCTAAAACACGCAAACAGTTGAAACTAGGGAACGTAATAAATAAGTAATATTGGTTCTAAAACAATAATAATGTAGCGCATGGCGTTTCGTTAAAACACTGAAACAGTTGTAGCGTATAACATTTCGCAATTACAATACTCTATAAACAACAATTGACTCGAAAACAATAATACTGTTGCGTACAAGTCAACAGCATTTCGCTAAGTCATGCAAACAGTTGAAAATAGCGAAGAATTCGTTAGTCGTTTCGGCCCACGGCGCCCGCTGGCACCGGTTGCATACACGGATGGTTCGGCCCATGCGAGCGAAAACACTTCACGGTTCACTGGTCGCGCCGTTGGATGGTTCGGCCCATGGGCCGAACCCGTTATGGGCCGAAACATCCGACACCCTTCTAGTTCTGGGGCTAACATAGTCAGACACAGGAGTGTTTTTTTGCAGACTTGAAGCTGATGATAGGAATGCCAACTTTGGGCACGGTGATATGCAGCAGGATGACTTCAACATGATCTTGCCTAACATGACAACGTACAGAGACATCAATACCAAGTCCAGGTAAACACAATTTGTAATCAGTGTTGTTTATTGTGCACTTATTGTTACTTGCTGCAGATTAGTGCAGCTGTGGTATAATAAAACAATCAATGGGGGGGGGCATGGTGCAGAGCCAACCCAACAATGCCTAGCCCTCAGCATGTCTACTGGTCTGTCTGTTGGTCTGGCAATCTGTATATTGGTCTGCCAGTCCATCTATTGGTCTATCTATTGCCTGATATTTGTCAGTTTGTCAGTAGCCAGCATGCCTTCCTGACTGACTGTCTTGTATATATTGCAATGTGCAGGGTTTGTAAATTACCTAGAAAAACATGGAATATACTGGAATTTGAATATTACAATTCCAGTTTTAGATACTGTATGCTGCAATTTCATTAAAATTACTGGAAAATACTTGAAGAGTTACAAATTAGTTTGTACAACTTTCTGCACTGTGTAAATCCAGATCTAGTTATTTTCTATTCTTTTCAATCATCAGTGAATTGTTCTAAATATCTTTGAATACATTTGCGGTTGTTGAATTGTAACATATTAAAACCAGTTCCTCATGTAGATCTAGCAGCCTGCAGCCATGTGTATAAGGACATGGTTTACATGTATGACTGTTCGTGTTTTATCGTGATGCCAATGTTTACATGTATGCAGGGTTGAAAAAATAACGATTTTTTTTAAATCGGATTTTTTTATTTAAATCAGATTTTTTAATTGATTTGATTTTTTTAAAATCTGGTATACACATTGTCATAAAATATTTTACTATCAGGCCATCTGGTGTCAGTACAGCTAAACAAGTGTGCGCACTTTGTACTTTTGTATTAAAAAACACACACAACTTTGTTGAACTCGATGCTTGTAAACAATTATTTGTTTTTAATTCATAAATCAGCGATTAAAAAAATCGGAAGTTAAAAAAAAATCATAAATCAATGATTTTTTTGGAGTGATTTAAATCATGATTTAAATCAATTATTTAAATCAAATGATTTAAATCAAACAACCCTGCATATACAACTGGTCTTGTTTTACAAGTTCTGACCAGTGAAGCAGTAGACAGTGGAGGTAAGTATACAACTTACAATGTAGATGAGGTTATCTCATCCAGACTTAGATTATCCAGACATAATCCAGAGATTAGTACCGACATGCGTTTATAGGTATGTAGAACACGTGTTTGTGTGTTCTGTAACAACTGAAGCACAGAACACATAAGCTGCCTACAGTTATCTAAACTATAAAGCAAGGTGTCTGTCTGTTGTCCCCTAATCACGGCCGCATATGTGGGCTGATCGCGACGAAACTTTGTCTGATGATCCACTTGGTCCTTTAGACAAGGGCTAGTTGGATGTGTTGTTGCTGTAATCAATGAAGTAGAATAGTTCTATAATAGTTTGCCCAGGTATGATTCCAACTATTTTTAGTACTTCTTAATGTTTGAATGTGTTAATAAATTTTTTTTCTCGTTCGAGATTCATTTTGTAAAAATCAAACCTGTGTAGTATCCACTAAACATGTTTGTAATTTGTACAAATGTGTTGTTTAGTTTTGATGAAATCTTCATACTGGGCCTAGGTGAAATTTTGCAACAAAATGGGAAAGTGTCTCTGTACACTGTAGCATAATGCCATTCACATTTGTAGGTTGCCTGATTGAACAATTAATGTCAATTCGTTCTGTTTTTAACAACAGTGCGCACTCTTTTATTAAACCAATGGTGCATATTACTTAAACTATTCACACACTACAGATCTGAACATCAACAAACGTGATTCG
This sequence comes from Lamellibrachia satsuma, assembly GCA_033239005.1. NCBI lineage: Eukaryota > Metazoa > Annelida > Polychaeta > Sabellida > Siboglinidae > Lamellibrachia > Lamellibrachia satsuma. The sequence continues at coordinate 1,187,868 of BSQZ01000097.1, read as the reverse complement.
CGATGGGCTATATAATTTTAGGAGGGACATTTAGTTGGATTACATGTGAGTACAGTGCACTGCCACCTGGTGTTGATATGGTGTAACTGTTTCCGTCCCTAGCTGTGCTACTGTTGACAATTGACCTGTGACTGACACTGCCTAATCTCAAGACACTGTTGGAGCGGCACCTGGGAGTGAAAATGTAAGTGCCCCTTGCAGTGTATTTTGGGGGGGGTGTTGGGTCATAGACCCCTTTGGCTTAAATAAAATGTGTTGTATGTAACCTGTTGCTCCACCACATGGTAGCACGGTGAACTAATGGGTGACTAAAATTGGCCCCCTTTGTGAGATCCTAGATTCGCCAGTGACTTGGGGACGCTGTGACTGGGTGGTCAGAGGCCAGACTGTTAATTGAAATAACGGGGTTTGTATTACACACGGGGTAAATGTAATGTAAACATTTGAGCATTTGTGTAAATGTTTTGCCGAACTGTTCATTGATTTGTAGACATGTTTCAGTGTTGTGTGTGGCAGGTTCAATCCCTGCTGGTGTTTGCAGTATGCGTACAAACACTACTGGTTGTGTACACATCTACTGAATTCAAATCACTACATTCAGCCTATTTAACTAATTGTACAATTTAGGTAGAATATTGTCATTGAAATACATTTTTTAAGATGCATTAGTTATAATATCAACATGTAAAATATGTTTTAAATAGTTGTATTACAACATCATATATTAGAGTATCCCATAGACCAGGCTGTTTGGTATATAACCGCGTAAGATGTGATAAGTCTAGTCATGCCTAATAATGAAATGTTTCACCTTGCAGTGAGATCATGTGTTGATGGTTCAGATGTCCGTGCTCTATGCTACCGAAGTCAACAGTTGTTTCAATGGGCCTGTTGGAAGTTAAATGTACGATGAAGGACTCGGTCAGTGATGTCAGCTACCTGAAGGTTGTAAGGGACAAGCTGCAGTTACATCGCAGTCACCAGTACTATGAACAGTGTATGGGCCAGACGGGGTTGACAGGGGCGAAGTGGTGTGACTTCTGTGTGTGGGGTGAGAATGACTGTCACTGTGAAATGATTGCTTTCGATACTTCTGTATTTGTATGCATGCTTGCGAAACTTGATACTTTCTTTGTAAGCTATTTCCTGTCTGCTCTGACTGCTAAAAAAGTTGATTGAAGTGGAGTATTCACAGGTTGTAGCCTTGTGGGTGGTTAAATTATTACAGCAGTTTGGTTTCTGTAGAAATTATATGTTTGCAATACTTACAAAACAGGACACTTTGCTCTCTGAATGTGTTTGTCAGTGTGTTGAGTTTATAATAAACAATGCTTGTCTTAAACAAATTGTCTTAGCATTAAATATAGCAATTTGTGCGGTGGCCTAGCACAATACTGCTAGGTCTTTTTATTCAGAAATTGGAAATAGACACCATTTCTCAATCAAACGCTACTTATTCACATTAAAACTTCACTACAGTATAACACATTTTTTCTATCAAAATTGTTTAATTGATGTTTTGATTAAACCATTTATGCAATCCAGTTAATTGAATTACATGTTTTTGTCAACATGCAAGAATTGATCCACTGTTGTTGGTCGGGAGGCAGACAGGGGTAATAGTATGTAATAGTAACTGTTACAAATATTAAAGTAATAGATGAAACATAACACAATGTAATAGAACATAATGTAATAGTAATTGAGGTTGTTAGTTGTAAATATGAACCTGTGTGTTTGTGTTGAGCTATTCTTTACATCAGCCACATTCACCAGACATCAACTTTGGCTTTCTCTGTCTGATAAAAACAATCAACGATGAGAAACATGTAATAATAATTGTGATAGCTTGAACTGTAATTGTAATAAATTGCATAGCCTTCAGCATGTATTATTAACAGAAAGAAAGGTAGGTAATAAATACTAGATTACATTGCAATGTAATAGACCCCAGGCATGGTTGAGGGTGGCTCTGAAAAGCTCACTTTCAATCCCCATTACTTCCCCAGAAATGTGTCAACAGAGAGTACACAGATCACATTTGGTTGATGGACCCTGCAAATGTGAGTGGCGCCACTCCATCAAAGAAATGGTAGCACTTCACTCTGCATAGAGCACAAAATGATACATATAAAGATATATTAAAGTGTACATGCACTCTTGTATAGAATAATACAACTAAATACAGCTATGAAGATAACAAAATTAAGCAATGGAGCTAAAGTTCCAATTTATTTTTATATGAAATGACCACTAATGGAGTAAGACCAGAGTTGAGAATTGGTGGCCATATTAACATTTTGCCTAATTATAAGAAAACGTGACCATCAAAAATTCTAAAAATTGCCTACAGCAACTGCGTCATCTCATTAATATACTGACCAAATTTTATCAAAAACACATACCTCCAGCTCTTTTAAATCGCCCCGACGTGCGATGCCTATCAATTTTGACAAAAATAGCCATGTATTCATGTGCCCACCTAACCCATAGCAGAACAATTCCCAGTTAAACTCTTTAAAAAATGCACTGTTTCACAGCCAATAGCTTCTACAAACAAACCTGTGAATATTCATGCTCAAAGGCACTCATGTCACATAATATTAATTTATTAATTTCCCATTTTACAATAAACAGGAAGGTCAACTGTGGTCTTTCCCCTAATGCGCCATAGGATTTTTAGCAGCTTCAGGCATTAATAGTGGCGCCACACTGTGGATTATGAACCAACCAATGAGATGCACCGCCCCGATTATTTAGAGTCCGCGAGATGGAGACACAAACTTTTATTAACACATTATGGCGGTTCCCAGTACGAAACATCAGTTGCTAACACTGATCGATAAAATCAACATTGTTACAAGGTACGACATTGACATCGTAACGGTTACTTTATATGTTATGAAATGGCAGAAATGAAGTCGTCATTGTAATTGTTTATTTAACTTTGCGCAAGCAATGAAAACCTGATCGCCATATTATCGCCCGCACACTTGCTACCACGGCACGGCACTGGCAACTGAATCAATTTGAGCCCGTGTAACTATATATATATATATATATATATATATATATATATATATTCAGGGCCTCGTGGATGAGACGTGCTGCAAAGTTTAGGGCCTCGTGGGTGAGGGCGCGAAGTGAGCTACATAGTCATAGGCGGCCGGTGGCAGTGCGGGTGCTCGTGGGAAAATACGTTCCTGCTAATCAGCAGAACTTATAAATAATTAATGATTCTGCCAAGCGGCACAAGTTAACAGTAATTAGACAAAGAGCAATAGTGATCTGCCTACGTGAATAATAACATATTAAAAGTAAATTAATATACACAAAAACGTTCATGTCTTATCGAGGATATTCCTGTGTTTATTGATTGGACAATTTCCTATTAAAACGATGAGACATGCGGCAGGACATATATTATAATATATAATTATTACAACAAATGCCCCAATGAATAAACTTTCACTATACCTACTTGTCATTACACATATATATGTATTTCTTATCAAAAAGGTATTTTAATGACTGCACACACAGGATTTAGGACATGCGAATATAATCATGTGACAATATTACTGAAAGTGAGGTGCGACACCCCTTGTTAGCCAAATAGTCTCCCCAACAAAAGGAATCACTTCCCAGCCTGACACATTCTACAGCAGGTGACAGGTGTGCGTCGACATTCCTCTTGCAAACTGCATACAGCAGCGAGGAGACTCCATGTACAGCAAAACAGCTCATTAAGCTTCTTGTACACACAGACAAGGACCTACATGCTACACTACAGACAGCTACACCATGTCACCTACCATACAGAGAATATACAGTGGTTCACCTACCATACAGATGATACACTGGTGTACACCTACCCTACAGATAATACACCGGTGTACAGAGATTATACTGGGGTACACCTAACATACAGAAATTATACTGGGGTAGAGTTACCGTACGCTGAATGTATTATATGTATGTGTGTCTGTATGATTTTTTTATAAAACGGATCCTTCCATCACTAACCAGTCCATATTCTGATAACAAACAATTAGACATTTAATCCGGTGCACAGCAGAAGTGTCGTAGTCTGCAAATGTGCCTTTTTCCCTGTTCAGAAGGTATTTTTTCAAGGTGCAAAAACCCTGGAAAGAGGCACCGTCTTAAGTGAAACAGTGATCTATTCCCTACTGTATATGTATCTATGGTGATGTATGTGTATAAACATACTGTATATATTACTTCAAAACAACTTAACAACTACACTGATCAGTAATTTAATGTCAATTATAAATACATATTTGGCAGCATCCTTATGTCTTGACTTTGTCTACACATTCAGTTCAGCACAACTTTATTTTCTTAGCGAAATGACAACTGTTTCCATGACAACCCAGCAACAGGCTGAGATGGAGAAGAATTGCAGTCTCTGAAGACAGAGACATCCAACTTATACAGACAAACCTGAAAGATGCAGAGGACCTCCTGGTAAGTGTACAGCCACCGCCACCCCCACCCCCGTGTCTCCTGGTAAGTGTACAACCACCCACCCCTATAATGTTATAGTATACAGCCTGATGTTATAGTGTTTAGCCTAATGTTTTAATATATAGCATGATGTTCAGTATATAACCTAATGTTATAGTATATAGCATTATGTTATAATATATAGCAAGATGTTATAGTACATAGCCTGATATTATAGTATACAGCCTGATGTTATTGTATATAAAGCCAGACCACTTTTGTCCCCGTAATTTTAACCAGATCCAGTCAAAAATAATTTAGTAGTTTGTCCGATGATTTCACATACAAAACTAAGTAAGAAATGTGAAGAAAAGTGCAGCTTGTCGTATTGGATCCTAGATGGGGTCCATTTTTTACAAAATTAATCTGAAGCAAGATGAGCAAAACATTCAGATTGAGGAGGGACCTTAATGACTACAAACAATTCTTAATTGCAGCATGGCTGAATGCTTCCCAGAGAAATTGCGTTGATATTGGAAAGAACAGGTCTGCCAGGGGTGAAGGGTAAAGGGTTTTTAGCAGTCCCAAGGACTAGATACCGTGCTATATAAGAACATACCTTTTCCCTTTTTAAAATAAAAAAATTACATGTCCGACATTATGTTTAATCTCTTCCAATGTTGATACCGTTTGCAGGCTATCATCATTTACCTGGCTAAACAGAAACTGAAGTCAATCAAGCGTTTGAACGAACAGTGGATGTCTTCAGAGGAACTCATTAAATGTGCTCACAAAATCAGCGCCAGCCACACAGCTGTCCCAGCAACCGGGGTTCCAGGTAAGTAATAGGGTTTCGATAGAGCCTACCCAAAATAACCAGTGGAGCCTCTGGTGTATAATATAAAGGTGACATTGCATGAGATTGTCAATGTAAGTACAACAGGTAATTCGCAACTCTTGCTGTGCACTGAAACAATCGTGTCTCTAGGACAACACCTGCTCAATCACGTTCAAAGTTATTCAAACGTCAGATCAGCCAATTTTTGCATTCTGGTGCTAGCGTTGTGATTTCTGTTTAATATAAGTAAGCGTTATTGTTGGTACGATGTATTCTTTGTTGAAACGGTAATTCTTTAACAATTTACGTTTTATTGTTGTCATGGATACATCGTTGTTGTTGTCATGGATACATCGTTGTTGTTGTCATGGATACATCGTTGTTGTTGTCATGGATACACCATTGTCCGACTCTCTAATTTAAAGTACAACATTACATGTTGTACTTCCATTTTCAATTGATCCCACGATCAATGTGTTTATACACGCCTGTCTTCTAGCAATCAAAATCATGCTATTCCGAGTACCAACTATTGTAACTACGTAATTTTAATGTAATTGAGTTTTGACGAGGCTTTGTAATTAACCATTGTAATTGAAACCAATCCTGGCAGCAAGAATGGATGAATTCACCGAAAACACTAAGATTTTTTTTATAAAGGAGCATAGTTGTAATCAACTTATGAAGTATTGCAATTAGTCCTTTTTGAAGCATTATGACCCTATGCTCTACCTTGAGCGAAGATATTAAATAAGTAAGAAGTATTGTAATGACTTATTTTTAAGTGTTGAAATTGCAATATAACTTGTGTGTAATGCTTTGTATTTGACAATTATAATTGAGACCACCCCAAGTCAGTAAGTTAGTGGCTGTCCACCAACCTTAGTACAAGGTACATCAGGACCACTAAATGCACCAGAGGATTTCTGGCAGCTCGAGGCATTAATAGTGGCGCCACTATGTGGACTATCAACCAACCAATGAGATGACCCCCCCGCCCTGATTATTTAGAGTCCGCGAGGTGGAGTCACAATTTTTATTAACATACAATATAGCGGCTCCCAGTACGAAACATCGGTTGCTAATGCTAACATTGATCGATGAAGGGATCATGCCTCAGTTAGACTTCCTGGTGTGTTACACACGAATGTAGGGCATAGTAAGTTTGGATATAGGACGTTTTAAAAAATCATACGATCTGACATAAGTGCATTTGTGCACGGACATTACCAGGTTTGCTGGCGGAAGCTGTTGAGAGTGAAATGGTGGATTTTTATATGATTTTAATAGGCAGAAGGATATTTGTGATTTTTTGGCGATTAGACACGTGTGTGTCGTAATTCATGCCAAAATTGGTAAACATTGAGGGGTATCGCACATGCAGGCATATTACAAAAGTTAGAAATGTCTAATTTTGACAAAACTCGACCAGCATGTCAGTGGGATGATGACAGCGGCTGGTGAAAACTTTTAGAATTTTTGATGGTCACGTTATCTTATAATTTTGCAAAACGTTAACATGGCCACCAATGGGAAATGTAACTGTATGCAGAACCCAATTAAACGGAAGTCGTGGTCACAGCACGGTTATAAAATTTTGATATGCTTATGTTTTAATCGTTGTTGTTAGCCTAACTGTGGATATTGCAGGTAATTTCGATGAAATAATTAATTTGTAATAACACATTTCTTAGAATTTCTATAATTTGCAATTCTGATAATATAATGAGGGGTCATATTTAAACAAAATTAAATAAATAAAAACGGCTGCTAACCTGCCCCATGTTGTGTGTTTGACTAAGAAAATTGTCGGTGTCATGCTAGTTAATATTATATTATATATGTATTTTTTTATTTAATATAGTCAACATGATCATTACTTATTAAGCGCCACTATTATTTAAACTTGTTAACCATCTCCTTTAGGAGGTGTCCTGTAGCTGACCTACTATATATAAAAAATGTAAAATAAATGAACATTTTAATGTTGTGCTATAACGTTTGATGTGCATCAGCTGATAATTTACGCAACTTAATGTTTAATAAGAAATTTGATTGTTCATTAACACAGTTTTAATTTTCCATGTGTTAAAATTGCACAAAAGAGTTTGTGGCAAGTTAAAAGCTTAAAATAAGCATATTAAGCATAATTACCTCTCAAGAAACTTGAAGTTTGTTCTGAATATTTCGACTGCATCTCGCAGTCTTCTTCAGCAGACTGAAGTTACAGATGTGTCACAGGACCAATGTCATGTGACACAAGCTGGAGTAGGACTGGTGGGAGCTCCTGGCCGACGTCTCGGTTCAGCGTAGGTTTCTTTTTGTGGATGTTAATCGCCTCCTTTATTTTTCTCCTGTGCCAGTTCTCCTCGTGGTCTAGAATATTAACGTCCTTCATAGAGCACTGATGGCCTGTGTTCAGTTTGTGTCCACTTATAGCTGATAGGGGTTGGCGACAAGATAGATGTTCTTTGATTCTTGTGCCAAGTGTTCTGGCTGTTTCTCCTATATAGTGTTGGTCACATTCTGGGCATTGTATGTCATATACTACCCCACATTGTATGTCATATACTACCCCACAATTTCTTAACATCCACAGAAAAAAACCTATGCTGAATCGAGACGTCGGCCAGGAGCTCCCACCAGTCCTACTACAGCTTGTGTCACATGACCAATGTCGTGTGACACATCCGTAACTTCAGTCTGCTGAAGAAGACTGCGAGATGCAGTCGAAATATTCAGAACAAACTTCAAGTTCCTTGAGAGGTAATTATGCTTAATATTAATAACCAAGAAACCGGATCATCTATCCATTCAAGGGTTAAAATAAGCACTTTTTATATAGAAAATAATCGTTGCGTTTCATAAATGCCTAATCACAACATCTTAATACGCATTTCATGTCGTGTGCAGTTCTCTGTAAGTGCTTGGGCACAAGGAAATGAAGGTATGCAACCCTAAACGTAGCTAACCCCATCCTTGGCTATCTCTAGCTAACCCCATCCTTGGCTAACCCCATCTCTAGCTAACCCCATCCCTAGCCAGTCATAACCCTGAAGTGGTTTACATAAGATATAACCATTCCCATAGACACAAGTTGCTAGGAAAAGTGAACAGTTTGCTTGGAAAAGGCAGACAGCAGTAACAATCATGAATAACCTGGTGTAGAGCGGATGCCAAAATGGAAATTTGGTCAAAATTAGGGGGTATGACACCAGTTTGTGAAGGAGTAGGCAGCTATTTTGCACTAGAACAGTCATTGGTGATACCTTTATGTGGACCAGTACATTGGCCACACTGTGTAACAGATTTGGACATAATAGTTGTATGTTGGTTGTGTCACTGCCACTGGAAGCATTGCATATATCAGCATTTTCAAATCTGGCCGCAACGGGTATCTGGTAATATGATACCCATTTATGGTGGCGTATCCAAATCAAGCACTACGCCTTGTATCTTATCAGCTAGAAGCATGACAGCAGTCATATAAGCAATAAAATTTAACAATTCTGACACATTGGAAATCTCTCGAAATCCTGTTAAATGTGACAAATTGTCACTTTTCTGACAAAATTACACCATGTTTGGTTAACAATCAAGCAATTATATAAATATTAATTTGAAAATAAATTCATTGCTATATATAAAGAGACAATAAGCAGGCTTCATTGGCTCGCAATGCTCTGGAAATCTATTATTCATGATATATGATTTATCAAGTGTCAAAGTGGACCTATAATTAAAATATGTGACTGATTTTCAGCAAATATTCTGAGCATGGCATTGTTTTGATTTGGCTGTCAAACAAATAATGACGTGACAAACTGGAGTGTTATATAATATGTGTACATATATATTTTGCTGCTACATGATGTAAAATTGGGCACTTTCTCAGAAAATAGCTTCCCTATTTGGGATCATGTCTCAGTTTGACTTCCTGGTGTGTTACACACGAATGTAGGGCATAGTAAGTTTGGATATAGGACGTTTTAAAAAAATCATACGATCTGACATAAGTGCATTTGTGCACGGACATTACCAGGTTTGTGCACGGACATTACCAGGTTTGTGCAGGGACATTACCAGGTTTGTGCAGGGACATTACCAGGTTTGCTGGCGGAAGCTGTTGAGAGTGAAATGGTGGATTTTTATATGATTTTAATAGGCGGAAGGATATTTGTGATTTTTTGGCGATTAGACATGTGTGTGTCGAAATTCATGCCAAAATTGGTAAACATTGAGGGGTATCGCACATACAGGCATATTACAAGAGTTAGAAATGTCTAATTTTTACAAAACTTGACCAGCATGTCAGTGGGATGATGACAGCGGCTGGTGAAAACTTTCAGAATTTTTGATGGTCACGTTATCTTATAATTTTGCAAAACGTTAATATGGCCACCAATGGGAAATGTAACTGTATGCAGAACCCAATTAAACAGAAGTCGTGGTCACAGCACGGTTATAAAATTTTTATATGCTTATGTTTTAATCGTTGTTGTTAGCCTAACTGTGGATATTGCAGGTAATTTCGATGAAATAATTAATTTGTAATAACACATTTCTTAGAATTTCTATAATTTGCAATTCTGATAATATAATGAGGGGTCATATTTAAAAAAAATTAAACAAATAAAAATGGCTTCTAACCTGCCCCATGTTGTGTGTTTGACTTAGAAAATTGTCGGTGTCATGCTAGTTAATATTATATTATATAGGTATTTTTTTATTTAATATAGTCAACATGATCATTACTTATTAAGTGCCACTATTATTTAAACTTGTTAACCATCTCCTGTAGCTGACCTACTATATAATAAAAAATGTCAAATAAATTAACATTTTAATGTTGTGCTATAACGTTTGATGTGCATCAGCTGATAATTTACGCAACTTAATGTTTAATAAGAAATTTGATTTTTCATAAACACAGTTTTCATTTTCCATGTGTTAAAATTGCACAAAAGAGCTTGTGGCAAGTTAAAAGCTTAACATAAGCATATTAAGCATAATTACCTCTCACGAAACTTGAAGTTTGTTCTGAATATTTCGACTACATCTCGCAGTCTTCTTCAGTAGACTGAAGTTACGGATGTGTCACATGACCAATGTCATGTGACACAAGCTGGAGTAGGACTGGTGGGAGCTCCTGGCCGACATCTCAGTTCAGCGTAGGTTTCTTTTTGTGGATGTTAATCGCCTCCTTTATTTTTCTCCTGTGCCAGTTCTCCTCGTGGTCTAGAATATTAACGTCCTTCATAGAGCACTGATGGCCTGTGTTCAATTTGTGTTCACTTATAGCTGATAGGAGTTGGCGACAAGATAGATGTTCTTTGATTCTTGTGCCAAGTGTTCTGGCTGTTTCTCCTATATAGTGTTGGTCACATTCTGGGCATTGTACGTCATATACTACCCAACATTATATGTCATATACTACCCCACAATTTATTAACATCTACAGAAAGAAACCTACGCTGAACCGAGACGTCGGCCAGGAGCTCCCACCAGTCCTACTCCAGCTTGTGTCACATGACCAATGTCGTGTGACACATCCGTAACTTCAGTCTGCTGAAGAAGACTGCGAGATGCAGTCGAAATATTCAGAACAAACTTCAAGTTCCTTGAGAGGTAATTATGCTTAATATTAATAACCAAGAAACCGGATCATCTATCCATTCAAGGGTTAAAATAAGCACTTTTTATATAGAAAATAATCGTTGCGTTTCATAAATGCCTAATCACAACATCTTAATACGCATTTCATGTCGTCTGCAGTTCTCTGTAAGTGCTTGGGCACAAGGAAATGAAGGTATGCAACCGTAAACGTAGCTAACCCTATCTCTAGCTAACCCCATCCTTGGCTAACCCCATCTCTAGCTAACCCCATCTCTAGCTAACCCCATCCCTAGCCAGTCATAACCCTGAAGTGGTTTACATAAGATATAACCATTCCCATAGACACAAGTTGCTAGGAAAAGTGAACAGTTTGCTTGGAAAAGGCAGACAGCAGTAACAATCATGAATAACCTGGTGTAGAGCGGATGCCAAAATGGAAATTTGGTCAAAATTAGGGGGTATGACACCAGTTTGTGAAGGAGTAGGCAGCTATTTTGCACTAGAACAGTCATTGGTGATACTTTTATGTGGACCAGTACATTGGCCACACTGTGTAACAGATTTGGACATAATAGTTGTATGTTGGTTGTGTCACTGCCACTGGAAGCATTGCATATATCAGCATTTTCAAATCTGGCCGCAACGGGTATCTGGTAATATGATACCCATTTATGGTGGCGTATCCAAATCAAGCACTACGCCTTGTATCTTATCAGCTAGAAGCATGACAGCAGTCATATAAACAATAAAATTTAACAATTCTGACACATTGGAAATCTCTCGAAATCCTGTTAAATGTGACAAATTGTCACTTTTCTGACAAAATTACACCATGTTTGGTTAACAATCAAGCAATTATATAAATATTAATTTGAAAATAAATTCATTGCTATATATAAAGAGACAATAAGCAGGCTTCATTGGCTCGCAATGCTCTGGAAATCTATTATTCATGATATATGATTTATCAAGTGTCAAAGTGGACCTATAATTAAAATATGTGACTGATTTTCAGCAAATATTCTGAGCATGGCATTGTTTTGATTTGGCTGTCAAACAAATAATGACGTGACAAACTGGAGTGTTATATAATATGTGTACATATATATTTTGCTGCTACATGATGTAAAATTGGGCACTTTCTCAGAAAATAGCTTCCCTATTTGGGATCATGTCTCAGTTTGACTTCCTGGTGTGTTACACACGAATGTAGGGCATAGTAAGTTTGGATATATGACGTTTTAAAAAATCATACGATCTGACATAAGTGCATTTGTGCATGGACATTACCAGGTTTGGTGGCGGAAGCTGTTGAGAGTGAAATGGTGGATTTTTATATGATTTTAATAGGCGGAAGGATATTTGTGATTTTTTGGCGATTAGACACGTGTGTGTAGTAATTCATGCCAACATTGGTAAACATTGAGGGGTATCGCACATACAGGCATATTACAAGAGTTAGAAATGTCTAATTTTGACAAAACTCGACCAGCATGTCAGTGGGATGATGACAGCGGCTGGTGAAAACTTTCAGAATTTTTGATGGTCACGTTCTCTTATAATTTTGCAAAACGTTAACATGGCCACCAATGGGAAATGTAACTGTATGCAGAACCCAATTAAACGGAAGTCGTGGTCACAGCACGGTTATAAAATTTTTATATGCTTATGTTTTAATCGTTGTTGTTAGCCTAACTGTGGATATTGCAGGTAATTTCGATGAAATAATTAATTTGTAATAACACATTTCTTAGAATTTCTATAATTTGCAATTCTGATAATATAATGAGGGGTCATATTTAAAAAAAATTAAATAAATAAAAACGGCTGCTAACCTGCCCCATGTTGTGTGTGTATGACTTAGAAAATTGTCGGTGTCATGCTAGTTAATATTATATTATATATGTATTTTTTTATTTAATATAGTCAACATGATCATTACTTATTAAGCGCCACTATTATTTAAACTTGTTAACCATCTCCTTTAGGAGGTGTCCTGTAGCTGACCTACTATATATAAAAAAATTCAAATAAATTAACATTTTAATGTTGTGCTATAACGTTTGATGTGCATCAGCTGATAATTTACGCAACTTAATGTTTAATAAGAAATTTGATTGTTCATAAACACAGTTTTAATTTTCCATGTGTTAAAATTGCACAAAAGAGTTTGTGGCAAGTTAAAAGCTTAAAATAAGCATATCAAGCATAATTACCTCTCAAGAAACTTGAAGTTTGTTCTGAATATTTCGACTGCATCTCGCAGTCTTCTTCAGCAGACTGAAGTTACGGATGTGTCACATGACCAATGTCATGTGACACAAGCTGGAGTAGGACTGGTGGGAGCTCCTGGCCGACGTCTCGGTTCAGCGTAGGTTTCTTTTTGTGGATGTTAATCGCCTCCTTTATTTTTCTCCTGTGCCAGTTCTCCTCGTGGTCTAGAATATTAACGTCCTTCATAGAGCACTGATGGCCTGTGTTCAGTTTGTGTTCACTTATAGCTGATAGGGGTTGGCGACAAGATAGATGTTCTTTGATTATTGTGCCAAGTGTTCTGGCTGTTTCTCCTATATAGTGTTGGTCACATTCTGGGCATTGTATGTCATATACTACCCCACATTGTATGTCATGTACTACCCCACAATCTCTTAACATCCACAGAAAAAAACCTATGCTGAACCGAGACGTCGGCCAGGAGCTCCCACCAGTCCTACTCCAGCTTGTGTCACATGACCAATGTCGTGTGACACATCCGTAACTTCAGTCTGCTGAAGAAGACTGCGAGATGCAGTCGAAATATTCAGAACAAACTTCAAGTTCCTTGAGAGGTAATTATGCTTAATATTAATAACCAAGAAACCGGATCATCTATCCATTCAAGGGTTAAAATAAGCACTTTTTATATAGAAAATAATCGTTGCGTTTCATAAATGCCTAATCACAACATCTTAATACGCATTTCATGTCGTGTGCAGTTCTCTGTAAGTGCTTGGGCACAAGGAAATGAAGGTATGCAACCGTAAACGTAGCTAACCCTATCTCTAGCTAACCCCATCCTTGGCTAACCCCATCCTTGGCTAACCCCATCTCTAGCTAACCCCATCCCTAGCCAGTCATAACCCTGAAGTGGTTTACATAAGATATAACCATTCCCATAGACACAAGTTGCTAGGAAAAGTGAACAGTTTGCTTGGAAAAGGCAGACAGCAGTAACAATCATGAATAACCTGGTGTAGAGCGGATGCCAAAATGGAAATTTGGTCAAAATTAGGGGGTATGACACCAGTTTGTGAAGGAGTAGGCAGCTATTTTGCACTAGAACAGTCATTGGTGATACTTTTATGTGGCCCAGTACATTGGCCACACTGTGTAACAGATTTGGACATAATAGTTGTATGTTGGTTGTGTCACTGCCACTGGAAGCATTGCATATATCAGCATTTTCAAATCTGGCCGCAACGGGTATCTGGTAATATGATACCCATTTATGGTGGCGTATCCAAATCAAGCACTACGCCTTGTATCTTATCAAGCATGACAGCAGTCATATAAACAATAAAATTTAACAATTCTGACACATTGGAAATCTCTCGAAATCCTGTTAAATGTGACAAATTGTCACTTTTCTGACAAAATTACACCATGTTTGGTTAAAAATCAAGCAATTATATAAATATTAATTTGAAAATAAATTCATTGCTATATCTAAAGAGACAATAAGCAGGCTTCATTGGCTCACAATGCTCTGGAAATCTATTATTCATGATATATGATTTATCAAGTGTCAAAGTGGACCTATAATTAAAATATTTGACTGATTTTCAGCAAATATTCTGAGCATGGCATTGTTTTGATTTGGCTGTCAAACAAATAATAATGACGTGACAAACCGGAGGGTTCTATAATATGTGTACATATATATTTTGCTGCTACTTGATGTAAAATTGGGCACTTTCTCAGAAAATAGCTTCCCTATTTGGGATCATGCCTCAGTTAGACTTCCTGGACCCTGGTGTGTTACACACGAATGTAGGGCATAGTAAGTTTGGATATATGCCGTTCTCAATTCACTCCAAATCAAAGCCTACAAAGTTCACAACCAAATATCACATCAATCAGAATGTCTTGGCACAGTATATTGTTAATCGGATTGTCTGCCTCCAGCATTAAGTACATCCATGTTACAAATGCCAGGGGTTTCCCTGGAATGTGTGGACTTTGCCTTGGCAGCGATCTGTAACTGGCAAGGAAGAAGTAGTTTGTCACAAGTGTATTTTATATCAAATTAGCATTAGTAAATACTGTAATGTGCATCACTAATACAGTCCGACCCAGCCATGACCGCCGGGATGAATTGACGGGGTGGGGTCAATAACTTGAGCATTTTGGCTAACTGAATCGACAGGAAGCATTTTGAATTGACGTCCGCCGATAAAAAG
Organism: Lamellibrachia satsuma; assembly: GCA_033239005.1. NCBI lineage: Eukaryota > Metazoa > Annelida > Polychaeta > Sabellida > Siboglinidae > Lamellibrachia > Lamellibrachia satsuma. The sequence continues at coordinate 1,172,508 of BSQZ01000097.1, read as the reverse complement.
GCCTTAATTTCAAACACTGTCTCAGTTATACTGACATGGTTGCCCAGTAAACTTGGCAGTTCTTTAGTGGTCAACACAGTGGACCTTTCTGTAGCTTCTCATTAATAATGCAGCTCAGATTTAATAGAAATGTTGCAGCAACTACCACACACAAAAATAAAAATAAAAACTTCTTGTCCTCGTGGTCTAAGCTCTGCCATGGAGTGAAAAGGCTTAAGCCAAGATCACTAGAGTAACATGATCTGTGTTATTAATGTAATAGTAATAATAAATATTATTTATATATTATTTTATATTATTATAATAAAAGTACTTATATAGCACCCGATCAATCGAGATTGCTCTCAGGCGCTTTACATACATATTAGTATTTTACATGCCATAAGTTGCTAAGAGAATAATTTTACTAAGAATAATCTACACAAATGCTAAACATAAAAAAGAAATGCTAAAAAAATAAACATGTTAAAATATTCTATGCCACTACTTCAAGTTCAGTAATACAAGTGAAACTAAAACATGACCATAAATATGCTATAAGAAACTAATATATACAATATAGTAGAAAGAAATGACACATATAGCTCAGACATATTTCATCAATACATGTCAGTGTGTTTTCCTTTAAAAACAACATTAACCTCCCAATCACACATGATCACAGTGAGTTATTTTATGCTTTCAAGACTAAATACAAACTTTGATGTTTCTTCCAGAAAGTGTGAAGAAGAACAAGAAAGGGAAGACGTGGAAAAGTTTGGATGTTATAGTGAGTAGCTGCACAGTTTATCTGTTTATATGGGACACAGTGGGAATGTAAACTTCTGAGTGCATAATTCGTGTGCATCCCACAAAACTTTTTGTTTGACCATGCCTGATTACGTGTCAGAAAAAGCCCAATATAGACTGACATCTGCTGACAGCTCATCACTTTTGTGGCCTGTTGATTTATCGAGATAAAACTACTTTTTGGGGTTTTGTAATACATTCACTTTACATTGTAAAATTATAGACATGTGTCCTGACAAAAAAGTCCTGTCATTGTGTAATGTAAAGGTACAAAGTGTTTATTGATTTCAGCTAGCAATGTTAATGTGTACCAGACTTGTGTGTAACAACTAATAAGGGCATTCAAAAATATCATATAACTGCAGCGCTATGCTAGGAACTTGGAAGTTTTGTACCTCTGTGATAAGCTCTCAGTTCTATTCATTGTAATCCATAGGAGTGGCTGCATTAACCTGGATAAACCTGTCTATCCATCACCACATGATGAAGTCGCCTGGAACATCAGAATCATTCATGTTGAGAAGACAAGACATAGTGACACGCTGGATGCCAAGGTGACAGGATGTCTGATCGTGTTCATAGAGTGCGCCACCAGGCTGGTCACGTCGCAGCAGAGCGCTGGCAAGGAGTGTTTGTGTCTTCTGACTCCACAGTCAGGACCAGGATAATGGAATTCTTCAGGTAGGACTGTGTGACTTGGTAATGTCATCAACTTTGTAATACTGTCAAGTCACTAATATGTTATTTCAAGTGTCACCTCAGTTAAAGTGACAAGGTTGTCCAGTAAACTTGGCAGTTCTTTTGTGGTCAGCACAGTGACTACCAGACATACATAAAAATAAAAACAACTTTTTCTTATTCAAGTTATTTTTGCAATACATTCACAGTAAGGTCCTTCTAAATAGGCCACCCATGTGACAAAAAAAGTGGTCAGATTATAGAGGTGTAAATATGACAAGAACACACTGTCAGAGTGGTCGTTTTCTAATATTATGGTAAAGAACAACGCATATAGGCCTACATCGGAACTAGTGTCAATGATGTAAAGACTGAAGTATTATAAGCTGGCTAATATTAACCCTTATGTAAGTAGAACCCCTGCCAGCAAGCCTAGATCCGTCCTTGCTTACTGGTCATGTACTGTGGGGGGCAACATGATTAAGGTATCACATTTTGGGCACACATCGAAAGGAAGTCAATCATCTTGCCCCGCATATTGTATTTATTGTGTCACGCAAATAGCGGCCAACTAGATCGGGGCGGGTTAGCGCATTTTTTGTTGGGGCGGGTTGGCGCATGCGTTATCATGGGGATTTGGCCTGTTACCGACAGACCAAACCCCAAAGTCACGCAGTGTGTCGTGCAAGTCAGTAATGAAGTCTGATCCATCGGTGAAGCCTAGTCCATCGTTGACACCCATGCAGTCCCCCCGTAATATTTGACAAAAATAGGTCCGCGAAGATATTGGTCCACCAAACTGTGTGCAGCTAATGGTTACATGAAAAATGTACTGGGTTTTATCTGTATTCTATATGTCACAACTGTGATTGTGTTGTTTGAAAACCTATGCGTGGCCTGTCCAGTGCCTTGGGTTGAATTAAAGGACTGTTTGCTAACCCCTTTGGTGTATTTGATGGGATGCGCCAACGTACCCTGGGGGTGCGCCAACTTACCCAGTACAGGGGAAGGTTGGTGCTGGTGAAGAGGGGTCAGATAATGGGCAATATCATAAATGCCACAATAGATAGGAAATCCCTGAATATGTATACTAATACATGAAGGAAGAGCGAACATACGTATATCAAGTGTATGCATCCTATCTATATTAAATTAAGAAAACAATTATTTAATTGAAAATTGCACCAACCCTCCCCGGCCTCCCCTATGGCAAGTTAGTAAAACTAATAAAAGACCCCACTCCTAATTTTCAAGATATACTTCACTCTCATTATATTTCCAAGTATGTAAACACTTTAACTCCACATCTCCTTCTTTTTTGTTTCTTCATTCCAATTTCTTATTACTACATGCACTACTACAATGGTTACACAGGATCATTAATCAACAGAGTCAAAAACATCTATTCCCTGCATTACAGTGATACGTAATTATTACCTATATATTATCTCAGACACCAAATAGCAGGCTGGCACGTGTGGTATTTGTATCTAGATTTCTATCCAGCAATACTCCATGACAGACTCCGTACCAATAACATACATAGGTTTATAGTCTTTAAACACTGTGTTCCCAGGTTGGAAATACAATCAAATGAACCCTACATACCAATAACACTGTATTAACTCCTAAGTGAAGTGTACAACAAGTATACTCGGTTAAAATTCCGCTACAATTAATACAAATTTGATGTACTCCATGAATAACACAGCATCAGTTATGCTTAACATCCATTATAACATATAAAGGTACAGAATCCTTGGAGACTATGAGTACACGAATCAGTACTAATACCCACACACATATGATGTATGCAGTGTCTATAATTAGTTCCTTAATATAGTTATGGCTGACCGTCAAAATAAATGTTTCCTAGCCTAAATTAAAATAGTAATACTTCATGACAACCCATGAAACCAAAATAACAATAACTCGCCCCAACTGGGCACTTCAGGCCTAACCAAAAGTGTTATAATGTGTCTGAGCACCGACTCAGTGCAACCACATCCTTGGGTCATCTGCACCTGTAAATGATATACAACTAGTTATAAATGAATAAACAAAAGAGTGACTAACTACATTATTATATGTATGCTAACACAATGGTGTCACCAGAAATGTACTAAGATATCAATACTACATTAAATGATCAAACCAAACATTTGATCCCTGTTTACAAGTTACTATCTAGTGTGGCCCCAGCTTGCTGTCAAGCACTTGTCCCTTGGGAATATTTCACACACCCTACCCAGCCAGTGCCACAGAGGTTCTGAATGAGTATTTCAGCTTAGTCTTTACCACTGAAGATATCAGCTCACTTCCAGTTCCAGCAATAAATTAGATCATTTAGGACAGTCATTTATCATTCATGAAATGATAGCAAAGAAAATTAAGAAGATGAAAGATTATAAATCATCTGGAATTGATCGTCTTTCACTTACACTTACAAATAATGAGCATTTGTAAGGTTAGAGATAAGTCAATGGCTTCCTTGTCCACTTGCCATCTGGAACTTGTAGTCTTTCACTTACACTTACAAATAATGAGCATTTGTAAGATTAGAGATAAGTCAATGGCTTCCTTGTCCACTTGCCATCTGGAACTTGTAGTCTTTCACTTACACTTACAAATAATGAGCATTTGTAAGGTTAGAGATAAGTCAATGGCTTCCTTGTCCACTTGCCATCTGGAACTTGTAGTCTTACACTTACACTTACAAATAATGAGCATTTGTAAGATTAGAGATAAGTCAATGGCTTCCTTGTCCACTTGCCATCTGGAACTTGTAGTCTTTCACTTACACTTACAAATAATGAGCATTTGTAAGATTAGAGATAAGTCAATGGCTTCCTTGTCCACTTGCCATCTGGAACTTGTAGTCTTTCACTTACACTTACAAATAATGAGCATTTGTAAGATTAGAGATAAGTCAATGGCTTCCTTGTCCACTTGCCATCTGGAACTTGTAGTCTTTCACTTACACTTACAAATAATGAGCATTTGTAAGGTTAGAGATAAGTCAATGGCTTCCTTGTCCACTTGCCATCTGGAACTTGTAGTCTTACACTTACACTTACAAATAATGAGCATTTGTAAGGTTAGAGATAAGTCAATGGCTTCCTTGTCCACTTGCCATCTGGAACTTGTAGTCTTTCACTTACACTTACAAATAATGAGCATTTGCAAGGCTAGAAATAAGCCTTTTATAGTTTGCCCATATCTTAACCCAGTTTTTATCTATTCTGTTTTAAAAAATGTTAGTAGAGGGTGCTGATATAATATCGTTGGACAAGGAATTCCATACATTCCCCACCCTATGACTGAAAAATCGGCGTCTGCATAGCTTCATATATTGTTGTTTGTTTAATGTTTTACTGTGGCCTCCGAGATTATTTAGATTAATGTTAAAAAACTTATCTGGGTCTATGTTCTGTTTCATAGTTAACAACTTAAAAGTTTCAATTAAATTTCCTCATAATCTCCGTTCTTCAAGTTTATAACGTATTAGTTGTGTTAATCTTTCCTCATATGTAAATTCCTTTAATCCTACTACCAGTTTTGTTGCCCTGTGTTGTACTTTCTCGAGCATTAAAATATATATTTTCAATAATAAGGTGACCATGCCTGTACGCAATATTCTAGATGTGGTCTACTATATGTATTATAAACAATGTTGAATGTTTCTCTGTCAAAGTGACTAAATGCTCTCTTTGCAGAACGCAAAACCACCATAGCTTGTTGGGTTGCTGCAATAACTTGTTTCTCCCATTTCAAATTATTTGAAATCCAGACACTTAGATCCTTCTCTTGAACTGTTTCTACTAAAACGATATTATTACTTTCAGTTGTCATGCTATACTCGAATTTTGGATTGTCTTTGCCTATGTGCATCCTTTTACATTTACTAGTGTTGAACGTTAGGCACCATCTATTACTCCACTCACTTAAGTTATTTAAATCAGCTTATAAGATTTCACAGTCAGATTTGTTTTTTAAAGTTCTGAATATTTTGGTGTCGTCAGCAAACATTTTTACATTACTATTTACTCTCTCTGGTATATAATTAAAAACAGAGTAGGTCCCAATACTGATCCTTGTGGAACACCACTATATAATGACATCAAACCATTCAGAATATTAACTTCTTACCATAATTCACATTTTTCTATCTGATAGAAAATCAGTTATCCATTCAAAAACTTTACCTCGTATTCCATAGGTAGATAGTTTCTGCAACAACCTCTTTTTCGGGACTTTGTCAAATGCTTTTTGAAAATCCAACAAAATAGCATCAACACTAATCACTATCTCCCTGATCCACATCTTCTGTCCAACTTTCAAAAGTTTCTAACAAATTTGTTAGGCAGGAGAGACCCATTGTAAAACCATGTTGGTCTGGGGTATTTAAATTGTTTTCTAATAAATGTTTTAACACTGCAACCTTCACACAAGATTCCATAAGACAAGTTAAACTCACTGGTCTATAATTACCAGCCATAGACCGGGATCCCTTCTTATAAATTGGAGAAATGTTTGCCAATTTCCAATCTAATGATACTACACCACTAGACAATGATTCGGTGAATATTAGAAACAACAGTTTAGCTAAAGTTTCAGCACAGTTTTGGAATGGCAATCTTGCAAAATATTGTTAAATAAATAGTGGGTTTTTAATTAACAACTTTAATTTCGACAAAATTATTGCAGTGACATATTTAAGGGGGGGGCCAATTGGACATGTCGCCTGGCTGATTTTTTTTTTCATTGCGCCGCTACGTAGTTTACAAAGTCCTAGATACACCACCGGTACACCCACTCATGATATTTATGAGGGGTAAGACCACAGTTGACCTTCCTGTTTACTGTTTCACACGAATGTAGGGCACGTGAAATTGTGAAATGTGAACTTAATCAATTCATATTATGTGACATGAGTGCCTTTGAGCATGAATATTCACAGGTTTATCTATTGGCTATGAAATAGTGCATTTTTTGGAGAGTTTAACTGGCGGAGGGATTTATGGGAATTTTTCTGCTATGGGCCACGTGGGCGCATGAATACATGGCAATTTTTTTCAATATTGACGGGCATCGCACGTCAGGGCATTTTAAAAGAGCTGGAGGTATGTGATTTTGATAAAATTTGGCCAGCATGTCAGTAAGATGATGACAGTTGCTGTGAAAAAGTTTCAGAATTTTTAGTGGTCAGGTTTTCTTATAATCAGACAAAACTTTAACATGGCCACCAATGCAATTCCCAACTGTGGTCTGACCCCATGAACGCAATGCGTTTGTAACCCATATTACATTTGCCGAGTCCGGCTGTGCAAATAGAAAAGGTTCGCCATCTTTCCGCCAGGTGAACGACAAGTGGACAAGCGGATAAAACTTGTCAGGAATGAAAATGGCAGGCTTGAATATGTACGTATTCATGTTTGTAGTCATGTGGAAGTTTAACTGATGACACAACTATGATTTCAGCCGTACATACAGTACAACAATAAGTAAAACTATTATGTTTGGAGGATGTGTATTTGAAATCCCTTAATATCGCCCACTTTTACTTCGATTATTGGCAGTCCATGATTAATTATTCCCATAATTTTGTCAGGATTTCTACGTCAATGGTAGTTTCGAGAATAAGACCACCAGCGAGTCCATGACATGTTTTTTTCAGGATGTGTAGGATCTTTTAGTTTACTTCCCCTGAACAAACAAACAACATTTTTAAATGGCAGCTGAGCTGGTAGTTCCGAACCCCATTCTTCTCGATCGACCGTCTGACACTGCCGCATAGCCACATCACCCCACATTGTTCGTTCCATTGTAAAGTTAATAACCTGTTAAGGCAGTTCACGTTCAGTTAAACCAACATGTCATTTTTAGAAACTGGTTCAAATGGGACAAGTGTGGTATCAGTTGAAAGGTAATATCCCAAAGTTTCAGATTTCACATTAGTCATTAATCCATTTTTAACATATGTTATGTAATAATTTATAATGCAACTAATGACATGACAATGATAACGAAAATATTTTATGAAAAATTCCATCTACTTTAATTTATAAGTAAACTTATTCATATTTATGGAGTTTAATCCCAGACATATACTTAGTTAATTGACATGATATAACAATTTTAGGCACATTTTAAACTGACTTTTAACTAAATTTGTCATGAGTATGTTACATCATATTTGCATAGCTTTGAATAGGTGTTGTCTGTGTAATATGCAAGTAAAGTTCAATAACAAAAGCATAAAATTATGGAGGTATTAGAAATATTAAGTTTCTGTAAACACACATGGTAATTTGTGTATTCGTCAGGTCCACCCTATTGATACGGGTGTTGGATGTTTTGGCCCATGACAACAGGAGATCATTTCACACTGGATACCATGGTAATAGGATGTCTGATCGTGTGCTCAGAGTAGGCCACCAGGCTGGGGAAGTCGCAGCAAAGCATTGGCAAGGAGTGCTTGTGTCTTCCGTCTGCTCTGTCTGGTGCAGGACCTGAAGGGAATTCTTCAGGTAGGTCTGTGTGACTTGGTAATGTCATCAACTTCGTAATACAGTCAACTCACTAGTCTGTCATTTCAAGTGCCACCTCAGTTATACTGACATGGTTGTCCAGTAAACTTGGCATTTCTTTTGTGGTTAACGTTCATGGATCCTTCTGTAACTTCTCACCTATAATGTAGTTCAGATTTAATAGAAATGTTGCAGCAACTACCAGACAACTAAATAACCTTCCCCTCAGTCCACATGATGTTACCAGACAACTAAATAACCTTCCCCTCAGTCCACATGATGTTACCAGACAACTAAATAACCTTCCCCTCAGTCCACATGATGTTACCAGACAACTAAATAAGAATAAAAACTACTTGTCCTCATTTGAGTTATTTTTGCAATACATACTCAGTAAATAGTTGTTGAGACCTAGAGATTAATTTGCTACATTTTGTGTTTATTTTTTGCATACACTTCACTCACTGCATAAGCACAGCACAAATTTTATTTATTTGATGAATTAAAGGCAATGGGGAAAAAACTGGAAAATGCAGGCACAAAACAATGTCTGGTAGAAAGGAGTCGTTAATGGTTTATGCTCCACCAGGGAGTAAAAAGGCTTAAGTCAAGAGCACTGGAGTAACACAATCTGAACTATTTATGTAGTAGAAAGAAATGCCATAGCTGAGACACGTGACAGGTCAATGTGTCTTCTTTAAAAAATAGCATCGACCTCCAATCGCACATGATCACAGTGAGTTAGTTTATGCTTTCAAGGCTCAATACAAACTTTTATGTTTCTTCCAGAAAGTGCGAAGAAGAACACAAAAGAGAAGACGTGGAACAGTTTGGATGTTGTAGTGAGTCTATCTGTTTAAATGTGACTCAGTGGGAATGTATACCGCTGTGCACATAATTCGTGTGCATTCCACAAACTCTTTGTATTTGACCAATTGCATTAGACCCCATACCTAATTTACATGTGAGAAAAACTTCATATACAGTGACACTTGCTGACAGCTGAGCACTTTTGTGGCTTGTTGGGATACTTCTGTGGTTTCTTAACAACTTCTACTGAAGAACCTGCTTTTTGGGATTTCAACATAATTTGTAAGACATTCACTTTGAGGCAGCACTGTAGATGGTGAAATTATAGTCGTGTGTCCTGACAAAATGTCTTGTCATTGTGGACCATAAATTTGCAAAGTGTTTATTGGTTTCAGTTAGAAATGTTTGTGTGCACCAAACTTGTGTGTAATGACTAATGAGGGCAGTAACAATATCATATAACTGCAGCGCTATGCTAGGAACTTAGAAGTGTTGTTCCTCTGTAACAATATCTCAGCTCTGTTCATTGTAATCCATAGGAGTGGCTGCATTAACCTGGATAAACCTGTCAATCCATCGCCACATGATGAAGTCGCCTGGAACATGAGAATCATTCATGTTGAGAAGACAGGACATAGTATTACGGTTGATCCCAAGGTGACAGGATGTCTGATCATGTTCATAGAGTGCGCCACCAGGCTGGTCATGTCGCAGCAGAGCGCTGGCAAGGAGTGTTTGTATCTTCCGACTGCACAGTCAGGACCAGGATAATGGAATTCTTCAGGTAGGACTGTGTGACTTGGTAATGTCATCAACTTTGTAATACTGTCAAGTCACTAATATGTCATTTCAAGTGCCACCTCAGTTAAAGTGACATGGCTGTCCAGTAAACTTGGCATTTCTTTAGTGGTCATCACAGTGGACCCTTCCGTAGCTTCATATCGATAATGTAATTTAGTTTTAATAGAAATGTTGCAGCGACTACCAGACAAATACATAAAAATAAAAACTACTTTTCCGTATTGAAGCGATTTTTGCAATACATTCACAGTAGGGTCCTTCTAAATAGGCCACCCATGTGATAAAAAAGTGGTCAGATTACAGAGGTGTAGATATGACAAAAACACACTGTCAGAGTGGTCGTTTTCAAGGGGTGGCTGTTTCCGATGGGTGGCCATATGGAGGGGTTCTGCTGTATTTAAAAAAATTACATTTTAAATGTGGCCTTTTATGGAAAATAGTCAGGGGTAAGAGTGAAGACTGGTCAGGGGTAAGGGTGAAGACTGGTCAGGGGTAAGAGTGAAGACTGGTCAGAGGTAAGAGTGAAGACTGGTCAGGGGTAAGAGTGAAGACTGGTCAGGCGTAAGGGTGAAGACTCAGGCTAGCAGTTCTTTGCACTGTCCCTAGTAAAAGTGACAAAGATGTATAGTTGATGATGACATTTGGCTTGTGAAGCCTACACCTTCCCCTTAGTCCACATGTCTTATTTGGCTTGTGAAGCCCCCACCTTCCCCTCAGTCCACTTGTCTTATTTGGCTTGTAAAGCCCCTACCTTCCCCTCAGTCCACGTGTCTTATTTGACTTGTGAAGCCTACACCTTCCCCTCAGTCCACATGTCTTATTTTGGCTTGTGAAGCCCCCACCTTCCCCTCAGTCCACATGTCTTAGTTGACTTGTGAAGCCTACACCTTCCCCTCAGTCCACATGTCTTATTTAGCTTGTGAAGCCCCCACCTTCCCCTCAGTCCACGTGTCTTATTTGACTTGTGAAGTCCCCACCTTCCCCTCAGTCCACGTGTCTTATTTGGCTTGTGAAGCCCCCACCTTCCCCTCAGTCCACGTGTCTTATTTGACTTGTGAAGCCCCCACCTTCCCCTCAGTCCACGTGTCTTATTTGACTTGTGAAGCCCCCACCTTCCCCTCAGTCCATGTGTCTTATCAGCTCACACAAACATTGAAACAATGGCAGTGTTGAGCAGCTAGCTGGGGTGGGTAGCAGTATAAGCCCTGTACATGCTGAGTCATGTAATGTAATTTAAAGCATTTATATATAATATCACAAGGTTTTTTAATGGCGAAGACCTATATGGATACTTCAGTTGAGTGTTTGACCATAGCTCCATCGTAAGTCATCCCCCAGGCATTACGCCTTAGGAAGCCATGAAGGCTTATATGGCCAGTGCTTAAACCTGGTTTCTGTAGTGCGAAGCAACTTAGAGTGCAGTTATACTGACTCTCCTGGACGGGACACTAGTCCATCGCAGGTACCTTCCAAACAGTGTTTGTACTCATTTGCAGCTGAGTAGACTGAGGCAAAGTAGGGTAAACGAAATTGCCTAAGCTTCGAAAACGAACCGTGCCCAGTGTGGGTCTTGAACTCACAACCCTCGAATTTAGAGTCCAACACCTTAACCACTAGGCCACGACTGCCCCCCCATAGCTCCATCGTGCTGGACATTATATGTCACTTGCAGAATCCAGGACGGATTATCTTAGCTGTGTTTCTTTATGTCAAATGTTGTTGTCTACATGTTCGTCATCATCATCACATCATCATAGTTACCAAGTCTAATAGCAATATCAGTGTATATTCATGCCAGGGTTTCAGATCGAAGAGCTACTTAAGAAAATAGTTATGTCATCATTCCATGGTTTCAGATTGAAGAGCTACTTAAGAAAATAGTTATGTCATCATTCCATGGTTTCAGATTGAAGAGCTACTGATGACAATATTGAAGTCTTTGTTGCCCTGCTTTCAGATTGAAGAGCTACTGATGACAATATTGAAGTCTTTGTTGCCCTGCTTTCAGATTGAAGAGCTACTGATGACAATAGTGAAGTCTTTGTTGCCCTGCTTTCAGATTGAAGAACTACTTAAGATAATAAGTCATCATTGCTATGGTTTCAGATTGAAGAGCTACCTAAGACAAAAGTATTTCATCGTTGCCAGAGCGACGCAGTTGATGTGATATATGTCCATCCAACAGATGTCGCCACCATGGGAAGCAGATCGTCAAATGACCATGGCAGCAGCAATAGGTGACAAAGCGACAGGTCTTTCCACCAGGTGTACGACAAGTGGAAAAGCAGATAAAACTCATCAGGTATAAAAATGGCAGGCTTGAATATGTACTATGTTGGTAAGATTGATGTTTGCAGTCACGTGGAAGTTAAACAGACTTTAATTTATGACACAACTATGACATCAGCCATACGAACAGTACAACAATAAGTAAAACTGTTATGTTTTGAGGATGTATAATTGAAATCCCTTTATATGTGAGTCCATGACAGGCACCAACAGCTTTTAGGCTCTTCTGAATTCTGAAAGTGGGGTGAACAAAGACACATGTAAAGTGGGGTGAACAAAGACACATGTAAAGTGGGGTGAACAAAGACACATGTAAAGTGGGGTGAACAAAGACGCATGTAAAGTGGGGTGAACAAAGTCACATGTTAAGTGGGGTGAACAAAGACACATGTAAAGTGGGGTCAACAAAGTCACATTTAAAGTGGGGTCAACAAAGTCACATGTAAAGTGGGGTCAACAAAGACACATGTAAAGTGGGGTCAACAAAGACATGTAAAGTGGGGTGAACAAAGTCACATGTTAAGTGGGGTGAACAAAGACACATGTAAAGTGGGGTCAACAAAGACACATGTAAAGTGGGGTCAACAAAGACACATGTAAAGTGGGGTGAACAAAGACACATGTAAAGTGGGGTCAACAAAGACACATGTAAAGTGGGGTCAACAAAGTCACATGTTAAGTGGGGTGAACAAAGTCACATGTAAAGTGGGGTCAACAAAGACATGTAAAGTGGGGTCAACAAAGACACAGGTAAAGTGGGGTCAACAAAGACACATGTTAAGTGGGGTCAACAAAGACACATGTAAAGTGGGGTCAACAAAGACACATGTTAAGTGGGGTCAACAAAGACACATGTAAAGTGGGGTCAACAAAGACATGTTAAGTGGGGTGAACAAAGTCACATGTTAAGTGGGGTCAACAAAGTCACATGTTAAGTGGGGTGAACAAAGACACATGTAAAGTTGGATCAACAAAGACACATGTAAAGTGGGGTGAACAAAGACATGTAAAGTGGGGTCAACAAAGTCACATGTAAAGTGGGGTCAACAAAGTCGCATGTAAAGTGGGGTCAACAAAGACACATGTAAAGTGGGGTCAACAAAGTCACATGTAAAGTGGGGTCAACAAAGACACATGTAAAGAGGGGTCAACAAATACACATGTAAAGTGGGGTCAACAAAGTCACATGTAAAGTGGGGTCAACAAAGACACATGTAAAGTGGGTCAACAAAGACACATGTAAAGTGGGGTCAACAAAGTCACATGTTAAGTGGGGTCAACAAAGACATGTAAAGTGGGGTCAACAAAGACACATGTAAAGTGGGGTCAACAAAGACACATGTAAAGTGGGGTCAACAAAGACATGTAAAGTGGGGTCAACAAAGACACATGTTAAGTGGGGTGAACAAAAACACATGTTAAGTGGGGTGAACAAAGACACATGTTAAGTGGGGTGAACAAAGACACATGTTAAGTGGGGTGAACAAAGACACATGTAAAGTTGGGTCAACAAAGCACATGTTAAGTGGGGTGAACAAAGTCACATGTTAAGTGGGGTGAACAAAGACACATGTAAAGTGGGGTGAACAAAGACACATGTTAAGTGGGGTCAACAAAGACACATGTAAAGTGGGGTCAACAAAGACACATGTTAAGTGGGGTCAACAAAGACACATGTAAAGTGGGGTGAACAAAGACACATGTTAAGTGGGGTGAACAAAGACACATGTAAAGTGGGGTGAGCAAAGACACATGTAAAGTGGGGTGAACAAAGTTTTCAAATGGCAGCTGGTAGTTCTGAACCCCGGTCCCCTCGACCAACAGTCTGACACACTGCCACATAGTTACATCACCCCTTGGTGTTTGTTACATTGTAAAGTTAATCATGTATTATCATATTTGCATAGCTTTGAATAGGTGTTGGCTGTGTAATATGAGAATAAAGGTCAATAACAAAATCTAAATTATGGAGGTATTAGAAATATTAAGTTGTTGTAAACACACATGGTAATTGGTGTCTTCGTCAGGTCCACACTATTCATACGGATGTTGGATGTTTTGGCCCATGATGACAGAAGATAATCACACGCTGGATCCCAAGGTGACAGGATGCCTGACCGTGAGCACAGAGTACGCCACCAGGCGGGTGAAGTCACAGCAAGGCATTGGCAATGAGTGCTTGTGTCTTCCATCTGCTCTGTCTGGTGCAGGACCAGAAGCGAATTCTTCAGGTAGGACTGTGTGACTTGGTAATGTCATCAACTTCGTAATACTGTCAACTCATTAGTCTGTCATTTCAAGTGCCACCTCAGTTAGACTGACATGGTTGTTCCGTAAACTTGGCATTTCTTTTGTGGTCATCCAATGGACCCTTCAGTATCTCACATTGGTAATATAATTTAGATGTAATAAATAAGTTGCAGCAACTGACTGCAGCAACTTTAAATGAAATTAATTGTGTATGCCTAAATGCCAGGAACATAGTCAATAAAAAAGCAAGTTAGACATTATGGTATCATATATTGACCCTCAAGTAATAGGTATCACAGAATCATGGGCAAATAAAGCTATAGTAGATGCTGAGTTGGCGTTGACTGGCTATGTAATGTTTAGGAAGGATAGGCAAGAGAGAAGGGGAGTTGGAGTCGTTTTACATGTATAAAAGAATCTATCCAAGCATATGTAATAACACTGAAAAGTGAAGCAGATTGTGAGGAAGCAATTTGGTGTAACATAGTTGCCAAGAACATTAACAATAGGAGAAGTTTATCATAGTCCAAGTGTAGGGCAGGAGGAAGATTTAAAACTTAAAAAGGCTGCAAGGAATACTTTAGGGAGTTGAGTAAGGGGGAATGTGTTATAAAGGGTGATTTTAGCCAAGGCCATATACAATGAAAATCATTAGAGAGTGCTGGAGGTGACGGCCATCAGTTTCTACTTCTAACACAGGATTGTTTCCTTACTCAACATGTCTTGAAACCAACCAGAGGTGGGAATGTGTTGGATTTAATTGTGTCTTCTCAACATGAATAAGTTGACAATGTTAAAGTACACAAACCTTTGGGTTTCAGTGATCATAACCAGATCCATTTTGATATAAAAGTAAAAACATTTAATACATATAAAAACAATGGAGGATGAACTTCACCAAAGGCAAATATAAAGAGATGAGAACATATCTAGCAAATCTAGAATGGAATAACTTGCTGAAGAATAAGACGGCAATACAGTACTGGACTTGTTTAAAAGATGACATTGAGGGCATTACTGAGAGATTTGTTCCATTAAGAAAACAAGGGGAAAGGTTCAGGAAGAAACACCTGTCAAAAGAGGCTATTAAAAAAATAGCTCACAAACAGATGCTGTGGGAGGAACATAAACACACTGGAAATGTAGAAGACTACACAAACTCAGTTCCAGTTGCTAAGGAGGTTCCCAACCCACATATACAAGGGTTCCCAACCCACACACACAAGGGTTCCCAACCCACACACACAAGGGTTCCCAACCCACACACACAATGGTTCCCACTCCACATACGCAAGGGTTCCAAACCCACACACACAAGGGTTCCCAACCCACACACACAATGGTTCCCAACCCACATATACAAGGGTTCCCAACCCACACACACAAGGGTTCCCAACCCACATACACAAGGGTTCCCATCCAACACACACAAGGGTTCCCAACCCACACACACAAGGGTTCCCAACCCACACACACAAGGGTTCCCAAACCACACACACAAGGGTTCCCAACCCACATACACAAGGGTTCCCAACCCATATACACAAGGGTTCCCAACCCACACACACACAAAGGTTCCCAACCCACACACACAAGGGTTCCCAACCCACACACACAATGGTTCCCACTCCACATACGCAAGGGTTCCAAACCCACACACACAAGGGTTCCCAACCCACACACACAATGGTTCCCAACCCACATATACAAGGGTTCCCAACCCACACACACAAGGGTTCCCAACCCACATACACAAGGGTTCCCATCCCACACACACAAGGGTTCCCAACCCACACACACAAGGGTTCCCAACCCACACACACAAGGGTTCCCAACCCACACACACAAGGGTTCCCAACCCACACACACAAAGGTTCCCAACTCACACACACACAAGGATTCCCAACCCACACACACAAAGGTTCCCAACTCACACACACACAAGGATTCCCAACCCACATACACAAGCTGATACTAGAGACTTCTAGAATTGTCCCCTTCAACTGGTTCTTTAGCTTTCTGTTCCACGTAAAACCTTTCACTCTGCTCAAATCAGATTTTGCACCAAACATGGCATGAGACTCAAACCCGAAACACTGGCCTGTAAGGCGGGTGTATTAACCACAACAAACATACGGGATATCGGACGAATGCTTTTCATGTGGATGTTGCAGTTAATCTGTAAATAAAAAGGTGATGGATTTGATGTGGCATTGATGTGGCACTGGTGGTACTTAGAATAAACCTTCGGTCCAGTGCTTCCATTAGATTGAGTGGTAATTATATCACGTTTTAATATTTTGACGTGGTCTTGATGTATATTCATAATGAAAAGTTATGATTTATTAATTCGTTAGTTTCAGGACATAAATATCATGGCCTGCACCCACACAATGGTAGGTTAGATTCAGGACATAAATATCATGACCTGCGCCCACACAACGGTAGGTTAGATTCAGGACATAAATGTCATGACCTGCACCCACACAATGGTAGGTTAGACTGAGGACATAAATGTCATGACCTGCACCCACACAATGGTAGGTTAGATTCAGGACATAAACATCATGACCTGCACCCACACAATGGTAGGTTTGCTGCAACATTGACACCGGCTCCTCTGATGATGGTGTAAACTTTAAAATGCATATTCAAAAACACAGCTACTTTCAAAAACAGAATAGTGATAAAATGCAACCATTTGGTGAGTGAGGAAATCTCAACACGTATACACACACGTGCCAGATTCCATTCTTGTTAACACTATTTATTCATGTAAAATACGCTTTGTTACCGGACGTAAACATGTTTTGTGTGGGCGAAAAATTTAATAGGGTAAGTGGCTTTCATGTCAGCTTCTGGAACCAACGGCATCTGATTGGTTTTCTTGCCGTAGACAGTTCTAAGATAAATCCATTTCTGCAAAAAGGGCTTAAATTGGTTGAATAGTCTTATTAACATTGATTTTACTGATACTCTAATTTAATTGAAACATCTACACACAATGTCCTCATCCTAGAACTGTAGACAACAATTTAGAATGTGTGCAACTTGGATATCTTCTAGAGGTTTCAACTAACAATCTGTCAAGTCAACCTTAAATGATATCTTCTAGAGGTTTCAACTAACAATCTGTCAAGTCAACCTTAAATGATATCTTCAAGAGGTTTCAACTAACAATCTGTCAAGTCAACCTTAAATGATATCTTCAAGAGGTTTCAACTAACAATCTGTCAAGTCAACCTTAAATGATATCTTCTAGAGGTTTCAACTAACAATCTGTCAAGTCAACCTTAAATGATATCTTCAAGAGGTTTCAACTAACAATCTGTCAAGTCAACCTTAAATGATATCTTCAAGAGGTTTCAACTAACCATCTGTCAAGTCAACCTTAAATGATATCTTCAAGAGGTTTCAACTAACAATCTGTCAAGTCAACCTTAAATGATATCTTCAAGAGGTTTCAACTAACAATCTGTCAAGTCAACCTTAAATGATATCTTCTAGAGGTTTCAACTAACAATCTGTCAAGTCAACCTTAAATGAAGTTGATGAATGGTGGTGTTTTCTTTAGCTCCGTGTAGACCTACTGTTGAAATAATATTAGACAGTATTAGTTTAGAGGATTATAATTATTATTGTTATTATAATCATAATGATGATGATGATTAAGGATGATGATACAGTTGTAAGCGTTTCCTTCATATTGCTTCCAATAATTATTATCAACATCAGTACAAACATTATGACAGTAACATTGTAGCAGCACTAGGACTGTTGATTGCTCTGTGTTGCACTACGACTGTTGATTGCTCCATGTTGCACTATGGCTGTTGATTGCGCCATGTTGCACTGTGGCTGTAGATTGCTCCATGTTGCACTCACTATGACTGTTGATTGCTCCATGTTGCACTATGGCTGTTGATTGCGCCATGTTGCACTGTGGCTGTAGATTGCTCCATGTTGCACTATGACTGTTGATTGCTCCATGTTGCACTATGGCTGTTGATTGCGCCATGTTGTACTATGGCTGTTGATTGCGCCATGTTGCACTATGGCTGTTGATTGCCCCGTGTTGCACTATGACTGTTGATTGCGCCATGTTGCACTATGACTGTTGATTGCTTTGGTCAGGTTCGCTGGAGACACATGTTTGACCCTAGGAAGAAGTTGACGGCGTCGTTCTTCCTCAACCACAAAGAGACGTCCAAAGTGTTGATGATGAACCAACAACAACATTACAACTGTGGCTTCTGTGCCAAGTTAGACACCGACGTACTCGAGCTGCCATTCACCAAAGGTATAGTAACGTCGTAGGTGGTGCACATAATTAATATATTAGCGAATAACAATTTCCGTAAATAAAAAGTGCAAATGATATTATAGTTGTCTATTCAAGACAGAAGGATGGCAAGTAGAAGTAGGCAAGTAGAAGTGGGTAAGTAGAAGTGGGCAAGTAGAAGTAGCCAAGTAGAAGTAGGCAAGTAGAAGTATGCAAGTAGAAGTAGGCAAGTAGAAGTAGGCAAGTAGAAGTAGGTAAGTAGAAGTGGGCAAGTAGAAGTAGGCAAGTAGAAGTAGGCAAGCTTATAATTCCACACATGCACACGCGCACATATGCCACCAGTCTGTCGTCTTTGTTTTCCTATTAAAGGAAATAAAAATATTTATGTTTAACCTATTCACCTACAAGAGTTAATAAATCAGATTTTGTAACTGCTAGCAGCGTGAATATGTTTAAAAACAAGGTTGACAGTATCTCAGGAGGGCGGGTTACACATAGATGAAAAATGTTGGATTCTCGATAAGCAGTAGCTTCCTTGTCCACTTGCCATCTGGGCTTTTGCCTTGGATGGCAATCTTGTTAAATCTTTTTAAACTACAATTAAGAATATCAAGTTGCAAATGATTAGTTATTATTAACTATATTACATGCATTTCACCCTAAACCATGACTTTTGTTTTTAACTACTTTAAACTACCAACCGTAAGCGTTAATCTCAGTGTCTCGTTGGCAGATGTATGTCTTTCTGCCGCTTAAGACCCAGGGCATCGGGAAACTCGAGCAGAACATATCATGTGACCTCATCGAAGCAGCCATATCAAAGGTGTCGTTACAGCACATGGATGTCTACCTTCCCAAGTTCCGCTACAAACTCAGTCTGCCATACAAGGATATGATGGCTCGTGTCGGTATCAAACACCTCTTCGAGTATGGGAAGTCTGGCTGGCATTGGTATGTTACGCCATTAAGGGTCCGCGTTCACAATCATCGATGTTTACTTATTCATTCTAAGCTAATGGAGGGAGGGAGACTAGGCCCTCGTACTAATTGTTTACATGTCGGTCGCATTTGAAATATGACCACTGTTGTGTCATGGAGTGCCACGCGGTGAACTGTTATGGAACTACTATTGCTTTAGATTGTGTAACTGTCCACCGTGTGGCGCTGTAATACAGGCACCATGTAGTTAGAAAAACACAAAGCTTTAAAATAATTATTGGGTATAAATATTTGTAAATATATTCTGATGGTTATCATTGCATGTCCCGTACATGCACTGTGTCATGACATTGTTACATGTCCTGTACATGCCCTGTGTCACGACATTGTTACATGTCCTATACATGCACTGTGTCATGACACTGTTACATGTCCTGTACATGCACTGTGTCATGACACTGTTACATGTCCTGTACATGCCCTGTGTCATGACATTGTTACATGTCCTGTACATGCACTGTGTCATGACATTGTTACATGTCCTGTACATGCACTGTGTCATGACATTGTTACATGTCCTATAAATGCACTGTGTCATGACATTGTTACATGTCCTATACATGCACTGTGTCATGACATTGTTACATGTCCTGTACATGCACTGTGTCATGACACTGTTACATGTCCTGTACATGCCCTGTGTCATGACATTGTTACATGTCCTGTACATGCACTGTGTCATGACATTGTTACATGTCCTGTACATGCACTGTGTCATGACATTGTTACATGTCCTGTACATGCCCTGTGTCATGACATTGTTACATGTCCTGTACATGCCCTGTGTCATGACATTGTTACATGTCCTGTACATGCCCTGTGTCATGACATTGTTACATGTCCTGTACATGCACTGTGTCATGACATTGTTACATGTCCTGTACATGCACTGTGTCATGACATTGTTACATGTCCTGTACATGCACTGTGTCATGACATTGTTACATGTCCTGTACATGCACTGTGTCATGACATTGTTACATGTCCTGTACATGCACTGTGTCATGACATTGTTACATGTCCTGTACATGCCATGTGTCATGACATTGTTACATGTCCTGTACATGCACTGTGTCATGACATTGTTACATGTCCTGTACATGCACTGTGTCATGACATTGTTACATGTCCTGTACATGCCCTGTGTCATGACATTGTTACATGTCCTGTACATGCCATGTGTCATGACATTGTTACATGTCCTGTACATGCACTGTGTCATGACATTGTTACATGTCCTGTACATGCACTGTGTCATGACATTGTTACATGTCCTGTACATGCACTGTGTCATGACATTGTTACATGTCCTGTACATGCACTGTGTCATGACATTGTTACATGTCCTGTACATGCACTGTGTCATGACATTGTTACATGTCCTGTACATGCACTGTGTCATGACATTGTTACATGTCCTGTACATGCACTGTGTCATGACATTGTTACATGTCCTGTACATGCACTGTGTCATGACATTGTTACATGTTCTGTACATGCCCTGTGTCATGACATTGTTACATGTCATGTACATGCACTGTATTGTGACATTGTTACATGTCCTGTACATGCACTGTATCGTGACATTGTTACATGTCCTGTACATGCACCGTGTCATGACATTGTTACATGTCCTATACATGCACTGTGTCATGACATTGTTACATGTCCTGTACATGCACTGTAGCGTGACATTGTTACATGTCCTGTACATGCACCGTGTCATAACATTGTTACATGTCCTGTACATGCACCGTGTCATGACATTGTTACATGTCCTGTACATGCACTGTAGCGTGACATTGTTACATGTCCTGTACATGCACTTTGTCATGACATTGTTACATGTCCTGTACATGCACTGTGTCGTGACATTGTTACATGTCTTGTACATGCATCGTGTCATAACATTGTTACATTCTCTTGGAGAATGCACATGCATTGCTGTCAAAACAATCCTTAAATGTGGGTAAAAATAATCAGGGAATATGTATAATTTGTTCTCAGACATTTGTGAAAATGCTCATCAAGTTGGGAGAGATAGCAATAAATAACGTACAATTAAATATTATCACAATAATAATGTTTACTCATAGAATTAATTCCTAAAGAAGGCAATCGGTTTTTGCCGAAATGTTTTAGTGAGTAAATGTTATAATTGTGATAAATTACATACAGTAATTTGAATAATTTTTTAAAAGTTGAATAAGGGAACTTAAAAAACACTTGGTTCTTGCGGATATCGAGAAACCAATTCTGCCACTGCCATCTGGTGGTGAACACAAGACTTTCCTTTCAATTCTGATGGGAAAGACAAACTTATTCCCAAATGTTGGATCTTCACGCATTGGTAACCTGTATTTTGTGATTTTGCAGATGGCACTCACAACCTGTTCGGGTGACATGTCTTCACGTGTCTCTTGTGTTTGACGAGGGACTGAAGTCATCGGCTTGCCTGACGACAGAGGTAGCACATGAGATCTTGGACTTGGACAATGGTCAAACTGACCAGACGTTCTGCACCGACTACCTGTTTATGTTTTTCATCATCAACGATCAGACAGGCGCCATCTTGCAGATCGGCAGAGTACTAAGGCCAACGCTCGTCTACTAGTCCGTCTTTGGTCCTCATTCACTGCGGTCATCGGTGATCTATTAATCTGTCATTGGTCCGCATTCACTGTGGTCAATGTTGATCTACTAATCCATCTTGTGTCCACAGTAACTGCAACCAACGCTGCTCTATTAGTCCGTCTTTGGTCCGCATTCACTGCTTGTCCAAAGTTGGCCAATCAGTCCGTCTTTGGTCCGTAGTTGACCGGACTGTGCACAGGTCATGTAGGGCAAATAGTCTCGCTTCAGTCTGAAATCAATTGCAGCCGTCGTTGGCCTATTAGTGCGTCTAAAGCCTGAATTTGGTGATTGTACAAATTGTGTGTACCTGGTTCACTTTACACGTTACCAATTGAACCACCCAACGCTGTCCACACTTAAGTCTGTGTGGTGTGAATGACTGAAACACTTCTATTGTTAGGTTTTCATTTGATAACATGGAGTGGTAGTCAGGCTGGCCACCTGGTGGCAATATTAACACACTGAACACGTGAATCCATCGCATTAATCAACATGACAATTACAATTGTAACGAATGATATTTGGGAATTGGTAGATCATTTGGTCAGCCGGGTCATCATTTGGTCAGCTGGGTCACCATCTGGTCAGCTGGGTCATCATTCTTCCAATGATCATCATTTTGATAATAAATTTCATAATCAATTTTATTATCAAAGTGATTATGCACTTTATTATCCATTCAATGATTAACTATGTTATCCATCTTACAGTGATACAGGACACGTGCAAGCTCGCACGCACGCACGCACGCACGCACGCACGCACGCACATTATATTGTATGAAACTATACATGCATACCCACAAACATACATATTAAAATTATGGGCTGTGCAGAAAGCTTGCAATGTGATGTGTTTTCTTTGTTCACCAACAACATTTATAAATGAGATTACATAGTTAAAAGAATAATTTACATAACCTACATTGCCAATTTTACACCCAGTGAATGTTATCTATCACAACAAAGGAGATCACTCGTCTTTTCATTGACCAAAAGGGTACATTGAAATTCTTTTCATGATTTGTGATATTGAAGAAGAAACAAGAAGTGTATTTTCTTTGTCAGAAACCAGCCCAGGGTTTCTCCAGGTGGGGTACTACAGTGGGGCACTACAGTGGGAATCTATTTAGAAAGTTGTATATTTCAGGTAAATCCCTTAAATAAATTTATGTGACATAGTATTATAGGAGAGAGAAGAACATGGAGAAATATATTAAGAGAAGATGAGAGAGAGGGGAAAAAGAGAAGGAGAGAGCGAGTGGAGATGGAAAAGAAGGGAGGACAACGAGGGAGAGATAGAGAAGGAGGTGGAGAGGAGCTGAGGAAGAGGAGAGAGGGATGGGAGAATGGGGAGAGAGATAGAGACATATAAGAGGGAGAGCGAGAGAGAAAGACGGAGGCAGAGAGGGAGAGGAAGGGGGACAAGGAGTAAGAGGGGAGAGAGGAGGGTGAGGGAGTGGAGAGAGATGTGCGCACAAAGAACAGAACGACATCAACGTAATAAGAAAACAATACATATTTTAATAACGACAATAAACGTTCACGGGTTGAATATTTATATTCATTTTCTTTAGTACACATGTATTCGTCAAAAAATACCATAGTTCGGACAACAAAAGTTCTATTTCCTGTACAAACTTCACCAGAATAGTTTTAGGTTCCCTATCTATGCAATAGATGGCGCCACCGTTGCTGCTACCAACACAGGCTGGCTCCAGACCGACTGGGTGGCGCTAATGTCATAAACAGTAGACCTGTAGGCTATGTTTGATAGTAGAAAAATACATGTTGCGGTAACAGCCGGTTGTAAGGGAATTCCTTCGAATGTACGTCAGGTGTGTGAATACGTCACCATAACGTGGCTGCTTCGTCCACTTTGAAACCATAATTGATTCAGTGATTCTAGACAATTACGTGTTACCGAGCAAGAAAGAGGAAGCAGTTGGGGCGTCAAGTGTCAGCTGTCAATCACTTGCTGACACCGATGAGGTGAGGCGGCCGATTACAATATACCCAGCCTGTGTCACTGTTGTGATTTGACCCACGGCCCGGGAACCAGCACTGTGTCACTGTTGTGACTTGACCACGGCCCGGGAACCAGCACGATGACGATATTACGCCTATTAATTATTACATTATACAAAATGCACTCTCACTTTGTCATACTTCACCCCGGGGTAAGGTAAACTGTAAACTAGGGCGGAGGGCGCCAGGTCGACTTCGGCGTAGGGTGGGGGGTGTCATGATCTCCCCCTTCCACCGCCCAACTGTCCAAGCCGTCAGTCGCCTACATCGCCCCACTCACATCCGCAACCTCCAAGTCGAGGTCGTCGGACGGCGTACGTGGGTTGTCCGTCTGGCTGGTGGACGACGGCCCGGCCAGGGTGTGGACGTTGACGGCGACCAGGACGAGGACAAAGACAGCCGCCGCCGCCGCGATACCGAGTAACTCAACCACCTTCTTCCCGCCTGGTGTCGTTGTCTTCACGCATCCGGCCGCTGGTGGACGACGGCCCGGCCAGGGTGTGGACGTTGACGGCGACCAGGGCGAGGACAAAGACAGCCGCCACCGAGATACCGAGGAACTCAACCACCTTCTTCCCGCCTGGTGTCGCTGTCTTCACGCACCCGGCCGCTGGTGGACGACGGCCCGGCCAGGGTGTGGACGTTGACGGCGACCAGGGCGAGGACAAAGACAGCCGCCGCCGTGATACCGAGGAACTCAACCACCTTCTTCCGTTAAATCTTGTTAAATCGCATAAACGTAATTTATTCTAACATCTTGAACGCCCCAAATATATATGGGGAGTGCGTGCGTGCGTGCGTGCGTGCGTGCGTGCGTGCGTGCGTGCGTGCGTGCGTGCGTGCGTGCGTGCGTGCGTGCGTGCGTGCGTGCGTGTGTGCCTGTTAATGAACAAAAAATATTAATACTAATAATAGTAAAATAGTAATAACAGTAATAATAATGATATAACTTGACCATTATTAGTTTCAGACTGTCTCTCTTGCCGTCCAGCTTGCAATATAAAAACATTATATTCGGGGCGAAACTTCTAATTAAACAGAAACGGCCAATATTTATTACCACATTGTGGTTCATTCAAAGACTTAGACGGATGTTAGACGAGATACTAATTGCTTAAGTATATCATGTAAGAGGTTTTACGATAAAGTAACAAAAGACTCGGCGCCTTTAAAGAGGCAAACTACTACTACTGGGGAGTGATGGTGGAGGTTGGGGAGTGAGGGTGGGGGTTGGGGAGTGAAGTGTGGGTTGGGGAGTGAGGTGTGGGGTGGAGGCCGGGGAGTGAGGGTGGGGGCTGGGGAGTGAGGATGGGGGTTGGGGAGTGAGGTGGGGATTGTGGAGTGAGGTGTGGGGTGGGGGCTGGGGAGTGAGGGTGGGGGTTGGGGAGTGAGGGTGGGGGTTGTGGAGTGAGGTGTGGG
The DNA here is from genome assembly GCA_033239005.1 of Lamellibrachia satsuma. Taxonomy (NCBI): domain Eukaryota; kingdom Metazoa; phylum Annelida; class Polychaeta; order Sabellida; family Siboglinidae; genus Lamellibrachia; species Lamellibrachia satsuma. Next base: position 1,147,000 of record BSQZ01000097.1, on the reverse strand, counting down.
ATGGGGGCTGGGGAGTGATGGTTGGGGAGTGAGGGTGGGGGTTGGGGAGTGAGGTGTGGGGTGGGGGCTGGGGAGTGAGTTTACTTCCCCTTGTGTATACGTCAGGGGAAGTAAACTACCCCCACTGGGGTAAATGTGTATTCTGTCATGGACTCACAGAGCCCACTGGTTATGTCGCCCTGCCACTTCTCATGGCATTAGATACCGACGGCAGTGGACCTCGACCGGAACTGTTCCCGGTCTGGACCATGTGAGGCGTCGAGGAGGCAGTGTGCCGTGGCTGCCTCCCTACAGGGGTCTATATCAATACATATATGGAACATCACCCCCGATTATGCCTGCGTGCGTGCGTGCGTGCGTGCGTGCGTATATATGTATACATTGGACAGAGACACAGACGAAAGACAACAACAGCAGACACAAGTTAGCTCAACCACGGGCTTTTGTTCGATCTCGTTACGCTTTAACGCACACGGGCTCTCCTGCTTCGCCGGTGGCGTTACGCTTGATTGCACACCGGCGCGGCCAGTCGCATTACACTTGACTGCACAGGGGCGACCCGCTTGATCGCCCACGAACTGTGACAATTCAGCACGAATCCAGCGGCGTCGCCACTGTCCGCCAGGTTAAAATGTCGGGATGGCTATTTTCGAAACAATTCGCTGCCTCGAGCCTTTCTCCGCTCCTTCTGCGTCACCGACAGTCGCCACTGTCGGCCGACTCGAAGGGGTACAACATCTCTTTTCGTTCTATGCCATACGACGACTGCCGGTTGTCGTTTCAACAGTTATATCTTTACGGCTCAAGGGTTAACGTCGCAGGTCAACGAGTTTGCGACACTGTCTACCCTGTTGTCGGAAGATGAAGCGTACGTGGTCCGCGATCTGACGAAAATGTGAGAGGACCGTCCGCCAAACGTTGTCGACACGACGAAGAAACTGTTCATTGAACGCTATGAACTGACCGTATGGGCGTGTCATATGACTAATGTTATGTGACAGGCAGTTTAAGCTATTGCTTATGTTGCTTCCCAATAGATGAGGTAGACAAGTTATATATACACCCCTGTAGTTTGGGTAGATTAGCTGAAATAAAAGAAGCATTTCACTGAGTATTTGGGTCAAGATATCGCTTTATTTTTAAGGTCTGTACAGTTACCTATCAAGCACTTTCATCCAAACAACCAGCACATTTACATTCACTGCTCACTCCTGCTAGACAGCCAAGACAGCTTCGATCATCTAATTATAATTTACTTTCTGTTCCCAGTGTTAAGAAGAGAAATGTCGGAACTAGGGCTTTTTTAGATGCTGCACCGACTCTGTGGAACTCACTCCCTGTTAGTGTTAAGTCTGTAGGAAACATAACAATATTTCATCTTAAACTAAAATCACAAATATTTAAACTTGCTTATCCTCCTTATCTCGCCAGCATATCAGTCCAACTGTTTACAACTGGAACTTATCCTCCTTATCTCGCCAGCATATCAGTACAACTGTTTACAACTGGAACTTATCCTCCTTATCTCGCCAGCATATCAGTCCAACTGTTTACAGCTGGAACTTATCCTCCTTATCTCGCCAGCATATCAGTCCAACTGTTTACAACTGGAACTTATCCTCCTTATCTCGCCAGCATATCAGTCCAACTGTTTACAACTGGAATTTATCCTCCTTATCTCCCCAACATATCAATCCAACTATTTACAACTGGAACTTATCCTCCTTATCTCGCCAGCATATCAGCCCAACTGTTTACAACTGGAACTTATCCTCCTTATCTCGTCAGCATATCAGTCCAACTGTTTACAACTGGAACTTATCCTCCTTATCTCGCCAGCATATCAGTCCAACTGTTTACAACTGGAACTTATCCTCCTTATCTCGCCAGCATATCAGTCCAACTGTTTACAACTGGAACTTATCCTCCTTATCTAGCCAGCATATCAGTCCAACTGTTTACAAATGGAACTTATCCTCCTTATCTCGCCAGCATATCAGTCCAACTGTTTACAACTGGAACTTATCCTCCTTATCTCCCCAGCATATCAGTCCAACTGTATACAACTGGAACTTATCCTCCTTATCTCCCCAGCATATCAGTCCAACTGTTTACAACTGGAACTTATCCTCCTTATCTCGCCAGCATATCAGTCCAACTGTTTACAACTGGAACTTATCCTCCTTATCTAGCCAGCATATCAGTCCAACTGTTTACAACTGGAACTTATCCTCCTTATCTCGCCAGCATATCAGTCCAACTGTTTACAACTGGAACTTATCCTCCTTATCTCCATAGCATATCAGTCCAACTGTATACAACTGGAACTTATCCTCCTTATCTCCCCAGCATATCAGTCCAACTGTTTACAACTGGAACTTATCCTCCTTATCTCGCCAGCATATCAGTCCAACTGTTTACAACTGGAACTTATCCCCCTTATCTCGCCAGCATATCAGTCCAACTGTTTACAACTGGAACTTATCCTCCTTATCTCCCCAGCATATCAGTCCAACTGTTTACAACCGGAACTTATCCTCCTTATCTCCCCATCATATCAGTCCAACTGTTTACAACTGGAACTTATCCTCCTTATCTCCCCAGCATATCAGTCCAACTGTTTACAACTGGAACTTATCCCCCTTATCTCGCCAGCATATCAGTCCAACTGTTTACAACTGGAACTTATCCTCCTTATCTCCCCAACATATCAGTCCAACTGTTTACAACTGGAACTTATCCTCCTTATCTCCACAGCATATCAGTCCAACTGTTTACAACTGGAACTTATCCTCCTTATCTCGCCAGCATATCAGTCCAACTGTTTACAACTGGAACTTATCCTCCTTATCTCCCCAGCATATCAGTCCAACTGTTTACAACTGGAACTTATCCTCCTTATCTCCCCAGCATATCAGTCCAACTGTTTACAACTGGAACTTATCCTCCTTATCTCGCCAGCATATCAGTCCAACTGTTTACAACTGGAACTTATCCTCCTTATCTCCCCAACATATCAGTCCAACTGTTTACAACTGGAACTTATCCTCCTTATCTCCACAGCATATCAGTCCAACTGTTTACAACTGGAACTTATCCTCCTTATCTCGCCAGCATATCAGTCCAACTGTTTACAACTGGAACTTATCCTCCTTATCTCCCCAGCATATCAGTCCAACTGTTTACAACTGGAACTTATCCTCCTTATCTCGCCAGCATATCAGTCCAACTGTTTACAACTGGAACTTATCCTCCTTATCTCCCCAGCATATCAGTCCAACTGTTTACAACTGGAACTTATCCTCCTTATCTCGCCAGCATATCAGTCCAACTGTTTACAACTGGAACTTATCCTCCTTATCTCCCCAGCATATCAGTCCAACTGTTTACAACTGGAACTTATCCTCCTTATCTCCCCAGCATATCAGTCCAACTGTTTACAACTGGAACTTATCCTCCTTATCTCGCCAGCATATCAGTCCAACTGTTTACAACTGGAACTTATCCTCCTTATCTCGCCAGCATATCAGTCCAACTGTTTACAACTGGAACTTATCCTCCTTTTCTCGCCAGCATATCAGTCAAACTGTTTACAACTGGAACTTATCCTCCTTATCTCCCCAGCATATCAGTCCAACTGTTTACAACTGGAACTTATCCTCTTTATCTCGCCAGCATATCAGTCCAACTGTTTACAACTGGAACTTATCCTCCTTATCTCCCCAGCATATCAGTCCAACTGTTTACAACTGGAACTTATCCTCCTTATCTAGCCAGCATATCAGTCCAACTATTTACAACTGGAACTTATCCTCCTTATCTCGCCAGCATATCAGTCCAACTGTTTACAACTGGAACTTATCCTCCTTATCTCCCCAGCATATCAGTCCAACTGTTTACAACTGGAACTTATCCTCCTTATCTCGCCAGCATATCAGTCCAACTGTTTACAACTGGAACTTATCCTCCTTATCTCCCCAGCATATCAGTCCAACTGTTTACAACTGGAACTTATCCTCCTTATCTCCCCAGCATATCAGTCCAACTGTTTACAACTGGAACTTATCCTCCTTATCTCCCCAGCATATCAGTCCAACTGTTTACAACTGGAACTTATCCTCCTTATCTCGCCAGCATATCAGTCCAACTGTTTCAACTGGAACTTATCCTCCTTATCTCCCCAGCATAGCAGTCCAACTGTTTACAACTGGAACTTATCCTCCTTATCTCGCCAGCATATCAGTCCAACTGTTTACAACTGGAACTTATCCTCCTTATCTCCCCAGCATATCAGTCCAACTGTTTACAACTGGAACTTATCCTCCTTATCTCCCCAGCATATCAGTCCAACTGTTTACAACTGGAACTTATCCTCCTTATCTCCCCAGCATATCAGTCCAACTGTTTACAACTGGAACTTATCCTCCTTATCTCCCCAGCATATCAGTCCAACTGTTTACAACTGGAACTTATCCTCCTTATCTCGCCAGCATATCAGTCCAACTGTTTACAACTGGAACTTATCCTCCTTATCTCCCCAGCATATCAGTCCAACTGTTTACAACTGGAACTTATCCTCCTTATCTCGCCAGCATATCAGTCCAACTGTTTACAACTGGAACTTATCCTCCTTATCTCGCCAGCATATCAGTCCAACTGTTTACAACTGGAACTTATCCTCCTTATCTCCCCAGCATATCAGTCCAACTGTTTACAACTGGAACCTATCCTCCTTATCTAGCCAGCATATCAGTCCAACTATTTACAACTGGAACTGCTCCTCGATTATGAACTGCTTAACCCCTTTTGTTTGCGTGCGCTGCCGAGCTTGGGTTTCCCGAGGATTTTAGCGCAATAGAAGTACTTTACATACTATATTATTTATAAAGGTAATTTATAGCACACAACATTATATGAGATAATCGGTGCCACAAAACCAGAGCAGGAAATGTGTGTGGTGAAGATTCTAGAAAAATGCCACGGTCTGTTACAAAAAAAGCCATGCCAAAAGTTCCCACAGTACTATTTTGATGATATTAAATATAGCGCTGGCGAATTGTAGCTTCTAACTTTTCATGTAACAGAAATGTTCACCCCATTTTCTATAAATATTACCTGATATGTGGCTGATTAGTACCAATTTGTACATCTTTTTTTGAATAATGCTAACACTGTTCAACAGCAGCATTCCAAGTAAATATCAGTTTCAAGGTGCAGCTCAGAGCATGTTTTTGGTTGCTATGATGGTAAAACAGGCCGTATCTGTTCTTGCCATGCGAACACTGCTAATAAGGAGAGGACGCTTATTCGCAGAACCAGGCTTAGGGAATTTAACATTATATGTTGCATGCGTAAATTGTGCATGCAATAATTTTGAGTAAACTAATGCTGTACAGGTGGTTTATTCTTCCGGGTGACGGGAATAGGACGATGTGTGCTCATTGCAGAGGTCACGTGACACGCCCGTAGCAAAGCCAGTCCGCTGACGAAGGCCGTGAGAAAAGGTAGAAATGTTCATTATGTCAATCAAGTTTTTATGAGGTAAATAAGTAAATAATGTATGATAAAACAAGCTAAGAAACCTGAGTTTCTATACACTCTAAATGTAATGTTCTGCGTAAGAACCCATGCAGCGATAACTGGGCCCATAACACAACACATTCATTGAACCAGTCGATCAACTTCGCACATTAAAAACTATAATATTATAATTGCACTGCAGCTAACATCACATCTCTTTCTGTCACCAAAACACGCGGCTATTCCACGTAGGCTTATTTTGGATGTGGGCATAAACTACGTCCAGTCAATTCGAAAACAACAACCATTATCTAACTTATATGTTACACGCTCGCACCTACGCACACATGGGTGGGATGTGGGTGGGTACGTATCTTAATGGGAAATTGTGTGTGTGTGTGTGTGTGTGTGTGCGTGCGTGTGCGTGCGTGCGTGCGTGCGTGGGTGTGTGTGCGTGCGCGTGCGCGTGCGCGTGCGTGTGCGTTTGCGTGTATGTGTGTGCACGTGTGTGTATGTTTGTGCGTGTGCGTGTGCATGTGCGTGTGTTATTGCATGTGTATTGTATCCGTGCTTCTAGGCTTGTCGTTTTGGGCCGAAAATAGCGTCGTGTTTCACAAAGTTATTTTCCATTGTCTTTGATGCACCTATGTCTGAAGTAGTTAATGTATATACACCTTCATTCCATCATAGATCACTAGATCGCTGGCGATGAACGCGGAGAGGTGAGGATTGAAGGTCAATGAAGAAAAGACTTGAAAATCGAACCACAGCAATACATATGGAAGTCACACGAATGACATGATGCGTCGCAAAATGGCTAACATTGTTGGCTGGTCATTTCTTGGGATAAACCAAGATCATTCTAATTACAGATGAGACGAAGACTCTGTTCTGATTGTGGCACTGAGCATGTATATGACCGGAAAGAGACCGAGAGTTAAGTCCAGTTTACGTTGTTTCAACCGTGTCAACAATGTCAACCGCCGCATGGAGGGAAAGAACACACGTGTCAAAAAGGTTGTAAGAACACAACAAAAACCTCTGGGCATTATTCATATGTAATGAATTGGTGTTTACCTTACCCCGGGGTAAGGTAAACTGTAAACTAGGCCGGAGGGTGCCAGGTCGACTTCGGCGTAGGGTGGGGGTGTCATGATCTCCCCCTTCCACCGCCCAACTGCCCAAGCCGTCAGTCGCTTACATCGCCCCACTCACGGACGCAACCTCCGAGTCGAGGTCGTCGGACGGCGTACGCGGGTTGTCCGTCTGGCTGGTGGACGACGGCCCGGCCAGGGAATGGACTCTGACGGCGACCAGGACGAGGACAAAGACAGCCGCCGCCGAGATACCGAGGAACTCAACCACCTTCTTCCGTTAAATCTTGTTAAATCACATGAACGTAATTTATTCTAACATCTTGAACGCCCCAAATATATATGGGGAGTGCGTGCGTGCGTGTTAATGAACCAAATTTTTTAATACTAATAATAGTAAAGTAATAATAACAGTAATAATAATGATATAATTTGACCATTATTAGTTTCAGAATGTCTCTCTTGCCGTCCAGCTTGCAATATAAAACATGATATTCGGGGCGAAACTTCTAATTAAACAGAAACGGCCAATATTTATTTCCGCATTGTGGTTCATTCAAAGACTTTTGGACGGATGTTAGACGATATACTACTTGCTTAAGTATATCATGTAAGAGGTTTTACGATAAAGTAAGAGAAGACTCGGCGCCTTTAAAGAGGCAAACTACTACTTCTGGGGAGTGATGGTGGGGGTTGGGGAGTGAGGGTGGGGGTTGGGGAGTGAGGGTGGGGGTTGGGGAGTGAGGGTAGGAGCTGGGGAGTGAGTTTACTTCCTTTGGTGTATACGTCAGGGGAAGTAAACTACCCCCACTGGGGTAAATGTGTATTCTGTCATGGACTCACAGAGCCCACTGGTTCTGTCGCCCTGCCACTTCTCATGCCATTAGGTACCGACGGCAGTGGGCCTCGACCGGAGCTGTTCTCGGTCTGGACCATGTGAGGCGTCGAGGAGGCCGTGTGCCGTGGCTGCCTCCCTACAGGGGTCTATATCAATACATAGATGGAACATCACCCCCGATTATGTGTGCGTGCGTGCGTGCGTGCGTTCGTGCGTGCGTATATATGTATACATTGGACAGAGACACAGATGCAAGACAGCAACAGCAGACACAAGTTAGCTCAACCACGGGCTATTGTTCGATCTCGTTACGCTTGAACGCAAACGGGCTCTCCTGCTTCGCCGGTGGCGTTACGCTTGATTGCACACCGGCGCGGCCAGTCGCATTACGCTTGACTGCACAGGGGCGACCCGCTTGATCGCCCACGAACTGTGACAATTCAGCACGAATCCAGCTGCGTCGCCAGTGTCCGCCAGGTTAAAATGTTGGGATGGCTATTTTCGAAACAATTCGCTGCCTCGAGACTCTCTCCGCTCCTCCTGCGCCACCGACAGTCGCCATTGTCTGCCGACTCGAAGGAGTACAACATCTCTTTTCGTTTCATGCCATACGACGACTGCCGGTTGTGTTAATGCTAGTAGTGTGAATATGTTTAAAAATATAATTGACAGATATTTAATAAGGGTGGGCTACACATAGATGAGAAAATTGTTTGACTCTCGATAAGCCAATGGATTCGTTGTCCACTTGCCATCTGGAACTTGTTGTTTGGGATGGCAATCTTGTTAAATCTTGTAAAATCTTGCTTGTCGTTTCAACAGTTAGATCTTTACGGCTCAAGGGTTAACATCACAGATGAACAAGTTTGCGGCACTGTCTACCCTGTTGTCGGAAGATGAAGCGTACGTGGTCCGCGGTCTGACGAAAATGTGGGAGGACCGTCCGCCAAACGTTGTCGACACGACGAAGAAACTGTTCACTGACCGCTATGAACTGACCGTTCACAAGAAGTTATAATCCTGCACCGGCGCGGGCAGTGGCCATGGACGGCATCGCCACGGAACTATCTCAACAGATGGCGCGATTACGGCAAATTGGGGCTACCTGGGACAGAGAAGACATCGAACGCTGGATTCTTCTCCGCCGCCTGCCGCCGTCACTGCGTACGAGCTTCGAGCTTCCCACAGCGCAACGCTCTATGGAGGAACTCCTGCGGAAGGCGGACTCGCTGTGCATCACGACAATAGATTTAACAAGATTTAACAAGATTTGCCATCCAAGCCAAAGGCCCAGATGGCAAGTGGACAAGGAAGCCATTGGCTTATCGAGAGTCCAACAATGTTCACCTACTTATAACCCGCCCTCCTGATATATGTGTCAACCTTGTTTTTAAACATATTCAAGCTGCTAGCAGTTACACAATCTGTAGACAATTTGTTCCATTCATTTATTGTCCTCTGTGAGAACGAGTGCTTCCTGATGTCCAATCTACATTGATCCTTTACTAATTTTACCTCATGTCCTCTAGTTCTGCTATCCTTCTTGAGTGAGAAAAACATATTTCTATCAATAATTTCATACCCATTCAATATCTTAAAAACTTCAATCTGATCTCCTCTTAACCTCCTTGTCTCTAGAGTTGTTAAACCACATTCTTTCAGGCGTTCTTCATAACTAAGGTCTCTAAGTTCTGGAATCATTTTAGTTGCTCTCCTTTGTATGCGTTCAAGCGTATCTATATCCTTCTTACGATATGGTCTCCATGCTTGTATACAGTATTCTAAATGAGGTCTAACTATTGCTTTATAAAGAGGTATAATTAACTTTTTTCCCTTGTATGTTATGTTTCTTCTAATCAATCCAAGAATTTGATTACCCTTTGAAGCTGCAATACCACACTGCTCTGAAACTTTCATATCAGCGCTTATTGTAACTCCTAAGTCCTTTTCTTTTACAGTAGTACCCAGAACAGTATCTCCCATTTTATAGTTTACATTCAAGTTCCCATGTCCTGTATGTAGGCATTTACATTTCCCAAAATTGAACAGCATCTGCCATTTCTCAGACCATTTCACTAATCTGTCTAGATCGTTTTGTAAATGTTGTTTATCACCATCAGTATTAACCTTTCTAAACAGTTTTGTGTCATCCGCAAATTTCAGTACGTTACTTGTTATACTGTCGTCCAAGTCATTGATATAAATTAAGAATAATATAGGTCCTAGTAGTGACCCTTGAGGTACCCCACTCAAAACCGATTTCCAATTTGAAACTTCTCCATCTACTACAACTCGTTGTCTTCTGTCAGTCAGCCATTGTTCTATCCAGTCAGTTATGCTATCCCCGATACCATGGGCTTTTAATTTAAGTAGCAATCTTTGATGTGGCACTTTGTCAAAAGCTTTCTGAAAATCTAAGTAGATAATATCTACTGGCGATCCCACGTCTATCCACTTAGTGATTTCTTCCAAAAACATAACATATTTGTTAAGCATGACCTTGCTTTAAGGAATCCATGTTGAGATGAATTTAATAATTTATGCTTAACGAGGAAGTCCACCATATGGTCTTTAATTAACCTTTCTAATAATTTACAAATCACTGACGTTAAACTCACTGGTCTGTAATTCTCTGACTTATTTCTCGAACCCTTTTTAAATAATGGTATGATGTTTGCTTCTTTCCATTCAAACGGAACAACTCCCTCTTTTAATGACAAGTTGAATACTCTTGCAAGTGGTATACTGATTTGATCTACTGTTTCCATTAGTAATTTTGGAGGAATCCCATCCACTCCCGGTGATTTGTTATCCTTCATTGCCCTTATTTTCTTAGCTACCAATTCTGGAGTTACAACTAACGGTCCTAAATATTCAGATTTAGCCCCCTGAAATTTAGCATCAGCAACTGGTAATGAACTAATATCTTCCTTGGTAAACACTGAACTGAAGTAACCATTTAGGTCTTCCGCCATTAAAAACCCCTGTGATATTATATTTCCAGCACTGTCTTCTAGAGGTCCAACCTTGTCTTGTACGTTTTGTTTACTCCTGACATATGCATAAAAACTCTTGCTGTCATTTTTATGTTACATGCCAGTTTTTGCTCATAGCTTCGTTTAGATTGTCTGATTTCAGTTGTAGCTGCATTAAGTGCCTCTTTGTATTTTGCATAGTCTTCTTCCTTTCTGGTACGCCTATAAACCCTCCACATAGTTTGTTTTAGCATTATTTTTCTAATAGCCTCTTTTGACAAATGTTTCTTTCTACACCGTTTTCCTTGTTTTCGGAAGGGAACAAATTTATCGATGATACTCTCAATTTCATATTTAAGAATGTTCCAGCATTCAATTGCGGTCTTATTCATCAGCATGTTATTCCAATCTAGCTGTGCTAAGTATTTTCTCATATCTTTGTAGTTACCTTTGTGGAAGTTTCTCTTGTACGTTTTCTTATTTTTACTTTCTGATTTTACATTGATGTCAAAATGTATTTGATTATGGTCACTATTACCCAATGGTTCAAATATTTTTACATTGTCCACTAATTCTTTTTGTGATGACAAAACTATATCTAATACATTTTCTCCCCTGGTTGGTTCTAGTACGTGCTGAGTAAGAAAGCTATCCTGGATTAAACATAGAAATTGTTGATCCTGAATCCCTGTGCTCTCTAGAGAATTCCATTGTATGTGTCCATGGTTAAAATCTCCCATTATGATACATTCCCCTTTACTAACTTCCTTTATAGCGTTTTTTATTTTTGTGTTGTCCTCTTCGTTTATGTTTGGACTTCGGTAAACTAATCCAATAGTTAATTTTGAATTTCCTGAAACAATTTTGCACCAAACAGCTTCATCGCAATCTGCTTCCCTTTCTAGTTTTATTTCATAAGCCTGAATAGATTCTTTAACATATAAAATAACTCCCCGCCCCTTCTTCCTATTCGATCTTTCCTAAACATTACGTATCCTGTCAGTCCTAATTCAGCATCTGTAATATCTATGTTGGCCCATGATTCAGTTATACCAATTATGTGAGGGTCAATATCTTCTACCATAATGTTTAATTCGTTTTTCTTATTTACTATGCTCCTTGCATTTAAACATACGCATATATAACCTTTTTCAGAGATGTTTTTCGGATGATTTGATATTGGTTTATCTGTGCTAGTGGCCTCTTGTTCTGCTTGAGACACCTCTAGGTAACCCCCCTGCACTTCTAGTTTAAAGAATGTTTACTTCCAAAAACATTTGTCATTGTACCCAAGTCGCTATCTACTGCTGCTGAAAGTTTGTCCGCGAATACTGCCGCCCCCTTTCCACTTAAATGAAGCCCATCCTTCATGTACATATCTGCCCTCCCAACAAAACTTCCCCATAAATCCACAAATCCAACTTCCTCTTCCCTACACAGCCTCTGGACTAACATGTTAATTGCCATCCCCCGACAATTTCGATATTTGTGACCCCTCCTGCCCATTACAGGTAAAATCCCTGACAGTATTACCTGCTCAACCCGCGTCTGTTTTAGTGTTCTGACCAACTGCCTATATTTCCTAACTATGGCAGTTGTACCCTCCCTCTCTACGTTATTTGTCCCTACGTGTACTAAAACAGATCCACCCTTACCCGAGCCTACGATGTTTTTTACCCTCTCAGTTATCGCCTCTATTTTGGCTCCAGGCAAGCAGACCACCACATCATCTCCCTTGTTTAAGACTCTGTCGGTCTTCCTAACTATCGATTAGCCACCAATAGCCACCATCAGAGAAGTGCCGGCCGAGCTTGCGTCCGCAGTCCACGCGGGAGACCGTCCGGCCGTCAACGCCATTTTCAAGAAATACTCTGGAAGAAAGCGGCACTGGCAAGAAGCAGAATAAGGGGCAAGTTTGTTGGTTCAACGACACATTCGGCGACGACTATCTGTGCTGCAGCGGACCCCTGCCCCGCCCGCGGTACGTTCGAACCTTCCACAGCGGACCCCCTGCCCCGCCCGCGGTACGTTCGAACCTTCCACAGCGGACCCCCGCCCCGCCCGCGGTACGTTCGAACCTCCCACAGCGGACGCCTGCCCCGCCCGCGGTACGTTCGAACCTTCCACAGCGGACCCCTGCCCCGCCCGCGGTACGTTCGAACCTTCCACAGCGGACCCAAGGCCCACCCGTGGTACGTTCGAACCTTCCACAGCGGACCCCTGCCCTGCCCGCGGTACGTTCGAACCTTTCAAAAGATCGACGAACGGTGTCGGGAACGCAAAGGCCAGTCAGTCATCGATATCGTATCTGGCTCGCCTCTTGGCGGCCGGTTACTTGGTAGACAGTGGTCCAGCGGTCTCCGTTCTGCCGCCGACACCAGAGGAAACTTACTGAACACATCTTTTCTTCTGCAAATGGACAACGCCTCCGCACACTCGGCCGACGCATGGTTAGTTTCAGACTCTTTGACCGGAAGTGCTCTCACGACATCATCGTGACCGACGTCGTTTATCCCAGTTTTGACATGGACTTCTTTCAAGACGGCTGGCCAGAAGTATTTCTAACGACTATGCGCGGAGAAGCGGCGAAAAGTATTGGTGCGTCAATGGATCGCCAGGTGGAGCATACCCGACATCATTACATCAGACCGTGGATCACAGTTCGTCTCAGACTTGTGGCTGGAGGTTAGCCGTTGGATGGGAATCGCGCGCGACCCAACCACCACCTGTCATCCGCAACACAACGGCAACGTTGAGCGGATGCATCGGTGTTTGAAAAACTCACTACGCGGTCGTCTGCTTGGCCGAGCAAATTGGCTTGCTGAGTTATCTTGGGTGATGCTCGGACTGCATGCTGCGGCAAACATTGACACCGGTGTTTCGCCATTCATGATGGTCACTGGGCAACAGGCGGCGCTGTCGGGTCAGTTGATCGTCCAGTGAGCCAACGTTGACGATCCACAGCGGACCCAAGGCCCACCCGTGGTACGTTCGAACCTTCCACAGCGGACCCCCTGCCCTGCCCGCGGTACGTTCGAACCTTCCACAGCGGACCCCTGCCCTGCCCGCGGTACGTTCGAACCTTCCACAGCGGACCCCTGCCCTGCCCGCGGTACGTTCGAACCTTTCAAAAGATCGACGAACGGTGAGCCAACTCTCGCCGTCCAGTGAGCCAACTCTCATCATTCGGCAGAGAGTTGGCGTCGGCTACGGCGGCCCAACGTTTCACCGAGAACTCGTGGCGTGGGAAAGTTAAAATCCGCACACATTTGCCGCAGGATATCTGGACAGCCAACAGGATACTCGCTCGTGTGGATAACGTTCAACCTTCACTCGAACCCAAGTACACTGCTCCCTTTCGAGTCATGCGCCAATGGGACAAATGCTTCAGAATACGCTCCGAGAACAGAGACGACAATGTGCCGTGGACAGACAATGCAAAAGATAAGAGAAACGCAACCAGCAAAATACACTTTAACAATGGAGGCATCTGGCTTTTTGCCAGCCACCGCCGCCAAACGATCACGTGATTAGGTGCATGACGTCACCGTGAAAGCTCATGTGTATGTATGTATGTATGTATGTATGTATGTATATATATATATATATATATATATATATATATATATATATATATATATATATTCTCCACCTCCTCCACTTGGCACAATTGCTCATGCTCTTCCCCAAATTCTTGCGTCCCCCATCCCAACATTTGGTCTCCCTTCTTCACACAATGTCGTAGGTCCGCCCATATTTCCATCCACTCCTCCCCACATTCCCATCCTCTCAATTCCCGACATTCGCATATCCTTCCTCCCAACATCCTCAATCCCATATAAGCTCGTCCACAGTTCAGAAAAGAGCGTATTTAGTGCGAACAAATATCATCGTGACGATATCCCCCAACGTGTGCTGACATCTGGCGAGTAGTGAGATAACAACGAATTATTGAATCCACAATAATTCGCTGCAGTTGACGAGGATCTGAAGGAGGAGAAAGTTAAGACATAATGACACAGCGAAATGTGCGTGCGGACATGCGTGCGTGCGTGAATACGCATGCATGCGCAACAGAGGGAGACAGGCCGACACACCAAAGATGCGACTTTAAGTGAACAGTTTCCAGACTGGGAAGTTTGAATTAATGTTATTTCCCATATTAATTAGTCAACCACCTCCTACCTCTTGTCCAACAGGGTTATTGACAGATGTCATGTCGCCCACTTCGACCCCCTGAAAGCTGTCAACACTTTCATCCAAGCAACCAGCATATTTACACCCACTGCTCACTCCTGCTCACTCCAGCCCAGGCAGCAGCGATCATCTCACTCCTGCTCACTCCAGCGCAGGCAGCAGCGATCATCTCACTCCTGCTCACTCTAGCCCAGGCAGCAGCGATCATCTCACTCCTGCTCGCTCCAGCCCAGGCAGCAGCGATCATCTCACTCCTGCTCACTCCAGCCCAGGCAGCAGCGATCATCTCACTCCTGCTCACTCTAGCCCAGGCAGCAGCGATCATCTCACTCCTGCTCGCTCCAGCCCAGGCAGCAGCGATCATCTCACTCCTGCTCACTCCAGCCCAGGCAGCAGCGATCATCTCACTCCTGCTCGCTCCAGCCCAGGCAGTAGCGATCATCTCACTCCTGCTCGCTCCACCCCAGGCAGCAGCGATCATCTCACTCCTGCTCACTCCACCCCAGGCAGCAGCGATCATCTCACTCCTGCTCACTCCAGCCCAGGCAGCAGCGATCATCTCACTCCTGCTCACTCCAGCCCAGGCAGCAGCGATCATCTCATTCCTGCTCACTCCAGCCCAGGCAGCAGCGATCATCTCACTCCTGCTCACTCCAGCCCAGGCAGCAGCGATCATCTCACTCCTGCTCGCTCCAACCCAGGCAGTAGCGATCATCTCACTCCTGCTCACTCCAGCCCAGGCAGCAGCGATCATCTCACTCCTGCTCACTCCAGCCCAGGCAGCAGCGATCATCTCACTCCTGCTCACTCCAGCCCAGGCAGCAGCGATCATCTCACTCCTGCTCACTCCAGCCCAGCCAGCAGCGATCATCTAACTCCTGCTCGCTCCAGCCCAGGCAGTAGCGATCATCTCACTCCTGCACGCTCCAGCCCAGGCAGCAGCGATCATCTCACTCCTGCTCACTCCAGCCCAGGCAGCATCGGTCGTCTCACTCCTGCTCACTCCAGCCCAGGCAGCAGCGATCATCTCATTCTAATCTACTTTTTCTTCCCAGTGTTAAGACAAATGTAGGAACTATAGCTTTTTCAGTTGCTGCACCGACTCTGTGGAACTCACTCTCTGAGACCATGTTAGTGTTAAGTCTGTAGGAAATATAACAACATTTCACCTTAAACTAAAAACCCACCTGTTTAAATTTGCTTATCCTCCGTAGCTCCCAGCGTACCAATCCAACAGTTTACAATTGGAACTACTTATCCTCCGTAGCTCCCAGCGTACCAATCCAACAGTTTACAACTGGAACTACTTATCCTCCGTAGCTCCAAGCGTACCAATCCAACAGTTTACAACTGGAACTACTTATCCTCCGTAGTTCCCAGCGTACCAATCCAACAGTTTACAACTGGAACTACTTATCCTCCGTAGTTCCCAGCGTACCAATCCAACTGTTTACAACTTGAATTACTTATCCTCCATAGCTCCCAGCGTACCAATCCAACTGTTTACAACTGGAACTACTTATCCTCCGTAGCTCCCAGCGTACCAATCCAACTGTTTACAACTGGAACTACTTATCGATTATGAACGGCTTAACCTCTTTTGTTATGGTGCGCTGCCGAAAGGATGTTAATGCAATAGAAGTATTTTATCTATTATTATCATTTATTATAAATGTAATTTATAACACACAATATATAATCATAAGAGATAATCTGTGCGACAATATCAGTGCTGGAAGTGTGTGTGGTGAAGATTCCAGATAAATGCTATGGTATGTTACAGAAACAAAAACGAAATGTAGTTTATAACTTTCACACAAACGAAATGTTCACTTCATTTTTCATTAATACTACCTTATATCTGACTGATTAGTACCAATTTGTAAGTTTTCGGTTGCTAAGATGGTAAAACAGGCCGTACCTGCTTCTTGCCACGTGAACACTGCTAATAAGGAGAGGGCGCTTATTCACAGAACCAGGCGTAGGGAATTGAATGCTGTACAGGTGATATATTCTTCCGTGTGACGGACGATATGTGCTCATTGCAGAGGTCACGTGACACACATGTAGCAAAGCCAGTCCGATGAGGAACGGCATAAATATTCAGAGATGTCAATCAAGTTTTAAGAGGTAAATAACGTATGATGAAACAAGCCAAAAAACCTTAATTTTTTATACACTCAAGGGCCTACAAATGTAGTGTTCTGCACATTAACTCAGGCATCGATAACAGTGCCCAGAAAACAACGCATTCATGGAACCAGTCGGTCAACTTCATATATTAAAAACTATAATATTATATTTGCACTACAACTAAAAATCACATCTCTTTCTGCCACCAAAACACGCGGCTGTTCCACGCAGGCTTATTTTGGATGTGGACATAAACTACGTCCAGTCAATTCCAACACAACAACCATTGTCTATCTTATCTCTCACAACTTCCAAGGTGAACATGCCACGATACTCAATAAGGCTACATTCATGCACTCTGAGATAGTTATGTATTCGTATTGTTATTCCAGATACATTTACTTACTTATGGAATTGTTGACAGCTTTCATGTGGTCGAATTGGATGACACGACACCTGCCAATAATCTCGTTGGACCCGAGGTAGGAGATGGTTGACTGATTAATATGGGAATTAACATCAATTCAATCTTCCCAGTTGTGGGAAACTGTCCTCGCAAAGTCTGGCCGTCTGTCTCCCTCTATTGCGTATGCATGCGTATTCATGCACGCACGCACGCATGCATGCATGCACACACGCACACACTACCGTAGATCCACTGCAGCAATTCTGTTGTGAAGTCAATTATTCGTTGTTATCTCAGTGCTCGCCAGATGTCAGCACCGTCTTGATAATATTTGTCCGCACTGAATACGTTCTTTTAGGGAATGTGGACGAGCGAATATGGGACTGAGGGAGGAAGGATTAACGAATGTCGGGACGACGGGAGAGCAGGAGTTGAGAGGTGGAACGAGGGAATGTGGGAAGGAGGGATGAGAATGTGTGGAGGGGAGATCAAATGTTGGGATTTGAGAGGGACGAATTTGGCGATGAGCGAGAGCAATTGTAGTGGAGGATGAGATAATATGTGGATGAAAGAGTGAATATGGAGGAGATGGAGATAAAATGTAAGGAGGACTGTTGAACGAATGTGAGGATGAGAGCCGAGCAAATATGGGAAGAAGAATTGGAATGTTGAGAGGAGGAACATGCGAATGTGGGGAGGATGTGATCGCAAACATTGGGAGACCGACCGTAAGACCAAACGACCGTAAGACGGACCGTAAGACGGACCGTAAGACCGACCGTAAGACCGACCGTAAGACCAACCGTAAGACCGATCGACCGTAAGACCGACTGACCGTAGGACCGTAAGAGCGACCGACCGTAAGACTGACCGACCGTAAGACCGACTGTAAGACTGACCAATCGTAAGACCGACCGAATGACCGACCGTAAGACCGACCGACCGTAAGACCGACCGACCAACCGTAAGACCGTAAGACCGACCGTAAGACCAACCGTACGACCGACCGTAAGACCGACCGTAAGACCGACCGTAAGACCGACCGTGAGACTGACCGATCGTAAGACCGACCGACTGACCGACCGACCGACCGACCAACCGTAAGACCGTAAGACCGTAATATCGTAAGACCGACCGTAAGACCGACCGTAGGACCGACCGTAAGACCGACCGTAAGACCGATCGTAAGACCGACCGTAAGACCGACCGTAAGACCGACCGTAAGACCGTAAGACCGTAAGACCGTAAGACAGACCGACCGTAAGGCCGACCGACCGTAAGACCGACCGTGAGACCGACCGTAAGAACGACCGTAAGACCGACCCACCATAAGACCGACTGACCGACCCACCGTAAGACAGACCGACCCTAAGACCGACCGTAAGATCGACCGTAAGACCGACCGTAAGACCGACCGACCGACCCACCGACCGACCGACCCACCGTAGGACCGACCGACCGACCGACCGACCGACCGACCGACCGACCGACCGACCGACCGACCGACCGACCGACCGACCGACCGACCGACCGACCGACCGACCGACCGACCGACCGACCGACCGACCGACCGACCGACCGACCGACCGACCGACCGACCGACCGACCGACCGACCGACCGACCGACCGACCGACCGACCGACCGACCGACCGACCGACCGACCGACCGACCGACCGACCGACCGACCGACCGACCGACCGACCGACCGACCGACCGCCCGACCGACCGACCGACCGACCGACCGACCGACCGACCGACCGACCGACCGACCGACCGACCGACCGACCGACCGACCGACCGACCGACCGACCGTAAGACCGACCGACCGACCGACCGACCGTAAGACCGACCGTAAGACGGACCGACCGACCGCCCGGCCGTAAGACCGACCGACCGACCGTAAGACCGACCGACCGTAAGACCGACCGTAAGACCGACCGTAAGACCGACCGTAAGACCGTAAGACAGACCGACCGTAAGACCGACCGACCGTAACAATGGCCGACCAACCAACAGTAAAGCATTCGAGTGACAGTTACAACGCGATCCACACGTTCGTTGTACCGACGTACCCTGTATGATGCATTTACAATTCACCCCAGGTAGATCGGTTCATTCCAACACGAACTCGACTTCACCAGGAAGCATCCAGCCATACTGCAGTTACTGCGCGAAGACGTTCATTCACTGTCTATAGCCAGACATGTACTCGTTTATACAGCTGAGTGAACTGAAGCAACGTCGAGTGAACGAAATTGACAAAAAACGGCAGCAAGAGGAACCGAACCCGGGTTCTCTCGTTTGAATGTTCTAACTACTACGTCACCCAGTGCCGGGTTAACCATGATACAGGGGAACCGTGGTACAAGGGGAACCGTGGTACAGGTGGAACTGTGGTACATGGGGAACCGTGGAACAGGGGGAACCTAAGACCTGAGGCAGAACATCGTGAAAGCGACCCAAGCGAAACTGTCCCCCTGTTCACTGTTGCAGTGAGGCTGTGGTGTGAACGTGCAACCCCCCCCACACACACACACAAGTGGTACACTCGTGCCAGCCCCCCCACACACACACAAGTGGTACACTCGTGCCAGCCCCCCCCACACACACACAAGTGGTACACTCGTGCCAGCCCCCCACACACACACACACAAGTGGTACACTCGTGCCAGCCCCCCCCCACACACACACAAGTGGTACACTCGTGCCAGCCCCCCCCCCACCACACAAGTGGTACACTCGTGCCAGCCCCCCCCCCACACACACACAAGTGGTACACTCTTGCCAGGCCCCCCTCACACACACAAGTGGTACACTCTTGCCAGGCCCCCCACACACACACACAAGTGGTACACTCGTGCCAGCCCCCCCCCCACACACACACACAAGTGGTACACTCGTGCCAGCCCCCCCCCCACACACACACACAAGTGGTACACTCGTGCCAGCCCCCCCCCCCCCACACACACACACAAGTGGTACACTCGTGCCAGGCCCCCCTCACACACACAAGTGGTACACTCTTGCCAGGCCCCCCACACACACACAAGTGGTACACTCGTGCCAGCACCCCCACACACACACACAAGTGGTACACTCGTGCCAGCCCCCCCCACACACACACAAAAGTGGTACATTCGTGCCAGGCCCCCCTCACACACACAAGTGGTACACTCTTGCCAGGCCCCCACAAAAAGGGGCCCTCCGCATAACTGCTCCTGTTTGGGATACGCATAGAATCATACTTATCCGTCAGATGGTCATATGTTTAGGATAAAAAATAATTTCGTATATACAGGTAATATGGTGATCTGGCTAGAACGTAAATGACACATTTGTACACGTCCTGTGGTACGCTGGCTACGACATAAAAACACGCAAATCATTGAAGCGTGACACACGTCAACAAATTACACACACGCGTTACCCGCCTGACTGTACACAGACGCGCTCGTGGAATGATTAGACCGTCACGCGTGGCTGACTTCTGACGCTGGTCGTTTAGCGGCGATATTAGATCAGAGAATCTGTCAACAGCCGACACGCGACGCTCTGACGGACAAGCTAGCTCTCTCTGTCTGACTTCAGAACAACACAAACATTATTAATTGGATTCAATATATATAAAAAACAATTAATATGGCACAATAATTATATAGCAATAACACCAATATATAAATAAATGTATATGTATGAATAATAATAATAAATAATTTAATAATTTTGTAAAATATTTTTATAGTAATAGTTTAAGTGATAACATTTATTGGTAAACTAATGTTAAATATCATGAGTAAGTTTACAGGAATAGTCATAATTAAATTGCTATGAGTAAAGGACAATGTTCATCGGGAATATACGCTAATATGCGATACGAAAGAAATGTTTCTTTAGTCGACATTTGAAGCTGGCGAGAGTGTCACAGGTTTTAATAAAGTTAGGTAAAGCGTTCCACAGGGACGCCACAGCCACTGCGAACGAGCCGTCCCCAGTCTAGATACGAGTGCGCTTCACTTCCAAACTGTTACTGCTGGCAGAGCGCAGTGTTCTTGCCGGTTGATATGGGCGCACGAGTTCACACAAATACACTGGCGCTTCGTCGTGCCTGGCTTTGTATGTAAGTACCAGTATCTTGAAATCGACTCTGCGTGCCACAGGCAGCCAGTGAAGTTCTTGTAACAGAGGCCTGGCACTGTCGCTACATGGACGACGCAGTATCAATCTGGCAGCCGAATTGTGTATTCGTTGCAGACACGCGGTGTTAACTACAGACGGGCCGTATAAGAGTGCATTGCAGTAGTAGAGCCGCGATGTGATGATGGCATTGACTACGCGATCCTTTGTCGGTTTGGGTAATAGAAGAGATAGAAAGAGCTGCACTGACGGTTTGTGACACCTGCTTTTTCATATTTAGGTGCTTGTCAATGAAGACACCGATATTTCGAACACATCGCGAAGCTGTGATTGAAGAAACACCAACGCGAGTCATACTGCGGTCAAAGAGTGCAGCCGCAGACTTGGGTGCAGTTGGAAGATACTGTGTCTTCCTATTCCTAATAGGAATGTTGTTGCAAATGTGATTCACAATGTCACTCACTCTTGTTAAACAAAGCAGATGTGTGGTTCACAATGTCACTCACTCTTGTTAAACAAAGCAGATGTGTGGTTCACATTGTCACTAACTCTCGTGAAACAAAGCAGATGTGTGGTTCACAATGTCACTAACTCTTGTTAAACAAAGCAGATGTGTGGTTTACAATGTCACGCAGATGTGTGCTATTACAGAATACAGGTGATTCTTACAGTGTTTACGAGATGAATGAAGCAGTGTTTGCTAGTTTCTTGTTTGCTATAGTGAGGGTAACTGTCAGAAGACGAGAGCTGCACAAAGGGTTCTCTGTAGGCATCATCAGTCATTGTCTGCTCGTCTTGTATACTTATTACATATTGTAATTTTTTTTTATTGTAATTTTTTTGTAACAATTGGGTTAAATTATATCATGCAGAACCAGCTCGGACTGAATAGTCGAGGGCGAGCTGGAGCGTCGTGTGAGGGCGTGGTCGACTTGAGTGGCAGGAAAGCACGGACACATGAACGGCAGGAAAGCACGGACACATGAACGGCAGGAAAGCACGGACACATGAACGGCAGGAAAGCACGGACACATGAACGGCAGGAAAGCACGGACACATGAACGGCAGGAAAGCACGGACACATGAACGGCAGGAAAGCACGGACACATGAACGGCAGGAAAGCACGGACACATGAACGGCAGGAAAGCACGGACACATGAACGGCAGGAAAGAACGGACACATGAACGGCAGGAAAGCACGGACACGTGAACGGCAAGAAAGCACGGACACATGAACGGCAGGAAAGAACGGACTGTCGAGGGGTGATGTGGCACAAGTAGTGTGTGTATCGTGTTCCGGCGATGGGTGAATCGTTTCCGAGCGATATTTGAATCGTATTCGAGCGATAGGTGAATCGAGTTCGAGCGATGTTTTCATTGTTATTTAATCTTAATTTAAGTTATACTCTGTGGCGAGGTTTTCGTTTTTGTTTATTTGTTTGTTTTAGTAATTATGGAATTCTATATGTATGTATTGTATATAATATACATTAAGTAATGTAATGTAAATTAAACACGTTAACTGGCTATTGTAGTTTCAATTGTATTATATTATAAACGACCACAGCGCGACAGTGTCACACCGCGTGTCCTGAAAGAACTCGCGGCTGTCAATCATCGGTCACGTGAACAGGGCATAACGTGAACAAAACTGACCCAAATACACCCATCGTAAACTTGAGAAAGACAGCATATATTGCGAACACTGTTGACAGTTCTCAATAACATTAATTCAATCTTCCCAGTTGTGTACGTGTCAACCTGAGATGATCAAAACGACTGAGATTGTGCACACACAGACACACAGACACGCACGCACGCACGCACGCACGCACGCACGCACGCACGCACGCACGCACGCACGCACGCACGCACGCACGCACGCACGCACGCACGCACGCACGCACGCACGCACGCACGCACGCACGCACGCACGCACGCACACACACACACACACACACACACACACACACACACACACGCCCGACTAATTGGGACACACCTCAAAACATAGAATTAATATTTTATAGAATTTGTTTATTTAAGGATATGACTGTCAGCGTTACTCGGAGTGGCATATTGGGGGGTGGGGTGGGTATGACACCCTTTGGCTCAAAGATGTTTTCCAATACACCCTGTTGGGTCACTACTTGAAAGCGGGGTAAACTAATGGGTGACTAAGCTTGCCACCCCTCCCCCCACCACCACCACCACCGCCCCCCCCATATGGCCGTCATTCAGACACTTCTCTTGATTCCCAGCATATTTGCAAGACATTACGTGTTGACCTTACATGTGCTATAAAAGCAACCAAATTGGCTACTCGGCTAATTCCAAAAACGCTACGTCAAAGTCTACAAGTGCCTATCGCCTGTATGATTTCTGGCAACCTTCTTTAGCCAGTCTTTCATCCAACTATCTTCCTTTCGTCCAACTATCATTTTCGTCCAGCTATCAAGCAACTTGTACAATCGTTTTGTCTTTGC
Organism: Lamellibrachia satsuma; assembly: GCA_033239005.1. NCBI lineage: Eukaryota > Metazoa > Annelida > Polychaeta > Sabellida > Siboglinidae > Lamellibrachia > Lamellibrachia satsuma. Next base: position 1,123,215 of record BSQZ01000097.1, on the reverse strand, counting down.
TGAGATTACTGGATCAGTCGATCGATTACGTAACTAATCATCGACATTTCACCAAACTAACTGTCTGTTCCTGGTATCTGGATCATTGCGTCATTCAAGGACTTTACGGATTAGCACGATTTGTAAATGATAAAACGAAATATAACAAACAAGCTTCTTCGTAAATTGGTTGTCTGTTGAACATGAAATGGCGTAGATTTCAAGCTCCCGAACGGATATGTTTTGCCTATGTTACGAATTACGTAAGAGTTAACAATTATGCAGTTGTTGAAAGTGTCCACTCAAATTCTAAGTTGTGTCTCTCTGCCTCCCCAAGTTGTGTCTGTCTGCCTCCCCATGTTGTGTCTGTCTGCCTCCCCATGTTGTGTCTGTCTGCCTCCCCATGTTGTGTCTGTCTGCCTCCCCATGTTGTGTCTGTCAGCCTCCCCATGTTGTGTCTGTCTGCCTCCCCATTATGTGTCTGTCTGCCTCCACATGTTGCGCATGTATGCGCACGCACGCACGCGCGAACGCACGCCCGCTAGCACGTACGCATCCACGAACCAACGCAGGCACGCACGCATCCACGCACATTCGCACGCATGCACTCACACTCGCTCATTCGAACGCACGCACGCACGCAAGAAAGAACACAAGTACACACGTTCGTTCGCTCTCTCGTTCTCTCGCACGCATCCACGCACCCACGCACGCACGCACAGAAGCACGTACGTATCCACGCCCCCACGCTAGCCGGCACGCACGCAGTGTTTGTGTCGGTCTGACCCCCCTATGATCCGCATTTATGCGCACGCTCGCGCGCGCGCACGCAAGCACTTACGTATCCACGCACGTACGCTGACTGGAACGCATGCCCGCACGCTCTATCGCACGCACGCTCGCTCGCACGCACGCAGGCTCGCACGCTCGCATCCACGCACGCAACCACGTACACTCGCACGCAGGCACTGTCGCACGCTCGCGCGCATTCACGCACTCACGCACAATTCGCTGTCTCATTATCTCCCACCTTTGTCTTCCTGTCCTCGCTATTGATGTACAACTACCGCAGATGAACAGCAGCTATTCTGTTGTGGGGTCAATTATTCGTTGTTAACTCACTACTCGCCAGATGTCAGCATTATCGTTTGGTGAGTCGTATCAATACAAAATCACACCATTGTCTACGCAAATACCAGCCAACGTTACGAATGTCACACTGTTTGAGTACAACGTCTACGAATGTCACACTGTTTGAGTACAACGTCTAGGAATGTCACACTGTTTGAGTACAACGTCTACGAATGTCACACTGTTTGAGTACAACGTCTACGAATGTCACACTGTTTGAGTACAACGTCTAGGAATGTCACACTGTTTGAGTACAACGTCTAGGAATGTCACACTGTTTGAGTACAACGTCTACGAATGTCACACTGTTTGAGTACAACGTTTACGAATGTCACACTGTTTGAGTGCAACGTCTACGAATGTCACACTGTTTGAGTACAACGTATAGGAATGTCACGCTGTTTGAGTACAACGTCTACGAATGTCACGCTGTTTGAGTACAACGTCTACGAATGTCACACTGTTTGAGTACAACGTCTAGGAATGTCCCACTGTTTGAGCGCAACGTCTAGGAATGTCACACTGTTTGAGTACAACGTCTAGGAATGTCACACTGTTTGAGCGCAACGTCTAGGAATGTCACACTGTTTGAGTACAACGTACAGGAATGTCACACTGTTTGAGCGCAACGTCTAGGAATGTCACACTGTTTGAGTACAACGTCTAGGAATGTCACACTGTTTGAGCGCAACGTCTAGGAATGTCACACTGTTTGAGTACAACGTACAGGAATGTCACACTGTTTGAGCGTAACATCTAGGAATGTCACACTGTTTGAGCGCAACGTCTAGGAATGTCACACTGTTTGAGTACAACGTACAGGAATGTCACACTGTTTGAGCGCAACGTCTAGGAATGTCACACTGTTTGAGTACAACGTCTAGGAATGTCACACTGTTTGAGCGCAACGTCTAGGAATGTCACACTGTTTGAGTACAACGTACAGGAATGTCACACTGTTTGAGCGTAACATCTAGGAATGTCACACTGTTTGAGCGCAACGTCTAGGAATGTCACACTGTTTGAGCGCAACGTCTAGGAATGTTACACTGTTTGAGCGCAACGTCTAGGAATGTCACACTGTTTGAGTGCAACGTCTAGGAATGTCACACTGTTTGAGTACAACGTCTAGGAATGTCACACTGTTTGAGTACAACGTCTACGAATGTCACGCTGTTTGAGTACAACGTTTACGAATGTCACACTGTTTGAGTGCAACGTCTACGAATGTCACACTGTTTGAGTACAACGTATAGGAATGTCACGCTGTTTGAGTACAACGTCTACGAATGTCACGCTGTTTGAGTACAACGTCTACGAATGTCACACTGTTTGAGTACAACGTCTAGGAATGTCCCACTGTTTGAGCGCAACGTCTAGGAATGTCACACTGTTTGAGTACAACGTCTAGGAATGTCACACTGTTTGAGCGCAACGTCTAGGAATGTCACACTGTTTGAGTACAACGTACAGGAATGTCACACTGTTTGAGCGCAACGTCTAGGAATGTCACACTGTTTGAGTACAACGTCTAGGAATGTCACACTGTTTGAGCGCAACGTCTAGGAATGTCACACTGTTTGAGTACAACGTACAGGAATGTCACACTGTTTGAGCGTAACATCTAGGAATGTCACACTGTTTGAGCGCAACGTCTAGGAATGTCACACTGTTTGAGTACAATGTACAGGAATGTCACACTGTTTGAGCGCAACGTCTAGGAATGTCACACTGTTTGAGTACAACGTCTAGGAATGTCACACTGTTTGAGCGCAACGTCTAGGAATGTCACACTGTTTGAGCGCAACGTCTAGGAATGTCACACTGTTTGAGCGCAACGTCTAGGAATGTTACACTGTTTGAGCGCAACGTCTAGGAATGTCACACTGTTTGAGTGCAACGTCTAGGAATGTCACACTGTTTGAGCGCAACGTCTAGGAATGTCACACTGTTTGAGTACAACGTCTAGGAATGTCACACTGTTTGAGCGCAACGTCTAGGTATGTCACACTGTTTGAGTACAACGTACAGGAATGTCACACTGTTTGAGCGCAACGTCTAGGAATGTCACACTGTTTGAGTACAACGTATAGGAATGTCACACTGTTTGAGTACAACGTCTAGGAATGTCACACTGTTTGAGCGCAACGTCTAGGAATGTCACACTGTTTGAGTACAACGTCTAGGAATGTCACACTGTTTGAGCGCAACGTCTAGGAATGTCACACTGTTTGAGTACAACGTACAGGAATGTCACACTGTTTGAGCGCAACGTCTAGGAATGTCACACTCTTTGAGCGCAACGTCTAGGAATGTCACACTGTTTGAGTACAACGTTTATGAATGTCACACTGTTTGAGTACAACGTCTAGGAATGTCACACTGTTTGAGCGCAACGTCTAGGAATGTCACACTGTTTGAGCGCAACGTCTAGGAATGTCACACTGTTTGAGCGCAACGTCTAGGAATGTCACACTGTTGGAGCGCAACGTCTAGGAATGTCACGCTGTTTGAGCGCAACGTCTTGGAATGTCACACTGTTTGAGTACAACGTCTAGGAATGTCACACTGTTTGAGTACAACATCTAGGAATGTCACACTGTTTGAGGGTAACGTCTACGAATGTCACACTGTTTGAGTACAACGTACAGGAATGTCACACTGTTTGAGTACAACGTCTAGGAATGTCACGCTGTTTGAGTACAACGTCTACGAATGTCACACTGTTTGAGTACAACGTCTACGAATGTCACACTGTTTGAGTACAACGTCTAGGAATGTCACACTGTTTGAGGGCAACGTCTACGAATGTCACGCTGTTTGAGTACAACGTACAGGAATGTCACACTGTTTGAGTACAACGTCTACGAATGTCACGCTGTTTGAGTACAACGTCTACGAATGTCACGCTGTTTGAGTACAACGTCTACGAATGTCACACTGTTTGAGTACAACGTCTACGAATGACACGCTGTTTGAGTAGAACGTCTACGAATGTTACACTTTTTGAGTACAACGTCTACGAATGTCAGATTTAACAAGATTTAACAAGATTGCCATCTCGAACAACAAGTTCCAGATGGCAAGTGGACAAGGAAGCCATTGGCTTATCGAGAGTCCAACAATTTTCTCATCTATATGTAGCCCGCCCTTATCAGATATCTGTCAATTATATTTTTAAACATATTCACACTACAAGCATTAGCACAATCATTTGGCAGTTTGTTCCATTCATTTATCACCCTCTGTGAGAAAGAGTACTTTATCATGTCCAACCTACACTGCTCCTTAACTAATGCTGCTTTGTGTCCTCTGGTTCTACTGCCTTCTTTAAGTTTGAAGAACATATTCCTATCAACATCCTCATAACCGTTCACTATTTTAAACACTTCTATTTGGTCTCCTCTTAGTCTCCTGGTCTCTAGTGTTGTCAAACCACATTGTAATAAGCGACTTTCGTAACTAAGGTCTCTCAATTCTGGAATCATTTTAGTTGCTCTTCGTTTTATTCTTTCTAGCTTGTCTATGTCTTTTTTACGATATGGCCTCCATGCTTGAATACAATATTCCAAATGTGGTCTAACCATTGCTTTGTACAAGGGTACAATTAGATGAATCTCCTTATGCGCAATAGTTCTCCTAATTAGCCCTAGAATTTGATTTCTTTTCGAAGCAGCAATCCCACATTCCTCTGAAACTTTCATGTCAGCACTAAATGTTACTCCTAAATCATTTTCTTGTGTGGTTCTACCTAGTACAGCATCCCCCATTTTATATCCCTCGTCCATATTTCCATGTCCTATATGTATACATTTACACTTCCCACAAATGAATAACATTTGCCACTTTTCTTAACATTTAATACATTTTTCTAGATCATCCTGTAAACTATGTTTATCTGTATCATTAGTAACCTTTCTGAATACTTTTGTGTCATCTGCAAATTTGAGTACTTTGCTAGATATGTCATCCTCCAAATCATTTATATATATATATATATATATATATATTATATTAATATTATATAGTAAAAACAGTATAGGGCCTAATACTGATACCTGTGGTACCCCACTCAAAACAGATTTCCAGTTTGAAATCTCACCATCTACTATTACTCTCTGTCTTCTGTGTGTAAGCCACTTTTCTATCCAGTTGATTATATCATTACCTATACCATGGGCTTTTAGTTTAAGTAACAATTTTGATGTGACACTTTATCGAAAGCTTTCTGAAAATCTAAGTAGACAACATCCACTGGTGACCCGTCATCTACCCACTTTGTAATTTCTTCAACAAAACATAAGAGCTTTGTTAGACATGACGTTGCTTTTAGGAATCCATGTTGAGATGTATTTATTAATTTTTGTTTTACAAGGAATTCCACCATGTGGTCTCTATTTAATGTTTCGAGTAATTTACATACAACTGATGTTAAACTCACTGGTCTGTAATTTTTTGGCTTCTTCCTCGATCCCTTCTTAAATAGCGGTGTAATGTTTGCGTCTTTCCATTCTTAAGGAACTATTCCTTCTTCTAGTGAAATATTAAACAATTTTGCAAGTGGTGTACTAATTTGCTCAACAATTTTCTTTAGCAGTTTTTGTGGCATCCCATCAACTCCAGGTGATTTACTATCTTTCATCTTCTGGATTTTCTTTGCTATCATTTCAGGAGTTACAAATAACTGCCCTAAATGTTCTGATTTATTGCCCTCAAATTTAGTCAATGGAACTGGAAGTGAGCTTATATCTTCTGTGGTAAAAACTGAGCTGAAATACTCATTCAGGACCTCTGCCATTTGGAACCCGTCTGAAATTATGTTTTCACTGTAGTTTTCCAGTGGTCCGACCTTATCTCGAACTTTCTGTTTACTCCTTACATAAGCATAGAAACTCATGCTGTCATTTTTTATATTACCTGCCAATTTTGTTTCAAAGGTTCTTATAGATTTTCTAATTTCAGTTGTAGCTAGGTTAAGTGCCTCTTTGTAGTTTGTGTAGTCTTCTACATTTCCAGTGTGTTTATAGACCTTCCACAGCATCTGTTTGTGAGCAATTTTTCTAATAGCCTCTTTTGACAGGTGTTTTTTCCTGGACCTTTTCCTTTTTTTCTTAATGGAACAAATTTCTCAATAATGCCCTCAATCTCATATTTTAAACAAGTCCAGCATTCAGTTGCTGTCTTGTTTTTCTGCAAGTTATTCCAATCTACATTTGCTAGATATGTTCTCATCACTTTATATTTGCCTTTGTTGAAGTTCCTCCTCCATTGTTTTTTATATGTATTCCCTGTTTTTACTTTTATATTAAAATGGATTTGGTTATAGTCACTTGAACCCAAAGGTTCGTGTACTTTAACATTGTCAACTAATTCATTTTGAGAAGACAACATTAAATCTAACACATTCCCACCTCTGGTTGGTTCCAAGACATGTTGAGTAAGGAAACAATCCTGTGTTAGAAGTAAAAACTGATGGTCGTCACCTCCAGCACTCTCTTATGATTCCCACTGTATATGGCCATGGTTAAAATCACCCATTATAACACATTCCCCCTTGCTCACCTCCCTTATCGCCTTTTGTAATTTTACATATTCCTCTTGTCCTATGTTAGGACTACGATAAACTACTCCTATTGTTAATGTTGAGTTCCTGGTAACTATGTTACACCAAATTGCTTCCACACTATCTGCATCACTTTTCAGTGTTATTTCACATGCTTGGATATATTTTTTAATATATAAAATTACTTCATATCCCCTTCTTTCTCGTCTATTCTTCCTAAACATAACTCAGCATCTACTATATCTTCATTTGCCCATGATTCTGTGATGCCTATTATATAAGGATCAATATCTGCTACCATAATGTCTAACTCACTTTTTTATTTACTATGCTCCTGGCATTTAAGCATACACATTTAAGTTCATTGTCCTAAATTATTGGTGAACATTTCTTTGGATGTGTATTTGTAGTAGTACTCCTTTGAGTTTTCTCTGTCAGTTCCCCTGCGCATCTAGTTTAAATAATTTATGGTACCTGTGCCCTCGTCGACAACTCTGACAAACTCACACCCAAGAACTGCAGCGCCCTTCCCTGTCAGATGAAGTCCATCTCTCATGAAAAAGTCATCTCTTCCCACAAAGTTTAACTACATATCTACGAAGCCTACTCCCTCATCCATACATACCTTCTGTAACTGTGTGTTGATCGCCATCCTCCTACATTTCCTATATTCCTCACCCCTGCCTCCCATTATTGGTAATATCCCCGACAATACAATCTGTCCAACTCGTGCCTCTTTACGTGTCTTGATCAACCTCCTGTACTTACCAACGATGGCTGACATTCCCTCCTTCTCTGCATTGTTCGTTCCCACATGCACGAGAACAGCACCTCCCGTGCCACCACTCATGACTTGTCCTGCCTTCTCTGCTATATCTTCTATTTTTGCCCCTGGTAGGCATACTGTTATGTCATCTCCTCTATTTACAATTTTATCCACTTTCCTAAAGATGGAATCCCCCATAAATACCCGGGCTTTCCTCGCTTTTCCCTGTGATACTACATCAGCAAAGCTCCTTTCCTGTTGCATACTACTAGTATGCCCCCTTTCTCTCCTATCATCAACCTTTACTGTCTTACCACCTGGCAATCCCTCTCCACTCACCCGCTTACCTCTCTTTTGTTGCATTCTCTGCCTTCTGTCATCTTTCTTCTTCTGATCCACAGTCTTTTCCTTTTCTCTGCTCTTGTTATCCTCGACCATCCTGCCACCTGACAATCCCTCTTCACTCACTCGGTTATCTTCCTTTTGTTGCACATTCTTCCTTTTTCCATCTTTATTCTTCTTACCATCTTTATCCCTCACATTGCCACTGCCCTCCTCGTTCTCACCGCCTCTGCTCTCCTGCCCTGTCATCATCAAAATCATATCCCTTAGCTCAATTACCTGCCCCTGCAGATATTTCACTGTCATACACCCCCTATACACGAAATGAAAATCATCCGCCTGCACCTCCGCCCACGAATTTACACACCCGGACTTTGCAAAGTCTATCCAGCTGTCGCAGCTAGAGTATATCAATTTACGTTTCGCCTTTACTTGGCGTTTGCACGGCGCCATGTTAGAAATGAAATTTATATTTGTTTATAATCCGTTTATTATCACTTCATACTAGGTAGTCTTCACAAAGACTGTTTTTGTGTTGTAATACACACTTTATAGTATTTTACTTATGTTTTAATTAAATTTACAGCTACTGCCTTGCAACTTACTTTTTATGTAACAGCTGACTATAACAAAACGTAATATCGCTCGCGCTAACGAAATTTCAGTGACCTTCTTTAAATTACACTGAATTACTACCTACGGCTAACTTTTAACAATAAATGTTATTAATATTCAGGTTTTCAATCTTTAATACGTACTAAATTATTTACAATAATATTATGTCTCGTATTATGTACCCAATCAACTGACAGCAACAAAACTTAATTATCGCTCGCGCTACCGAGTCTTCGGAGATCTACGATATAAATTACCCTAAATTACTCCTATAGCTAAATTTTAACAGCAACTATTGACTAAACAAGGACTCTTGTAAGTTTATGTTTAATATACACGCAATAATAATGCTAATCCGATCAATATTCCACGTTTAGACAAATATCCAATCCACCAAATTCAATTCCGTGTTCTCCTCAAGATTTCCCGATATGGGCTAGGCTAGAACTATAAATAATAATCGTCTGCTACATTGCACGTGTGTTCGTGTGTTCGCTACATAATTGTAATAAAGATACGTTACCTGAATAGCTAGGCCTATATACAAGCGTGTTTGTATGTTCGTCAGAAGTTTACAATAAAAATCAGGAAACTGAAGCTATAGAACTTTGTGCGTGTGTGCGTACGTGTGTGCGAGCGTGTGTGTGTGTGCGAGCGTGTGTGGGCGAGCGTAATGTGCAATTATATACTTTTATATATGCACACACCAGTAACATATTTGCGCACAAACAACTCGCCATCTTCGAAGGGAATGCGCGTCACCTGATGGCGCGTTACAGTCGGCGGAATGCACATCACGTGATGATCCGTCACAGTCATCTTTGTAAAATCTCCGCCCATTTATGTTAATTGCCCGGAACGTTGACAGGAAAAAAAATTATGCGTCCCGGGATCTTCCCGGACTGACCCCGCGCATATCTCCGCTGATAACGAACCGGTTTTTGTGATTTTAGGGTCGTTTTAGGGGTTTTAGATGACGCTGAGTCCATTCTGGCACTTTCGAAGCGACCGGAAGTGGATATCACCGACTTCTGGTTACGATCGACGTCGAAGTCAAGGTCAATTAATTGGGATGTTATATCAGAAAGAACATTAGTTTAGTAAAACAGGCCAAAATATGTTACACGGATTTAAGTTGGACGCAAACAGCATGGCCACATCGTATCGGCAAGAGCAGTAATGAATGATTACTGTTCCTGCGACAGAAATAGTCTGGGGAAATCTCCCATAGTCCGCGCCATCTCCTCCGGTCAGTCGCCATCTCTCTGAGTCCCTCACAAAGTCTCAGCCTGATCGCAGCTTGACGCCCGTCTCTTTATGATTTGATCGGCAAGTAGGTTGGTGGTATGCCTGCCAACTCGGCCCTGTATCGGTTTGACCCCCGCAACTGCAAACTGCAGGGCCAGTTGTGCAGCGGTATTCACAAGCATGCGTAACACGTGGCTGAACATAGATCTACGCATCCTACGTACTTGCTGTGACAGCGGTCCTGTTCCACAGCGCACGTACATATCTTCGGATATGATCCCGCTAGACCAGCGCATGCCCAATATCGATCGTGGCGTCTGTGGCAGACATCTAGTTTGTGAACACAGAATAACAGTCATCGCATTGTAAACCAGCATTCGTCTGTCCCGTGGTACATTGGGCCCGCGTATTCACATCTTCCAGATGGACTGGAATACGACGCTGCCCAACGTGCATCGAGTCTGAACGTATTTTATGCTGCAGAGAAAAGATCCAAGTGTATTATTTAACCGCCACATACCGTTGCCTCGCAGTATGCCACCGTCATCATCTATCTCAGAGGTATTCGCGAGGAACATGTATTTGCCTCGTCGACGAAGAGGTTCCAATTGGATAACTCAGTGCAAGCGGTGGACAGGGCTTCCAAAGGCTCTCGCTCCTCGTCTGCAAAGTCCACATCGTCTGCATATTCTCATTTTTAGTAGCATGCCAAGGATCGAAATAGGTGGGTCAGGCCTTGTTGTGTTCGGCCTGACCGCAACCAGAGAGGCAGCAAGGCGCACAAGTCGGAGGTCGTCGTCGCTACAGCCTGCCAACTGTAGAACCTCTAGCATTCTGTGTCGTTGTATGGTAGCAAATGGGCTGGAAATGTCAACGCACATCTTATGTAAACCCCAGTGACGTGACATTGCTGGGCCCATACAATGTCCGCACAGCTGCGGCCCTGAAGTCGCTTTGGCACGACCTGGTGAACAAGTTAACCTTATGTTGTATGCGGCGAAGAGCATTGTATACATGATTGTTTGGACATCGTTGAGGAGTGCAATTGATCTGACGATGGACAGAGGCCCGAGCTGTTTCTTGGCTTTCGACAGTGCCATCAGGAAACCTTTGCTACTGCACCAAGTGGGGTCTCAAACACCATGTTGATTGTGTGGGAGATGACCGTTGAGATGACACCTCCGGCGTACTTCAGTAGCTCGTTGTTGGTCCCGTCGGGCCCAGTCGCTCGGCCATTCCGCGGCGATTTGAGCTCTTTCTCTCAGCCTCTTCCGATTTTACACGCTGGATTAGTGGCAGTGGCTGACCAGTGAAGGGCTCTAGTGTGTCATCGGTGGGATCTTTGAACTGCTGTTCAAACCACTACCGGATGGTGTCCGTCTTACCTTGATCAATGCCCATCTAGTGGCCAACTGTGTCATGCACTCACAGAGGTGGAGGGCGGGTGGTGGCTCTAATGACGTTCACTGCCTTGAACATCTTCTTACTCTGTTGACGCACAGGAGCAGGTGTACATGTGTGATCGCACTTTCTTACAGTCGTCTGATGATGGATTGGAATAGGAGTATACAAATATATTTTCATTTGGCGAGCGATTATTGCCAGACTACGATATCCGTGACGTAGGGTTATTTAACAGTATGGCGCGGCCCATGAAAATAAGATGACGTGTGTTCAACAAGGTTTTCCTAATAAACCACTGGCGTGATATTCTTAGTTGTAGTTGCAAATGTTTATGTGTTTATAACTCTTACAGGTAAATAGGCATAAAACCACGGCTTTTTTCTCCTTTTAAGAAATACACAATTGGGAGCGACATACTTTAAATAGAATGCAGCGACCGGCGTAGTTGTTCGATCCTTTCGAAAACAGCTGTCCATTCAAATTAATTCTGAAGCCGTTCTAAACCTGTCCTCGTTATCAAATACGCATAAGGCATTGCTGAACCCAACGAAGTATGAATTGTATAGGAGAGGAGTGTTTGGTCGTCAAAGTATGTAATTATATAACACGATTAAAACGAAACCATTGCAACAGCCGCGTAAACACTGACAAAGAAAAGGTGCTCTGAATTACGAGCCGCCAATTAAAAACAGGGGACTTACTAACAATGTACGCTCGGCGCTGACTCGCTAGAACAAAGGAACCAGTGTAGCACGTTCCGTTTGTTGTTACCCATAATTAGTTTTATAACACATTTAATGTAATATTAGTATTTTAAAAACAAGCACTGTATTTATTTGGTTGGGTGATTTAAACAATAGTTGCATAAATGTTGATACGACCCCTGGTTCTACCTCGTTTTCGAGCACCACGTGTCCCACACCACGTGTCCCACGCCGGTCTTGGTATTGAGAACGCGCGTTGTCAGTCACTGTTTGCAATCCTGATTCGACGTTTGTTTGAATGAGAAACGCCAGATCCAAGATTCATTGTCAACCAACGCCTAATCCGACGCAAGTTTGATTAAATCAGTCTCTACAGCACATAGCCGTCACGCACACTGTCATCGCTTTGCAGAGAACTTGTACGGTACGTCAATATTTAGTCGTATTTCATGTACATGTTGGTGCAGCCCTAGTCCTCGTTTCTGTTGATGCAGACAGTGCCGGACCAGTTTACGGCAACACTGTGTGCACCGATGCACTGGTGCCTTCTACACTCCCCTCAATGTGTGTTTGGCATCAGCTATTTAATCATAACTAGTTACACCAATGGAAGTATGTGTTAATCGGGTCTTAGTAAATTAACATATTAGTAAATTAGTGGATTCGTCTTTACGTACTGATACTGGCCAGAAAATGTAAGAAAATGCCTTAATTTTTTCCGCCACTTTCTGTCGTTCCGATTCATAACGAGTCTTACCGCGCATCGTTGAAAGAACATATTTTTGTACACGTTTATGTCGTTCAACACTATAAGGCCGGACGATGTCGTGTTAGGAAAATACTTGTAAAGTGAAACGAGAAGACAGAAGGAAGACGGGGGGAGTTACGAGATCGGATTGAAGAATACCTGAGGATGAAGGTAGTGGGTAGCAGACTGCGATGGGTGGGAGACATACAGGAAATTAGTGAGGAAAGTTTGACAAAGAGAGCAGGGAACCAGAAGAGGGTGATATAAGGAGCCGAGGAAGAGCGAAAATAAGATGGAGTGATAATGGTAAGAGAGATATTGAAATGGCAGAGTTGAACAGCCGAGAGTGATGTTGCTCCACTCCGCAAGGGACGAAGGGAAAGAAGAATATGTTGAGTTAGAGTGTTTACATACATGGACATATAATGAGGGTAAAGTATGTCTTAAAAATTAGGAGAGAGATCTTTTATGAGTTTTGCTAACTTGTCATAGGGAAGACCAGGAAGGGTTGGCGCAATTTTCACTAAAATAATTATTAAGGTAATGTAGATAAGGTACATCAACTTGATATACGTATGTTCGCTGGTCCGTCATGTATTAGTAGACATATTCAGCGATTTCCTATGTATTGCAGTATTAATGATATTGCATCTGACGCTATTGCATCTGACGGCTCCCTAACTGAACAAACTTGACCCTGTACGGGGTGTGTGAGTGAGTGAGTGAGTGAGTTTATTTTCGAATCCGCATACAAACATACAAAATATACAAACGAAACAAGGACAAACAGGTACTTTGTAATACATTTTCAGGTTAACAACGGAGCTTTATGGATGTAACCAGTTAAGCATGCAAAACCTTTTATATTAGGTTTACTTTTACTATCATATGGAACTTTGTTCCAGATCAGTGGGCCTTTACATAATATACTGTTCGAAGATCTAACAGTAGAACTACTGATCGGACGAATGTATCTAAGTTGCCTTGTATCATGATTGTGAATGTCATGTGTAAATGTAAAGGTGTTTGAAAATGAAACTAGTAGGCTGCTATGAATATAACTGTACATACATTAAGCAATTTCAATTTGACAGATATCCTGCAATTGTATTAAATGTAAGTGTGTAAAGAGGGGATGAGAGTGTTCATGAAGCTTGTTTGAAGAATAGCACGAACAATTCTTTTTGCATGATAAACAATTTTGTAGTATTGACTTTATGTGTAGATCCCCACAGAATTATTCCGTATGTCAGGTAGGGATAAACGGAAGTGTAATAAAATAGTTTTAGGGAGGCAACTGGAAGAAAGTGGTTCACTTTATTTATTGCATATAAAACACTCGTTAGCTTTTTTCTGCATGAATTTATGTGTTCCTGCCAATCCAGTCTTTCGTCAATTTAGATGCCTAGAAATGTAATACAATGTATGGGCTTAATTATGGTATCAGACATCGTTAATTAAGCCAGTTTCTTCCCTTTGGACAGGATGGAATCTAGAAAATAACACATATTTTGTATTAGATACATTTAAAGATAGCTTTTTTCAATCAAACCAATCAGCTAAGACCCGGAGTTCTTTGTTCATGTTTTTGTATAGATCATTAATTAGTTTTCTACTCAAGTACACGGTGGCATCATCCGCATATAATATGGATTTACTCTTGTTTAGACACAACGGTAGATCGTTTGTATATAAAATAAACAAGAGCGAAGAAATGTGAAGAAATATAGGTTGTGTTAAGGCGAAAACAAATCATGAATTTGGGGCAATGCACCTAAAAGAGATCATAAAAACTAATCATGTGCAACTAACATCACGAATATCATAACAGTGGTTTACTCAGAGTGTGTTCTAAAAGTGGGAGATTCAGGTCATCTTCCCAGTTAACTGAGGGCTGACATGTTAACCAGCGCAACCGATAGCGCATGTGCAGTTTAATGAAATATGTTAACCTAGACTACTTTGTGACGTATTGACAGTCTGGGATGTTATGTCAGAAAGAGGAATAGTATACTAAACAAAGACCAAAACATGTTACACAAGTTGAGTTTGGAAGCAAGCAGCATGGCCACATCCTATTAGCAAGTATGCGAATGTACGATTACTGTTCCTGCAACAGAAATAGTCGGGGAATATCTTAAAGTCGTAATCAATCCTCCCATAATTCGCGCCATCTCGGTCGGTCAGTCACCATTTCTCTCAGTCTCACAAGGTCTTTGCCCGATCACAGCATGACGCCCTTCTTTTTTTGGTCTGAGTGCAACACATTAAGTATATTGGTGTGTGTTTGCCAACTCGCCCCCCGTATCGGAAACTGCAGGGCCAGTTGTGCAGGGGCATCCAAGGGGATGCGTAGCACGTGGCCGAGGAGGGATCTACGTGTCCTCCGTACTGGGACAGCGGTCCTGTGCCACAGCGTACGTACATATCTTCATTGAATATCATTCCGTTAGGTCAACGCTTGCTCAATGTCGATAACAAGTGGTGTATATGGCAGGCATCTCGTTTATGAAGCACTGTATTTGATATTGCCCAGCTACTGCAGTTGTACAACGTAACTGGGATAACCATTGCGTTGTATACCAGTGTTCGATTGTCCAGTGGTATCTTGGGCCCACGTATCCACAACTTCCAGAAGGATTGGAATGCGATGTTGCCCAGCGTGAATCGAGTCAACACACCTTTATTGTAACAGAGTGAAGATCCCTGTGTCTTACTGGACCGCCATTTCTCGTTGCCTCGCAGCATACCACCAACATTCTCTGTCTCGAAGTTGGACGTTGTCAATATTTGCCTCGTTGACGAAGATGTTCCAATTGGATAACTTAGTGCAAACAATTATCATGACTGCGTCCAGTGGGTCTCGCTCTTCATCTGCAAAGTCCACATCGTCTGTGTATTCTCACTCTGGTAGCTGCCTATGATCGAAGTAGGTGGGTCAGGCCTTGTTGTGTTCTGCCTGAGCGCAACCTGAGCCGCAACAAGGCGCACAATTCGGAGGTCGTCGTCGCTACAGCCAAATGTATAATTTTTAGTATTCTGCGTCGTTGTGTGGTATCAAATGCGCGGGACATATTGATGCCCATTTTGTGGACATCCAATAACGTGACATTACTACCGACACTATGATGCGTTGGGCCCATGCAATGTCTGCACAGCTGCGGTCCTGCTTGAAGCCTGTTTGGCATTGCCCCGTGAACAAGTTGACCTTGTGTTGGGTGCGGCGAAGAGCCACTGAATAAATGATTTTCCGGGCACTGGTGAGGAGCACAATTGGTATGAGGTTGGACATAGCCCCGAGCTGTTTCTTGGATTTCGGCAGTGGCACCAGGACGCCTTTGCCTACTGCATCAAGTGGGGTGTGGGTCTAAAACACACACACGAGAAGACATCTCTAGCGTACTTCAGCAGCTCGATGTAGATTCCATCGGGCCCAGTCGCACGGCCATTCCGCGGAGATTTGAACGCTCTCTCGACATCTTCTGATGCTACAGGCTGGATAAGTGGTCATGGCTCACCAGTGAAAGGCTCTAGTGTGCCATCGGTGAGATCTTTGAACTGCTGTTCAAACCACTGCCGGATGGTGTCCGCCTTACCTGACCAGTTCCCATCTAGTGGCCTGCTGTGTCACGCACAAACAGAGGTGGAGGGCGGGTAGTGGCTCTAATGACAATCACTGCCTTGAACATCTTCTTACAGTCGTCTATTGACGCACCGGAGTAGGTGTCTGTGTGTGATCGCACTGTCGCGTCACTGTCTCGCTGCATAAGTTTCACCTGTGCCGCCTTCAATATGTTCTGGCTTATTTTCTTCCATTGACTTCGGTCGTGCAATCTCAGCCAGTCTAAGTCTCATTGGTTTTGCAGACGCTTGTCGACTTCCTGTAAATCTTTGTCGAGGACAGTTGAGAGTGTTGTTCGTGGTCGCCCTCGCCAGCCAACAACGTCAGCTGATGTAAATACTGGTGTATGGCCAGCTGTGCAGGGGCTTCACGTGGCATGCGAAGTACATGTCCAAACAGGCTTCACCGAGCTTTGATGGCAGACAAGATCAGTGGGTATCTGATGCCAATGACTTGTCTCAGCTGACGACAGTGGAATAAATTAAACATGGCTCATTCCGTCGGCATTAGTCCACACGTGCCCATGTTGTATGTGAGCACAAGGGCTGTACACGCATTGTACAGTCGCAGCAGGATGTCTTGGGATACACGGTGGTGTCTGACCCAGAGAGACCACTGCGTCCGGAAAGACACAGCTGCAAGTTTCTTTCTCCGTGCCACGTCGTGCTCTCTCGCAGATGTTAAGATACCATTTTGGCAAGCAACCAGGAGCGATTCGTTGTGACATGACATTGCTGATGAAGTCAACGTCGTCGGCGTATGCCGTGTAGTATGACATTTCAGTGTCTTCTGTGTGGCGATGCGGCAAGTTATCTCTCAAATTACGGGAACAGGTGCGCCTACGATTATATAGAATGTGTTCGCGTTTACAGGACTTATCCATGTGTGTGACGATCTGTAATTACAGGTTAACAATGCAGCGACCGGCGTAGCTATTTGATCCTTTCGAAGCCAACCGTCTATGGAAATTAATTTAGAAGACTTTGAAAAACTTGTCCGCGTTATTGAATGCAGTAATGGTATATCATGTATCCATGGTGTTGGCGATATATTTACTTAATTCTCGTATGGTCATATCGCTGAACCCAACATTGTTTGGATTGTATAGGGCAGGAGTGTTTGGTCGTCAACGTATGTAATTATATAACACAATTAGAAGGAAATCACGCAACAGCCGCGTAAACAATACAAAACACTGGCAAGGCGAAGGCGTATCTGAACCGCGTATTGCGTCAATTGACGAGCAGCCAATTCAAAGTAGGGGACTTACTAACAATGTAAGATTGGCGCTGACTCGCTAGAACCAAGGAACAGTGTAGTATGTTCTATTTGTTGTTACCCATAATTAGTTTTTATAGCACATTTAATGTAATATTATTATTTTTAAAACTAACACTGCCTTTATTTGGTTGGGTGATTTAAACAATAGTAGTAAACGTTGATATGACCCCTGGCTCTACCTCTTTTTCAACCACCACGTGTCCCACGGCGGTCTTGGTAACGTGAATGCGCGTTGTCTAACAAACGTCAATCAGGAACAGTGAATTATCCTTACATAGATCAGCACGAAATTCCTTGCTCCAACTCCAAACGTACCTTGGTCAAAAAGGGAATTATCCTTACATAGATCAGCACGAAATTCCTTGCTGCAACTCCATCTAACCACATTAAAGATCTGGCTATAGAGTTCTTGCCACACATCACTAATGTTTTGACTGTCATATGCATTACCCACAACGTTAGGCAATTTAACATTACTGTTTGTTTGTGTATATCCGTACATATGTGGAGTTAGACCGTCTACGTACATGGAAATATAAAAAGTAAAGTATGTCTTGAAAATTTGGAGTGGCATCTTTTATTAGTTTTACTAACTTGCTCGCAATCCTGGTTCGACGTTCTTCGGCACGAGTAACGTCAGATCCAAGATTCGATGTCAGCCAACGTCTAATCTGACGCACGTCCGAAGAAACCAGTCTATCCAGTAGTTAGCTGTCATCGCATTGCAGAGAACTTGTACGGTACGTCAACATTTATTCGTATTTCATGTACATTTTGGTGCAGCCTTAGTCCTCGTTTCTGTTAAAGAGCTTAGAGCCAATGCGAAATAGGGGCAGTGTGACAAAAATATAGCTTTTACAAACGAAACTTCCTTGAAGACAACATTTCGTAGATTTTAATGTGGCTGAAATGCTTATGGGCCAGAGAGGTAAAGATGTAGCAGATATTTGGCACGGGTGTGTCCGAGATGTGTATTAAAGTAACGGTAACTTTTTGCTAACAGTTTTAAATGCATATTTCAATCAATCTTAAATTTTTATTTCTGATAAAACATACATGCAATATGCATTTTGTCCATAGTAGCAAAAAAAGAAAAGAAAATGTACAAACAAGTAGAGAGGTGTTAAAACATCGCTGTATTCAATGCTCTGAATAATGTTGTTCGTACACGCAGATATCCTATGCATTGGACTGTACATACATTTTCTAAATTTACTATTGCAACAGTCAATGCCAGAACTAACAAATATGAATCTATCACTACACCTCATAGATAGGCTGTGTATAATGCATTGCATAAATGCACTATTATAGTAAAACATAATAATAAAGTGCTGCATAGCGCATTTTCTATAATTAGCTTATAAGGGACATAAATTCTCATTATTACAATTTGTTCTTCACCTTCTTTGAACAGAAGTAACATTTCCCGAGTAGAATATTTATTTTACCGTACAGACTACTTTCTTTAAATTGTATATAATTTCCATCCGACATATCATCACAAGTTATATATCCGAGATATTTAGAAGACGTGTTGTATTCAATACTGCATCACCAAGCTTAAAATCTATCTCAAAACCGCTTTTCGTTGTATCAAAAACCATTATCTGAGACTTTACTGTATGTCATTATCACATGCATAATTGTACGAGACATTTAGCAATCTTTGTAACCTCTTAGCCGACTTAGCAAATAGTGCAATGCCATCAGCATATATGAGATAATTAACAATTGTATCGCCCCTGCAGCATCCAATGGTAGTTTCACCAGTAACATACTTAAATCATTCATGTATAACTTAGATAAGAATAGGGTAATATACCCCCTGTCTAACCCCATTATTCACAGAGAAGAAATTGGAGAGTACCGAACTCCATTTAACACACATAGTATGATTACATTTCCGCTGACACTTTAGTTAAATATTAGGGTACTCCGTCAAAGCAAATACACACATTTATGTCACATGTTTAGGTATGTAACCAAATTGTTAACATGTAGTTTGAAGATGACTTTGCATCCGAATACACAGTATTTTTTCCACTATTTTAGTGAAGACATTAAACAGACATGTCGGTCTATAGTTATTCATGTCACTGACACGTTTATTTTTTATCCTTAATAATAGGAACAATGACATATTTTAGCATAGTTTTCGTTACGAAATCATGTAGTAACACGGCATACATTAATAAAGCCAATAATACTGGCAGCTGTCGATCTGCCAACTTCATGTGCTTACTAGTTATGTCGTCCAAACCAGGGGACTTACCATAAGATAAATCTTCGATGATTTAACTAATTTCATTGACATTCACCCTCGTACCTTGGTCAAAAAGTGAATTATCCTTACATAGATCAGCACGAAATTCCTTGCTGCAACTCCATCTAACCACATTAAAGATCTGGCTATAGAGTTCTTGCCACACATCACTAATGTTTTGACTGTCATATGCATTACCCACAACGTTAGGCAATTTAACATTACTGTTTGTTTGTGTATCTCCGTACATATGTGGAGTTAGACCGTCTACGTACATGGAAATATAAAAAGTAAAGTATGTCTTGAAAATTTGGAGTGGCATCTTTTATTAGTTTTACTAACTTGCCATAGAGAGACCGGGGAGGTTGTGCCCCATCGAAATATCGGGTTACCTTCAAGTCGTTCTGTTTTGAGTCGCGAACAGAGCTTTGTCATGCTCTTTCACACCCTAGCGTTTATAAGAAGCTATAAGTGGGCACCAGTTATCTTAGAGTGAGATGCACACCGCCAGGAACGGATCACGGCAACGTACACATCGATTTGTTTTAAGGGGCCTATTGCAGCGTCCTAACTTAACGTAGGTTTATATTTAAAATATGTGGTGCCCAGATGTAGCTGCTTGATAAACAATGCTCTTCTTTTTTGAGTCGCGAACACGGCTTTGTGAAGCTCTTTCATACCCTAGCTTTTATTAGAAGCTATAAGTGGGCAACAGTTATCTTAGAGTGAGATGCACACCGACAGTTACATATCAAAGCAACCTGTACATTGATTTGTTTTAAGGGGCCTGATGCCGCGTCCTAACTTAACGTAGGTTTATATTGAGAATGTGTGGCGCCTCCCCATTCAGGTAAACGCCATATATTGCAAATATGGTATACAACGTGCGTTTATGCAAATAACTCAATGGCAAGGTCTTAAAGACCTACACTTTTTAACGATAAACACCAGTTCGCCAGTTAGTGTTTATTAGAAGCTATAAGTGGGCACCAGTTATCTTAGAGTGAGATGCACACCGCCAAGTATGGATCACGGCAACGTACATATCGATTTGTTTTAAGGGGCCTGATGCCGCGTCCTGACTTAACGTAGGTTTATTTTGAGAATGTGTGGCGCCTCACCATTCAGCTAAATGCCATACATTGCAAATATGGTATACCACGTGCGTTTATACAAATAACTCAATGGCAAGGTCTTAAAGACCTACACTGGTTCTTAGTGCAGTACACAGTGAACACTAATATTGTCATTGGTGTTCGTTCCAACATTCGACTTAATAATTAATATGGCGAGAACAAACAATTATATTGACAATAATTGGTAGACCACTGAACCCTTATGGACAACAACGACTTTTTAGTATTTAATAATAGGCTACAGCTTACAACCAATGCGAGATAGGGACAGTTTGACAAAAATATAGCTAACAGTTGTCAATACATATATGCCCGTGCTAGCTTATAAAGCGTGTTGTTGCATGCAGCTGTATTCACTACGTGAGCGTCTATGTGAATTGTTGTTTCCCATATACCTCAATGGATGTGGCTGTGCCGGATCTATGTGTGCGGCGATATAGTAATTATAGATTGACAATGACGCGACCGACGTAGAACTGTATTTGATGTTTCGAACTAAGCCTTCAATGGAAAATTAATTTAGAAGACCACCAAAGCGTGCGTGTTCAAACGCAATAATTACATATCGTATAACTGTTGTAGGGACGATATCTGTAGTCTAGCAGCAGACGAGTATTCACGAGGCCCACTATTGTATACGACGTTAAATGAGTGAATGGTCGTCGAAGTGTGTTATTATAACACACGATAAGCAAGAAACCAAGTAACATTCACAATTGCTGCATAAACTCGACATAAAAAATGTAGCGACAATCTGAAACGCCTAACGCATCGAATGGTCACACGAAGATCGGATCTTTCAGAATAATTGAGGACTTATTAATAAATTACGAACAGCGCTGTTTCATGAAAGAATCGTCTAAGAACAAACAATTTTGGAAAATAATCGTCTACATGCCAGTCCTGTGGGGGGTTCGGACCCCCATTTTTAAGAGAATTAAATGTTTAAAGATATTCAGAAATCATCTCAGAAATCCCCCTTTTCAGAACACTGAGGACGGGATTTAATCATTTCAGGAACGAATCGTGTAAGTACGAATAGTTTAAACAACGAATTGTCTAAGTACGAATCGTTCCAGGAAAACATTGTCTAAGTACGATTCGTTTTAGAATCGAATCGTTTTGTATGAATCATTTTGGGAAATAATTGTCTAAATATGATTCGTTTAAAACACGAATTATCTAAGTATGAATCGTTTCGGAAACGAATTGTCAAAGTACGAATTGTTTCAGGAACACTTCATCTAAGTACAAATCGT
The DNA here is from genome assembly GCA_033239005.1 of Lamellibrachia satsuma. Classification (NCBI taxonomy): domain Eukaryota; kingdom Metazoa; phylum Annelida; class Polychaeta; order Sabellida; family Siboglinidae; genus Lamellibrachia; species Lamellibrachia satsuma. The sequence goes on along the minus strand of BSQZ01000097.1, from coordinate 1,101,151 downwards.
TTTGAGATCGAAACGTCTAAATATGAATCGTTTGGGAAACGAATTGTCTAAGTACGAATTGTTTCAAGAACGAATAGTCTAAACTAGTACTAATCGTTTAAGAACAAATTGTCTAAGTACGAAACGCTTCAGGAACGAATCGTCTAAATACGATTCGTTTCAGGAACGAATCATCTATGTACGAATTGTTTCATCAACGAATTGTCTAAGTACAAATGGTTTCAAGAACGAATTGTTTTATGAACGAATTGTCTAAGTGCGAATCGCTTCAGGAACGAACTGTCTAATACGAATTGTTTCATCAACGAATTGTCTAAGTACGAATCGTTTCGGAAAGGTATCGTCTAAGAACGAATCATTTTGTCAACAGATGGAGGGACACGAGGCTAAACGAAGTAAGATGTGTGAAGAAATATATGTTGTCAAAAGTCATGGTTTTGGGGCTGTGCACCTAAAATAGATCATGAAATCTAAGCATGTGCAAATAACATCAAGAATATCACGCCAGTGGTTTACTCAAAAAGTGGGAGATTCCGGTCATTTCTCCAGTTAACTGAGGGTGACATGTTAAATAGCACGACCAATAAGCGCATGCGCAGTTCTACGAAATCGGATAACCTAGACTACTTTGTGACGTTTTGACGGCCCGGGATGTTATGTCAGTAGGAGGAATAGTTTAATAAGCAAATGCCAAAACATGTTACATAAGTTGAGCCACATCCTATTGGAAAGTATATGAAAGAATGATTACTGTTCCTGCGACAGAAATAGTTCGGGGCCATCTCGGTCGGTCAGTCGCCATCTCTCTCAGGTCTTTGTCCGATCGCAGCATGACGCCCTTTTCTTTTAGGTCTGAGCGCAACACGTCATGTAGGTTGGTGTGTGTCTGCTAACTCGGCCCCTGTATCGGTTTGACCCAGCAACCGCAAACTGCAGGACCAGTTGTGCAGAGGTACACACTTGCATGCATAGCACGTGGCTGAACATGGAACTATGCATCCTCCGTACAATGACAGCGGTCCTGTGCCACAGCGTACGTACAGATCTTCATTGGACATAATCTCGTTAGGTCAGCGCATGCCCAATATCGATCGCAGGTGGTGTATATGGCAGGCATCTTGTTTGTGAAGCACTGTAGTTGATACTGCCCAGCTACTGCAGTTGTACAACGTAACTGGGATAACCATTGCGTTGTTCACCAGCATTCGTTTGTCCAATGGTATCTTGGGCCCACGTATTCACATCTTCCTGAAGGATTGGAATGTCATGTTGCCCAGCGTGCATCGAGTCTACACGTCTTTGGTTTTGCAGAGTGAAGATCCCAATGTCTTACTGGACCGCCATTTCTCGTTGCCTCGCAGCATACCACCGACATCCTATCTCGAAGATGGACGTTGTCAGTATTTGCCTGGTTCAAGAGGTTCCATTTGGATAACTCAGTGAAAACGGTGGACAGGACTGCGTCCAATGGCTCTCGCTCTTATTTTACAAAGTCCGCATCGTCTGCGTATTATCACTCTAGTAGCTGCCTAGGATCGAAATAGGTGTATCAGGCCTTGTTGTTTTCTGCCTGACCGCAACCAGAGCCGCAACAAAGAGCACAAGTCGGAGGTCGTCATCGCTACAGCCTGCCAAATGTAGTACATCTAGTATTCTGCGTCGTTGTATAGTATCAAATGCGCGGGACATGTCAATGCCCATCTCTTGTAAATCCCAGTGATGCGACATAACTACCGACACTACGATGTGCCGGGTCCATACAATGTCCGCACAGCTGTGGCCCTGTCTGACGCCGCTTTGGCATGGCCCTGTGAACAAATTGACCTTGTGTTGGATGCGGCGAAGAGCCACTGTAGAAATGACTTTCCGGATACTGTCGAGGACTGCAGTGGATCTGAGGTTGGACAGAGGCTCTAGCCATCGGTGGGATCTTTGAACTGCTGATTAAACCACCTTCTGGATTGTGTCCGCCTTGACCTGATCAGTGTCCACCTAGTGGTCTCCTGTGTCATGCACACACAGAGATGGAAGGCGGGTGGTGGCTCTTATGACGTTCACAGCCCTGAATATATTATTACAATCGTCTGTTGACGCATAGGAATAGGTGTATGCGTGTGATCACACTTTCGCGTCACTGCCTCGCAGTGAGAACGGTGTCATGTGTGCCGCTTTCAAGATGTTCTTGCTTTTTATCTTCCATTGACTTCGGTCTTGCGGTCTCACCCAGTCTAGATCTCGTTGGTTTCGCAGACGCTTGTCGACTTCCTGCAAATCTTTGTCGAGGGCAGTTGGGAGTGTTGTTCGTGGTCGCCCTCGCCAGCCAACAAGACAGCTGATAGAAACACTGGTCTATGACCAGCTGTGTAGGGGCGTCACGTCGCAAGTTGCCTTCTCCGTGTCACGTCGTGCACTCTCACTGATGTTGAGATACCATTTTGACAGGCAACCAGGAGCGATTCGTTGTACCTCGTCCAGGAATTGGATGGCGTTTCTGATGAAGTCAACGTCGTCGGCGCATGCCGTGTAGTATGGCATTTCAATGTCTTCTCGGTGGCGTTGCGGCAAGTTGTCTCTCAGATTACGGGAACAGGTGTGCCTATGATTACATAGAATGTGTACGCGTTTACAGGACCTACCCATGTGTGTGACTGTCTGTATTTACAGGTTAACAATGCAGCAACTGACGTAGTTAGTTGATCCTTTCGAAGCCAACCGTCCATAGAAATTAATTTTGAAGGCGTTCAACACTTGTCCGCGTTATTAAAAGCAATAATGATATATCATGTATCCATTGTGTTGGCAATATATATATATATATATATTTAATTCGCGTATGGTCATATCACTGAATCCTACAGTTTATGGATTTATAGGGCAGGAGTGTTTAGTCGTCAGAGTATGTAATTATATAACATGATTAGAAGGAAACCATGCAACAGCCATGTAAACAGTACAAAACTCTGACAAGGAGAAGGCGTATCTGAACCGTGTACAACGTCAAATGACGAGCAGCCAATTCAAAATAGGGGACTTACTAACAACGTACGATCGGCGCTGACTCGCTAGAACAAAGGAACAGTGTAGCCTGTTCCATTTTTTTTTACCCATAATTAGTTTTATAACACATTTAATGGAATGTTATTATTTTTAAAGCAAACAATGTATTTATTTGGTTGGGTGGTTTAAACAATAGTAGTAAACGCTGATATGACCCCTGGCAGTATCTCTTTTTCAAACACAGCGGTCTTGGTAACGAGAATGCGCGTTGTGTAACAAACGGCAATGAGTGCTTACTCGCAATCCTGGTTCGAGTAATTCCAGTTCCAAGATTCGGTATCAACCGACGCCTAATCCGACGCCCCTCAGACTAAAGCAGTATGTACAACAGTTAGCGTTGACGCACACTGTCATCACGTTGCAGATAATTGGTACGGTACATCAATATTTATTCGTATTTCATTTACATGCTGGTGCAGTCTTAGTCCTCGTCTCTGTTGATGCAGACAATGACGCATCAGTTTACTTACGGCAACTCTGTTTACATCGATGCACTAGTGCCTTGTACACTCCCCTCAGTGTGTATTTGGCACCGGCTATTTAAGCATAAACAGTTACGCCAATGGAGGCATGTGTTAGTCAGGTCTTAGTAAATTAATATATTTGTCAATTAGCAGATTCGTTGTCACGTGCCTATATGTGTCTGCCATATTGTGTTGTTCCGATTCATAAGGCGTCTTGACGTGTATCGTTCAAAGAACATCTTGTTGTACACGTTTATCTCGTTCGACACTTTAAGGCCGGACGATGTGGTGTTGGGAAAATATGTCAAGTGAAACGAGAAGATATATTGAAGATGTGGGAATTAAGAAACACCTGAGGATGAAGAAATACCTGAGGGTGAAGTTAGCGGGGAACAGACTGCGATGAGCAGGACACATTCAGAGACTGAGTGAGGAGAGATTGACAAAGAGAGCAGGGAATACCGAAGAGGTGGTAGAAGGAGAAGAAGAAGACCAAAGTTAAGATGGATGGACTGTATCAAGAGAAATATTGAAATGACAGGGATGAACAGCCGAGAGAGGGAGAGCAAGTGGTGCGGCTCTCCAACTCCCCTCAAGGGCAAATGGGAAGAAGAAGATGTTGAGTTAGGGCGTTTACATACATGGAAATAAAATGAGAGTACAGTATGTCTTGAAAAATAGGAGTGTGAGCTTTACCAACTTGTCATAAGTAGTGGCTTGATAAACAAAGTATTCTTTTTGAGTCGCGAACACGGCTGTGTCAAGCTCTTTGACACCCTATGTTTTACTATAAGCTATAAGTGGGCACCCGTTATTTTAGAGTGCGATTCACATCGACAGGCACGACTCACGGCAACGTGTATTGATTTGTTTAAAGGGGCCTGATGCCGCGTCCTAACTTAATGTAGGTTTATTTTGAGAATGTGTGGCGCCTCATCATTCAGCTAAACGCTATATATTGCAAAAATGGTATACCACACGTATTTACGCAAATAACTATCGTGAGTGGCAAGTTTATAGACTTACACTGGTTTTTAATACACTACATCTTGAACATTAACACTTCTACTGAAGCTCGCTCTAGCGTTTCGACTTAATATGGCGAGAACAAACAACTATATTGACTATAATTGCTAGACCACTGATCACGTGTGAACAACGACGACGTTTTAGTAGTTAATAATAGGCAAGAGCTTAGAACCAATGCGAAATGGGGGCAGTTTAACATAAATATAACGTCTACAAACGAAACTTCTTTGAAGACAACATTTCGTAGATTTTAATATGGTTGAAATGCTCATGGACCACAGTTGTACAGCTGTGGCAGATATGTGGGGTGGGTGTGTCCGAGATGTATATTAAGAAACCGGTAACGTTTTGCTAACAGTTGTAAATACATATATGACCGTGATAGCTTATCAAACGTATTTTTGCTTGCAGCTTTAGACACTACGTGGGCGGGTATGTGAATTTGTGTTTGTCCGTGTACCTCAATGCGTGTGCCTCTACCGGACCTACGTGTGTGGCGGTATGTAATTATAGATTAACAATGACGCAACTGGCGTAGAACTGTATTTCACGTTTCATACTAAACCGTCCATGGAAAATTAACTTAGAAGACCAATAAAGCGTGCGTTTTCAATCGCAATTAATACATATCGTATAACCAGTCTAGTAGACAACGTGTATTCTCGAGGCCGCACTATTGTATACGACATTGAATGAGTGTCTGATCGAAATGTGCGACAATTTGAAAAGCATAACGCCTCAAATGGTCACACGAAGATGAATTCTTTCAGAAGTGAGGACTTATTAATAATTTACGAACAGTGCTGTCTCACCAAGAAAAAGGAACAGTGTTAATTGTGTAGCAATTTATGTATAATTTTAACATAATTTATTTTATAATAAAAGTTTGTATTAATGTGGTTGTGTTGTTTAACTAACATTTGCGCAAGCGTTGATGAATCCTCTATACCTCTTTTCAATCAATGTTATTACGACGGTCTTGTTAACGATAAACACCAGGTCGCCATTTAGTGTTTCCATGGCAGCCGGGACCGAGGTAGGCCTACATAGGGAAGACAAACGTCTGCCACACTCCCAGCGGCGTGTGTTTGATTCCGACCACGTGCTTATAGACGAATACAGCAATGGCAATGTACGTTAGCTGAGGGACGCGGTGGCGTTGTGGTTAGAACATCGGACTCTCAGAGAGAGAACCCGGAATTCGAGTCCTCTTGCTGTCGTTTCGCTTCACGTTGCAATAGTTATCTCAGTAGTATAAATGCCCGAGAGTGATGCATATGTGAACGAATAGTCTTCACGCAGTAATTGCAGCGTGGCTGAACGCTTCCCAGATAAATCGAGATGGCGATGAGGTGAAGTGTAAAGCGCATTGAGCAGTCCCGAGGACTGGATACCGCGCTATTGACGGACGTACCTTTTGTTTTAGTAAAGTGATATATAAGTCGCTTAATATATTCGTATGTACGTCCAGAGACGAGCGGGAAACATATTGCAGTGGTAGTGGAGCCATTATCCATTCTTTTTATATCGAAATAATAAGATAACTAATAACCATAAATAATGAGACACACAACATTGACCTGAGCACTGACTTAGCAGCGATGCGAGTCAATTAGATTTAACTTCTACGATAAAACCTGATCATTTATGCTTTCAACACTTGTTATATGTAAATGCTTAAACATTTATGGAAATATGTTTAATGTACTGGTCTATCAACGCTGTTTGAAATGTAATAATACTTTCAAAGAACTAAACTAAATAGTTGAATGGAGTAGGGAAAGCCAGTGTTAGTTGTGCCATTGGGTTAGTTGAGCCACATATTTTTCCAAGGAAATTACAAAAGCGACACTTACTTGGTACCACCCATTGATTGAACATGTTATTAGAACACGACTGACGTACAATAAATGCAATTTGTCGCAACGGTAAGAAAATGTGCGTTAAAATACATATTTAAAACAACTTTTGGTGTTTGTGATTAATGTCTGCTGGTGTGTAAACTATCAACGCATATGACTAGACTTCATTATCTGTGCACTTACAAATGGTTTAACTATGCACAGGGAAGAAGATTATATTATTTTTATTCATTTCGCGCATTAATGAGAAGTTTATTACAAAAGCTTAATTTTCGAAACGGGGCTAGTTGAGACGTCCAAGAGGGGTTAGTTGAACCGTCAAAGGGGGTTAGTTGGGCAGTGGTTAAAAACGAAGCTGAGTACTGTTTCACTTCAAAATACACCAAGGAATTCTTCTTTCCGAACAAATTGGGATATCGGATAGGCACAAGGCAACTTATTAGCAGTTAGTTACACTGGTTGCGTTGGGCCTATAAATCAACAAATTGGGATATCGGATAGCTACAAGGCAACATATCAGCAAAGAAAGCCTACGTAAATTATACAAATATTTAGCATTTACCCATTGTGACTCAACATATGCTACACTGTGGCTCAACTTACCCCACACCAAGTGTTAGTTGAGATAGTTTACCAACCATCTTTGGATTAGCTATATATAATTAACTATGCATATTTGATCAAAATGGTATAAAATGAGCAAATAGTAAGCATAGCTTATGGGAGTAAAAACAATTTTTACTTAGAAATATGATTGTCTGCTAGGTATACTTTTTTGCGGCTAAGGTATATCTTCAAAATTATCGTCCGAAACCCATATTCAGACGGGATATCAACGTCTACTGCACTCCCGGCGGCGTGATTTTGACTTATAAATATGATTGTGTGCTAGGCGTGAGTTCAACCACTTGCATTTAGATTATTAAAGCAGTGACAATATAGAGTCCAGTATGTTAGATGTGGGGCGCGGTGGCGTATTGGTTAGAACACAGGACTCTCAATTGAGAACCCGGGTTCGAATACCCTGTTTCAAGTTTGGGCAATTTCGTCCACTCAACGTTGCCTCGGTTCATTCAGCTGTATAAATGAGTACCTCGCTATAGACAGTGGTGTATATGTGGACGAAGAGTCTTCGAGCAGTAATTGCAGCGTGGCTGATTTCTTCCAATATAAGTCGATTTGGCGTTGGAATAAACAGGCCTGCCAGGGGTGTAGTGTAAAGCACTTAAAGCAGTCCCGAGGACTGGATACCACGCTGTATACGAACGTACCTTTATCTTTAGTTGTATTTTGGTAAATACTATATTAGTCAAATAATGGATTCGCATGTAGGTCCTGAGAAGAGCGGGAAACATACTTTTATGATTCAATGTCAAACAACGTTGATATACCAGTGAATTAAGAAATATTTTCATAACTGGTTAACCATTTAACAACATATTTCACGGACGTGTAGGATTTGATTAGGGAAATAATCCTTCAACGGGCGCGAGCACAAACCGACCAGAATATAGGAAGAATAAATTTAAGCTTCATATTCAAGGTTTCGCCTTTTAGGTAGGTTGACGCTATTACCTTATCTATGGACATGCGTTGTTGGTAAGTCATAGGGAATTTTTAGCGTGTCGAGTGTGATAAATTTCGGTGAATCAACGAACGAAGGTCTGGATTATTCCATAGACGAACGTTGGTATAGTGAAGCACTTAGGCTCGACATGTAGACCTTAGTGCGATTAGCGCTGCTACTTTATATCTCCACAGAGATCGTACACAAAGGGAACCAAACAAACAACACTCAGCCGTCCACTATTCCAGTTCGTCAAAGTATGTATTGATTAGGACAATGACTAGTGTAGACATATGCCATCGAAATGAGTCGTCGACTAAAACTAAATAAGTATGATTTGAGGGCATCATCCTGAAAGAATGGTTCGGGTTAATAATAATAATATTAATGCTTAATATTAATAATGCCACTAACTGCAGGGGTCAGCAATACCATCGGTAGGAACTTTGAAGTGCTGTTCAAACCACTACCGGATGGTGTCCGCCTTACCCTGATCAGTGCCCAATTAGTCAAGTGTGATAAATTACGAAGTTCAGTCAATGAACTGGGTAGGTCCATAGACAAGCGACGAGGCGACGGCTTGCTATATAACTAATACATTTATGTCTCTCCTGTTCTGCATAAACGAAGAGCAGGCTTCTTTGTCGCTTTGACTGACTTTGTTGTTCATAAGCTTACATACAACGCACGCCAACGGGGCAGTCGGTGTAGACTGAAAACCGTCACGGATCGGTGACTAGCAGCATCGTGATTAGAGCAACGTCCGGCGTGAATGAACAACTTACGCTCGACAAAAGACCTTAGTGCGACTAGCACTGCTACTTTGTATCTCCGTTGAGACCGAACACAAAGGAGAACAACGTAGGCAGCACACAACGGTCACTATTCAAGTTCGTCAAAGTAATTTATTGATTAGGATAGTGGCTAGTGTAGACATATGCCGTCGAATTGAGTCGTCGACTAAAACTAATTTAGTAGGTTTTGAAGGCATCATCCTGATCGAATGGTTCGGGTTATAAATAATAATAATTAATAATAATAATAATAATAATACCACGAACTACATCCGTCAGCTATACAACCCTTTACACACGCACACACGCGGTATGCAATTCTTACAGAACGTGATTTATATATATATATATAGGCGGGGTTGATGCATCCCTAAAAAGTACTCAGACACGCTGCAATTACTACGTGAAAACTATTCGTTCAGATATCCATCTCTGTCTGTAGCCAGGTATTAATTTATACAGTTGAGTGAACCATGACAGCGCGATGTGAACGAATTCGCCAAACTTCGAAACGGCAGAAAGGGGATTCGAACCCGGGTATTCTCGACTGAGAGCCCGACGTTCTAACCGCTACTCTACGGCGCCCCACGACGTTCTAACCGCTACTCTACGGCGCCCCACGACGTTCTAACCGCTACTCTACGGCGCCCCACGACGTTCTAACCGCTACTCTACCGCGCCCCACGACGTTCTAACCGCTACTCTACGGCGCCCCACGACGTTCTAACCGCTACTCTACGGCGCCCCACGACGTTATAACCGCTACTCTACGGCGCCCCACGACGTTCTAACCGCTACTCTACGGCGCCCCACGACGTTCTAACCGCTACTCTACGGCGCCCCACGACGTTCTAACCGCTACTCTACGGCGCCCCACGACGTTCTAACCGCTACTCTACGGCGCCCCACTTATAAATGTCGTCGTATCGTTTTGTCGTGAGTCTTGTTTATTCACCACATATGTATTTTGGGCGCAGTAGAAGCATTGGTCATGTGACAACACCGCTGTTTTGTAAGACATACCACCAGATGTCACTACCGCAGTGTGTACACGTATATTATAGTCTTGCTCGTTGAAGTACGACCACCACTGTTTTATTCAGACAAAAATGAGGAGTACGTCTCACAAACTTTGAATAAACACAGACACGTGGTAAACAGTAAGAGGAAATATGCTGCTTCGCATTTTGCAGCCGTCACCTTTGTTTATGATGACTGCGTCACACTACTCGCGTGATATTTCAAAGATCCAGAAAGTTTGATTCAATCAACGCTGACATTGAGCTGGGCTGTTTTGCAGTAACGTTGTTCTTAATGCGCTACCACAGGTTCTCATGGGTCAGATGGGTTAAGATGAGGCGCATTACCTGACAAAGGAAGAACCCGAACAGTGACACGCGCGAACCATGACGTCACTGAACAAGCTGCCTGACAATAAGTTTTGTCATGTAGCGAGGAGCAGACAGCTATGGGCAGGACACATATATGAGAATGAATGAGGAGACATTGACAAAGAAACACCCGAAGATGAAGGTAGCGGGGAACAGACGGCTATGGGCAGGACACATACATGAGAATGAATGATGAGACATTGACAAAGAGAACATGGAAACAGAAGAGGGTGGTAGGAGAAGGAGAAGAGGAAGACCGAAAATAAGACGGGGGAATAATGATAAGATAGATAGTGAAATGGCAGAGGTGAGCAGCCGAGAGGGGGAGATAAAGTGTTGTTGTTCTTACACCCCGCAAGAAACAAAGGGGAAGAAGAAGATGTGGAGTTAGAGATTTTACATAGATTGAAATATAATGAGAGTAAAACATTTCTTGAAAATTAGGAGTGGGATATTTTATTAGTTTTACTAACTTGCCATAGGCTTTCAAAAAACAACAGAATCACAGTTGTGACATATATAATACCGATAACTCTCGGTGCATTATTCGTGCAACCGTTAGCTACACATATTTTTTTTTTGCCAATTTCTCCCCGGACCAATTTTAGAGAAGTCGACATTGCGTTAGAATAAACATGTCTGCCAGGGGGTGAAGTGTAAAGCGCTTTGAACAGTCCCAGCGACTGGATACTGTGCTATATAAGAAGGTACCTTTCTAAATGCGCCTCAACTCCTAAATCGTGTTCTGCAAGAATTGCATACCGCGTATGTGCGTGTGTAAAGTGTTGTATAGCTGACGTCTGTAGTTCATGGCGTTATTAGTATTAATTATCATTATTAATTATTATTATTACTAATAACACGAACCATTCTTTCAGGATGATGCCTTCAAAACCTACCAAACTAGTTTTAGTCGACGACTCAATTCGATGGCTTATATCTACAATAGTCGCTGTCCTAGTCAATACACACTTTGGCGAACTTGAATAGTGGACGGCTATGTGTTATTTATCTGGTTATCTCAATGGAGACATAAAGTAGCAGCGCTAGTCGAACTAAGGTCTTTTGTCGAGCCTAAATTCTTCATTCACGCCGTGACATTGCGCTAATAACGATGCTGCCAGTCACCGATCCGTGACGGTTTTCAATCTACACCAACAGTGCGGTTGGCGTGCTTTGTATGTAAATGTATTAACAACAATGTATGTACATGGGCAGTCAACGCGACAAAGAAGCCTGCTCTTGGTTTATGCAGAACAAGAGAACCTGTTCTTGGTTTTACAGAAAAGGAGAAATATTGATTAATTACTTATTTACCAAGCCGTCGCTCGTCTATTAAAGGTGGGCGCGGTGGTCGTGTGGTAGAGCGTCGGGCTTTCGGTCGAAGGGACCAGGGTTCGAAAACAACTCCACCGTTTCGAAGCTTGGTTAATTTCGTTCACCCCACTTTGTGTCTGTGTCTTTCGGACGAGACAGTAAAGTAAAAGCCGTTTGTCCTTTCTATGTGGTGTCTATGCCAGGGGAAGTTAAAGATCCCACACAGGGAAATGGAAAACACCTGTGATGGACTCGCTATCTCTAGAGAAGGACACTCTTAAAAACCAGGAGGACCACATTGGAAATACGTGTACTTTGGTGTGTTTTAATGTGTTATCATCGGTATTACTAGATACCATAAAAAAAATCACAACATCAACAACAATCAACAACAGGCCATCGTTCGTTGACTTACCTTCGTAATGTATCAAACTCGACACGCCAGATATTCTCTATGACTTCCCAACATCACATGTTCATAATGAAGGTTTTAGCATCAAGCCTCGCGCCCGTTGAAGGATTATTTCTCTTTATAAATCCCACACTTTTGTGAACTACGTTGTTAAGCGCTTAAGCATTTTATGGAAATATTTTATTAATGCACTGGTCTAACAGCGTTGTTTGAAAAAGAATAATATTATCCAAATATTGAACTGGATATTTGAATGCAGCACCGTCTCAGGACGTACTTGGGAATTTATTAATTGATATATATATATATATTTTTACTGGATACCGCGCTATATAAAAATATGCAATATATATATATATATATATATATATATATATATATATATATATATATATATATATATATATATATATATATATATATATATATATATATATAGCATATTTTATATAGCGCGGTATCCAGTCCTCTGGACTGCTTAAGCCAAAATCGCGCCTAATCCCCTAAACACGCCACTGGTACGAATCATCTCAGTTTCATCTCGTTTCGGAAACAAAACCGATTGATACCGGTCTAAGATCCTCAAACAATAGACGGACTGGAACAGGTCTCGAGTTAGCGGGAAATGCGGCAGTTTGTCAACACATAGAGAGACACGGGGCTAATCGAAGTAAGAGGTGTGAAGAAAACTAGCTTATGTTAAGGCGAAACAATTAATGGTTTGGGAGCAATGCACCTAAAAGAGATCATAAATACTACCCATGTGCAACTAACATCAAGAATATCACATCAGTAGTTTACTCAGAATGTGTATTAAAACTGGTATATTCCGGTCATCTCTCCTGTTAACTGAGGGCTGATGCGTTAAATAGCGCGACGGATATGAATTCGGGTAACCTTGACTACTTTATGACGTAGTAAGCTCTGCCATTATACATAGGACCAATGCAGTATCAATCAAACGGGATGTTATGTCAGAAAGAGAACCAGTTTAGTAAACAAAGGCCAAACGTGTTATATATGTCTTTGGTGCTGCCCAGTGTCTTATTGGGCCGCCCCTTCGCATTGCCTCGAAGCATACCACCTGCATCCTCAGTCTCTAGGGTATTCGCGAGGAATATGTGGACTTTGTCAGTCTTTGCCTCATTGAGAGAGGTTCCAATTGGATAACCCAGTGCAAGCGGTGGACAGGACTGCGTCCAATGGCTCTCGCTTTTCTTATACAAAGTTCACATCATCGTGCGTATTCTCACTCTAGTAGCTTGCCTAGGATCAAAATAGAAGACATGAAGACATGACTTTCTGGATACCGTTGAGGAGTGCAGTGGGTCTGAGGTTGGACACAGGTCCGAGCTGTTTCATGTGTTTCGGCAGTGCTACCAGGACTCCATTGCCCACTGTATCGAGTGGGGTGTGGGTCTAAAACACACACACGAGATGATATCTCCAGCGTACTTCAGTAGCTCGTTGTTGATTCCATCGGGCCCAGTCGCAATGCCATTCCGCAGCGATATGAACGCTCTCTCGACCTCTTTTGATGTTGATGTCACAGGCTGGACGAGTGGCCGTGGCTCACGGTGAAGGGCTCTAGTGGGCCGTCGGTGGAATCTTTGAACTGCTGTTCAAACCACTGCCGGATAATGTCCGCCTTACCCTGATCAGTGCCCACCCAGTGACATGCTGTGTCATGCACACCCAAAGGTGGAGGGCGGATGGTGGTTCTAATGACGTTCACTGCCCTGAACATCTTCTTACAGTCATATGTTGACGCACATGAGTAGGTGTAAGTGTGTGATCGCACTGTCGCGTCACTGCCTCGCTGTAACAGTGAGAACAGTTTCACTTGTGCCGCTTTCAAGATGTTCTTTCTTATTTTCTTCCATTGACTTCGGTCATGCGATCTCCACCAGTTCAGCAAGCTAGATCTCGTTGGTTTCGCGGACGCTTGTCGACTTCCTGCAGATCTTTGTCGTGGGCAGTTGGGAGTGTTGCAACGTCAGCTGATGTAAACAATAGTCTATGGCCAGCTGTGAAGGGGCGTCACATCGCATGCGAAGTACATGCCCAAACAGACTCCACCGAGGTTTGATGGCAGACAGGCTCAGTGGCTTGCACGCACATTTTCGTTAGAGGGCGTTGTTCGAGATTCACTTAGCGTATCTGATGCCGATTACCTGTCTCACCTGACGACGGTGGATTGAATGAAACCTGGTTCATTCCGTTGACGTTAGTCCCCACGTGCCCATATTGTGTATGAGCACAGTGTCTATAATGTATTGTACAGTCGCAGCCGGAGGTCTTGGAATACACGTTGGCGTCTTGTCCAGAAAGACCACAACTTCCGGAAAGCCACAGCCGCAAATTGCTTTCTCCGTTGCATGTCGTGCAGTCTCACTGGTGTTAAGGTATCATTTTGACAGGCAACGAGGAGCGATTCGTTGCACCTCGTCCAGGAATTGGCTGTATTTGCCGACGAAATCAACGTCACTGGCGCCTGCCGCATTTCAGTGACTTCTCGGTGGCGTTGCGGCAGGTTGTCTCTCAGATTACGGGAACAGGTGTGCGTACGAGTATATAGAATGTGTCCGCGTTTACAAGACCTACCCACGTGTGTGACGGTCTGTAATTACAGGTTAACAATGTAGCGACCGGTGTAGCTATTTGATCCTTTCGAAGCCAACCGTCCATGGAAATGAATTTAGAAGACGTTCAAAACTTATCCATTTTATTAAATGCAATAATGGTATATCAGGTATCCATTGTGTTGGCGATATATGTACTTAATTCGCGTATGGTCATATCGCTGAACCGAACATTGAATGGATTGTATAGGGCAGGAGTGTTTCGTCGTCAAAGTAGGTAATTATATAACACGATTAGAAGGAAATCACGCAACAGCCGCATAAACTGTGCAAAACACTGACAAGGAGAAGACGTAACTGAACCGCGTACAACGTCAAATGACGAGCAGCCAATTAAAATTAGTGGACTTACTAGCAATATCCATTTCCTCCAAAATTACTAATGGAAACAGTAGAACAAATCAGTATACCACTTGCAAGAGTATTCAACTTGTCATTAAAAGAGGGAGTTGTTCCGTTTGAATGGAAAGAAGCAAACATCATACCATTATTTAAAAAGGGTTCGAGAAATAAGTCAGAGAATTACAGACCAGTGAGTTTAACGTCAGTGATTTGTAAATTATTAGAAAGGTTAATTAAAGACCATATGGTGGAATTCCTCGTTAAGCATAAATTATTAAATTCATCTCAACATGGATTCCTTAAAGCGAGGTCATGCTTAACAAATATGTTATGTTTTTTGGAAGAAATCACTAAGTGGATAGACGTGGGATCGCCAGTAGATATTATCTACTTAGATTTTCAGAAAGCTTTTGACAAAGTGCCACATCAAAGATTACTACTTAAATTAAAAGCCCATGGTATCGGGGATAGCATAACTGACTGGATAGAACAATGGCTGACTGACAGAAGACAACGAGTTGTAGTAGATGGAGAAGTTTCAAATTGGAAATCGGTTTTGAGTGGGGTACCTCAAGGATCAGTATTAGGACCTATATTATTCTTAATTTATATCAATGACTTGGACGACAGTATAACAAGTAACGTACTGGAATTTGCGGATGACACAACACTGTTTAGAAAGGTTAATACTGATGGTGATAAACAACATTTACAAAACGATCTAGACAGATTAGTGAAATGGTCTGAGAAATGGCAGATGTTGTTAAATTTTGGGAAATGTAAATGCCTACATACAGGACATAGGAACTTGAATGTAAACTATAAAATGGGAGATACTGTTCTGGATACTACTGTAAAAGAAAAGGACTTAGGAGTTACAATAAGCGCTGATATGAAAGTTTCAGAGCAGTGTGGTATTGCAGCTTCAAAGGGTAATCCAATTCTTGGATTGATTAGAAGAAACATAACATACAAGGGAAAAAAGTTAATTATACCTCCTCATAAAGCAATAGTTAGACCTCATTTAGAATACTGTATACAAGCATGGATACCATATCGTAAGAAGGATATAGATACGCTTGAACGCATACAAAGGAGAGCAACTAAAATTATTCCAGAACTGAGAGACCTTAGTTATGAAGAACGCCTGAAAGAATGTGGTTTAACAACTCTAGAGACAAGGAGGTTAAGAGGAGATCAGATTGAAGTTTTTAAGATATTGAATGGGTATGAAAATATTGATAGAAATATGTTTTTCTCACTCAAGAAGGATAGCAGAACTAGAGGACATGAGGTAAAATTAGTAAAGGATCAATGTAGATTGGACATCAGGAAGCACTCGTTCTCACAGAGGACAATAAATGAATGGAACAAATTGTCTACAGATTGTGTAACTGCTAGCAGCGTGAATATGTTTAAAAACCAGGTTGACACATATCTCAGGAGGGCGGGCTATAAGTAGATGAACATTGTTGGACTCTCGATAAGCCAATGGCTTCCTTGTCCACTTGCCATCTGGGCCTTTGGCTTGGATGGCAAATCTTGTTAAATCTTGTTAAATATACGATCGGCGCTGACTCGCTAGAACAAAGGAACAGTGTAGCCTCTTTCATTTCTTGTTACCAATAATTAATTTTAATGTTATAACATATGTAATTGAATATTATTATTTTAAAAACAAACACTGTATTTATTTGATTGGGTGATTTAAAGAATAATAGTACACGTTGATATGACCCCTGGCTGTATCTCTTTTTTGAACACCACGTGTCCAAAGGCGGTCTTGATAACGAGAATGCGCGTTGTCGAACAAACGTCAATCAGTGTTTGCTCACAATGCTGAGTCGACGTTCTTTGGCACGAGTAACGTCATGTCTAAGATACAATATCAACCAACGCCTAATCCGACGCAAGCTTGGATAAAGCAGTTTGTCCAGTAGTTAACGGTGACGCACACTGTCATCGCTTTGCAGAGAACTTATACGCTACGTCAATATGTATTCGTATTTCATTTACATGTTGGTGCAGCCTTAATCCTTGTTTCTCTTGATGCAGACAGCGCCGCACCAGTTTACGGCAACAATGTACGCACCGATGCATTGATAACTTTTACACTACCCCCAGTGTGTATTTGACACCCGCTATTTAACATAATTAGTTAGTCGGGTCTTTAGTTTGATACATTAGTCAATTAGCGGATTCGTTGCTACGTACTTAGACTAGATGGAAACACATTTTTTGTATTTGTCGGAAGATGCCTTTATTTGTCCGCCATGTTATGTTGTTCCGATTCATAACGAGTTTAACGCGTATCGCTCAACGAACATATTTTTGCTCTCGTTTATTTCGTTTAACACTTTAAGGCCGTGTTCAGAAAATACCCAAAGTGAAACGATAAGAAAGAAGGAATATAGGGGGGGGGAGGGATAAGAGAAGATACCGGAATGAAGAAATACCTGAAGATGAAGGTAGTTGGCTGTAGACTGCGATGGGCAGGACACACACATAGAATGAGTGAAGAAAGTTTGACAAAGAGAGCATTGAAGACAGAAGAGGGTGATAGAAAGAGACGAGGAAGACCGAAATTAAGAAGGATGGACAGTATCAAGATATATATTGAAATGGCAGAGATGAAGAGCAGAGAGACTGAGAGCAAGTGTTCTGGCTCCTACACCCCGCAAGGAGCAAAGAGGAAGAAGAAGATGTGGAGTTAGAGCGTTTACACATATGGAAATATAATGAGAGATTTTGAAGTATCTCTTCAAAATCAGGAATGGGATATTTTTACTAACTTTCATAAATAGCGGCTTGGCAAATAATGTTATCCTTTTTTTGTGTCGCAAACACGGCATTGTCAACCTCTCTGACACCCTAGCTTTCTCTTCCTTACTGTCAAAAAATAGTTCGCATCAGAACAAAACTGGTGTATCATTTCTCCCATTCTTTCCCTTCCTTATTGTCCAAAGCAATACGCGTCAGAACAAACCTGGTGTATTATCATTTTACCCATTCTTTCTCTTCCTTACTGTCCAAAATAGTTCGCATCAGAACAAACCTGGTGTATTATCATTTCACCCATTCTTTCCCTTTCTTACTGTCCAAAACAATTCGCGTCAGAACAAATTTGGTATATTACCATTTTACCCATTATTTCCCTTCCTTACAATTCCAAGTTGATCAATGATACTCTCAATTTCACATATTAGAATGTTCCAACATTCAGTTGCGGTCTTATTCCTCAGCATGTTATTCCAATCTAGCGTTGCTAAGTATTATCTCATATTTTTATTTTTACCTTTGTGGAAGTTTCTCCTGTATGTTATTTTTACCTTCTGATTTTATTTTTATGTCAAAACATATTTCATTATGATCACTGTTACCCAATGGTTCATGTATTTTGCCATTGTCCATTAATTCATTTTGTGATGATAAAACTATATCTAATACATTTTCTCCCCTGGTTGGTTCAACCACGTGCTGAGTAAGGAAGCAATCCTGCTTTAAAAATAGAAACTGTTGGTCCTCACCCCCTTTACTCTGTATATATTTCCATTGTATGCGACCGTGCTTAAAATCTCCCAATATGATACATTCTCTTTACTCACTTCCTTTATAGCGTTTTGTATTTTTGTGTTATGCTCTTTGTTTAGGTTTGGACATCGGTAAACTAATCCAATAATTAATGTTGAATTTCCGGAGACTATATTGCACCAAACAACTTCATCGCAATCTGCTTCAATTTCTCATTTTATTTCGTAAGCCTGGATATATTCTCTATATAACTAAAATAACTATCCTAAACATTACGAATCCTGTCAGTCTTAATTCACCATCTGATATGTCGCTTTTGGCCTATGATTCGGTTATACCCATTATGGAGGGTCAATATCTTCTTCAATTATGTTTAATTCCTTTTTTCTTATTTACTATGCTCCTTGCATTTAAACACACGCATTTATAACCAGCTTCAGATCTATTTTCCGGTCAGTTTGTTACTGGTTTGTGTGTACTAGTGGCCTCTTGCCTTGTTTGAGGCACCTCTAAGTAACCCCCCTGCGCTTCTAATTTAAACAATGTTTGCTACCAAAAATATTTGTTTTGCTACCCATGCCACTATCTACTGCTGCTGAGAGTTCATCTGCAAATACTGCTGCCCCCTTTCCAATTAGATGAAGCCCATCCTTCATGTACATATCAGCGCTCCAAACAAAACATCCCCACAAATCGACAAATTCTACTCCCTCTTCCCTATATAGCCGCTGGACTAGTTAATTGCAATCTTCCGGTAATTTCGATATCCCCCGACCCATCACTGGTAAAGTCCGTGACAAAATTATCTGCTAAACCCGCGTTATATGGAACGGAGTGACCGCAAACTTTTCCCGTCGAGACAGATCCTTAACTAACTTGCGTGTGGCGGTCTGTAATGAGTTCCATTCAAATTCAACCATCCATGAAAATGAATTAGGACGTCATCCAATACATTAATTCATTATCAAGTGTAACAATTAGCTATAATACAACCGTTGTGGAGGCTGATATTTGCAGTTAAGCAGCACACGTGTACGACATTAAGGTTCACTTACTAGGTCGAACCATTGAACGCACAATTGAATAAACTCCATACAACTGAAGCGTTTGGTCGTCCAAGTATACCATTAGCACATACGATTAGCACGAAACAACATAACCACCGCACTCGCTCAGCAACTCAATCAACCACCGCACTCGCTCAGCAACTCAATCAACCACCGCACTCGCTCAGTAACTCAATCAGCCACCGCAATCGCTCAGTAACTCAATCAACCACCGCGATCGCTCAGTAACTCAATCAACCACCGCACTCGCTCAGTAACTCAATCAACCACCGCAATCGCTCAGTAACTCAATCAACCACCGCAATCGCTCAGTAACTCAATCAACCACCGCAATCGCTCAGTAACTCAATCAACCACCGCACTCGCTCAGCAACTCAATCAACCACCGCACTCGCTCAGCAACTCAATCAACCACCGCAATCGCTCAGCAACTCAATCAACCACCGCAATCGCTCAGTAACTCAATCAACCACCGCGATCGCTCAGTAACTCAATCAACCACCGCACTCGCTCAGTAACTCAATCAACAACCGCAATCGCTCAGTAACTCAACCAACCACCGCACTCGCTCAGCAACTCAATCAACCACCGCACTCGCTCAGTAACTCAATCAACCACCGCAATCGCTCAGTAACTCAATCAACCACCGCAATCGCTCAGTAACTCAATCAACCACCGCAATCGCTCAGTAACTCAATCAACCACCGCGATCGCTCAGTAACTCAATCAACCACCGCACTCGCTCAGTAACTCAATCAACAACCGCAATCGCTCAGTAACTCAATCAACCACCGCACTCGCTCAGTAACTCAATCAACCACCGCGATCGCTCAGTAACTCAATCAACCACCGCGATCGCTCAGTAACTCAATCAACCACCGCACTCGCTCAGTAACTCAATTAACCACCGCACTCGCTCAGTAACTCAATCAACCACCGCAATCGCTCAGTAACTCAACCAACCACCGCACTCGCTCAGTAACTCAATCAACCACCGCACTCGCTCAATAACTCAACCAACCACCGCACTCGCTCAGTAACTCAATCAACCACCGCGATCGCTCAGTAACTCAATTAACCACCGCAATCGCTCAGTAAGTCAATCAACCACCGCAATCGCTCAGTAACTCAACCAACCACCGCACTCGCTCAGTAACTCAATCAACCACCGCACTCGCTCAATAACTCAACCAACCACCGCACTCGCTCAGTAACTCAATCAACCACCGCACTCGCTCAATAACTCAACCAACCACCGCACTCGCTCAGTAACTCAATCAGCCACAGCGATCGCTCAGTAACTCAATCAACCACCGCAATCGCTCAGTAACTCAACCAACCACCGCACTCGCTCAGTAACTCAATCAACCACCGCACTCGCTCAATAACTCAACCAACCACCACACTCGCTCAGTAACTCAATAAACCACCGCGATCGCTCAGTAACTCAATCAACCACCGCGATCGCTCAGTAACTCAATCAACCACCGCATTCGCTCAGTAACTCAATCAACCACCGCACTCGCTCAGTAACTCAATCAACCACCGCAATCGCTCAGTAACTCAACCAACCACCGCACTTTCGCTCAGTAACTCAATCAACCACCCGCACTCGCTCAATAACTCAACCAACCACTTTCGCTCAGTAACTCAATCAACCACCGCGATCGCTCAGTAACTCAATTAACCACCGCAATCGCTCAGTAACTCAATCAACCACCGCAATCGCTCAATAACTCAACCAACCACCGCACTCGCTCAGTAACTCAATCAACCACCGCACTCGCTCAATAACTCAACCAACCACCGCACTCGCTCAGTAACTCAATCAACCACCGCACTCGCTCAATAACTCAACCAACCACCGCACTCGCTCAGTAACTCAATCAACCACCGCACTCGCTCAATAACTCAACCAACCACCGCACTCGCTCAGTAACTCAATCAGCCACAGCGATCGCCCAGTAACTCAATCAACCACCACAATCGCTCAGTAACTCAACCAACCACCGCACTCGCTCAGTAACTCAATCAACCACCGCACTCGCTCAATAACTCAACCAACCACCACACTCGCTCAGTAACTCAATCAACCACCGCGATCGCTCAGTAACTCAATTAACCACCGCAATCGCTCAGTAACTCAATCAA
Organism: Lamellibrachia satsuma; assembly: GCA_033239005.1. Lineage (NCBI taxonomy): Eukaryota > Metazoa > Annelida > Polychaeta > Sabellida > Siboglinidae > Lamellibrachia > Lamellibrachia satsuma. Next base: position 1,079,525 of record BSQZ01000097.1, on the reverse strand, counting down.
CCACCGCATTCGCTCAGTAACTCAACCAACCACCGCAATCGCTCAGTAACTCAACCAATCACCGCAATCGCTCAGTTTGTGTTTCGCAAATGGTACTATTAAAATCCACAGCCACCCCAATGTCAAATGTGTGTATGTTTCAAACGAAGTAAATTATTATCATCTTAAAGTCACCAAATCGCCAACGAATCGAACAAATGTCCCTTCAATAAATTTATGTCCCGAAGAAACAGTTGCTGTACTTCACATATAGCAATATGTTGACAATTGGTACGTGGTCTCACGGTCACTATGAGTCAGCAATTTACGGACTACGAACGTCTTACACAGTAGAAACATTCATCATTACTGCCCCACGCAGCGTCATCGGAAACTTACATAAACCCACATACACAGTTAACGAACAAACGCACACAGACACCACCGTAGACGACGACCGGCGACAACTTGGGCTGAGATAAGGCAAGCCGCATGCCTCCATTCACTGTCAAGAGATGCTATCTTTAGTTGGCATGGCATATACACGAACTCTTGCCTTGTAGATTGTCTTTTTATCAGAATGTTTATGCTAAAAGCACCACATATTTGACAAATGCGTCACATATGTATTCTTATTGGCAACATTATCAGCATTTGATTTACATGCATGTATGCATACATATATACATATATGCATACACGCATTCACGCATACACACAAACACGCATACACGCACGTACGCACGAACCACGTGATCATGTCATATTTGGTCTTTTCCTAATAGGCAGAGGAAACATTCGAGCCAACGCCGCACCTGTTGGATGTCTTCGCCGACTTAATTATACAACCGAATATCGACCGGCTGAAACATCGTGCAAAACATGGCCGGTAAGATCACTTGTCGCATCCGTTTTCAGTCTCGTATTCCAGATATGACGCTCGATCACGCCTACTTTTATCGTTGGCACTTCGCATCAAGCCTCCGATGTCCTGATATCTGCAGTCAACCATCCGCGTCGAAATCCACTTTGGGATGTCGGAAGGAAGTCGTTCACTCGATCTGACACCATGTGATTGACGTCTTTCGTGGAGTCGTCAGCAGCAGAATTGGTTATTAATCTTAAGTGGGCTTTTGTATTTATTAAATATATTTAACGTTCTTCACGTTCTGGTCACCTTTAGCATTACCCTTTCCTTCACACTTTGTTGAGTTTTGTATGGCACTTGATATATGTACATGTGTGGTGCATGTGTGTGCGTCCGTGGGTGCATACGTGCGTGTTTGTGTGTGTGTGTGTGTGTGTGTGTGTGTGTGTGTGTGTGTGCGTGCGTGCGTGCGTGCGTGCGTGCGTGCGTGCGTGCGTGCGTGCGTGCGTGCGTGAGTGAGTGTGTGCGCAATAAACGAGGTTTGGTCGGGAAAACGGGAAAAAAATTCGATATAGCGAATATGTTTACAGAAGTATTTTTTGTTTCCATTATGTATCACGCCACCGTGTCGGATGATATAATCGGACACAAATCGTTTGCAAAAACGGGCTTTTAGAGAACCGGTACTGATGGTATCACCCTGGTGATCGACGCTACAAACGTAGAATTGAAGTTTGTCCCAGTTGTCGCATCTACCAAACAGATACTTTGCTAAAACGTCCTTTCGGCATATGCACACAATATAACAGAAAAATGTCCGCCTGTAGTTGTTACTATTTATATAGTTAAACTAAACTTTCATCGTTTCATCATATGTTACGATGGCTATCTATTTAAAATTCAAATGGTATCGACCGAGGATTGATGAATGCAAGAGCTTGTGTGCCAAACATGGTGGACGCACACTATCATTACTGCAAATAAGCAAACACCATCGGATGGACAGCCCCGGCGGCCAGACAAGATATACCACATTGCGCTGTCTGCAGAATAACGAAGGCTAAAACTACGGCTACAAAACACACCAGATGTCACTCGTCGATGTGAACTGAAACCCGAGCGTAATAAAACACGATTCTGCACAATCTGCACCTCAAACCTCGCGATGACGCCTCAGAGAGATTGGATAAGATGGCCTGAGAAGTCGAACGCCTCCACGACGGCGAGAAAATTGATTTTCGATAATTGTATGTTCCAAACCAACTTCGCTAAGCAGAAGAAACCGTGAAAAGGGAAGAACTGAAAACGACCGCCGCAGGTATTAACCTCTTCATTTGCACCAACACCTCGGAGGCTGAACCACATGTGTCTTTTGATGTACACAGTACAGGCATCAATCATTGAGGCAACTAATTTAGATATTTACTTTCTCTGGTCAGTTCCCAGGTGTATATAGCATTTTAATTATAAAAAGAACTTTTATTTTGGAGAAACATGTTTTGCTGTAAACTAATATTTATTGGTCGGATCAAGAAATAATTAAACCGCTTTAGCACATGTTGTGACATTGATATTGAAGTATGTGTTGCATGCAACAACGACGGACAGCACATTTATAAATTAAAACATAATAAGAATATACAAAGAATCGTCATATTATTTACTGATGTGTTCTTTGCTGAAGACTGCTGAACATAATAATCTCATGTTAGCTGAATATGCTTCATTATTACTACTACTGCTGCTGCTGCTGTTACTACTACTACCACTACCACTAAAAAAGAAACATGCATGAGATCATGGGCGCATCCAAACAATGAAAATGGGTGTCCAGTTTCCCAACGGGATATCGAATATTGGGATGTTCCCTGATCGTTGGAAGTCGAAGTGCAATGCTGTCAAGTTCCGGTGTAGTGTAACCTTAATATGGGGTTACGAATGATGATATACATATGTTCCATACATTACATTTCGGCGACGAGACGGCATTTCATATGTAAGCAAACATGAGATGCAGATGTCAGAAATCATTACTGAACAAAATGGCGACTAAGCATTATGAAGCCACGTCTGAGACCAACTTTGGAATCGCACGATCACGGTTCAAGGAAAACGCGATAGGCGCAGGTATTCTACATGACTCGGAGCGTTATACGAATTTTTTGGGAAAGGCCTTCCTACCAAGACAGGTTTTTTTTTCCGAAGCGAATGGCATTGACAATGATACCGGTAGTAAATGGAGGGCTATTTTGTTATCCATAATCGGATTGGGAACATACGCTTTCTTACGCAGTTTGGTATCGCCACGAGCGCCCCCAGAATTAAACTATATGGAATTATGGCAGTTGCTAACTATGCACTTTAAATCCAAGCCCAACACAATATTACAATGATACTCTTTTATTCGGCGTACCAAGAGAAGGGACAGTCGATAAATAATGGTGTGGCAGAATAAAGAATTTGGCCAGGAACTGTGGTTTGGGGAAACTTAATTAATTATCGAAGTAAATCAGAGGGTTCGGTTGTGTGTGGTGTGGCATCTTGTTATAAGTTTTGTATGCACCAACGACGGACATCACTTTTATAAATAAAAAACAATAATAATATATATGACGCATCTGACGTGTCTACCGGCTGAAATTTTTACAAAATGTATCTAGCGACCAGAAATAACACCACGTCAATGACTGCTAGAACATTCTGGAAGATTCTTAGAAATGTTGAGTTGATTGATTCATATTCTACTCACTGGAGGCTCTTCAACAAACTAGGTCCAATACTTGTAGAAAGTTCTTAGAAAATGTCCATTCATTGATTCATACTCTACTGGTTTTATCAGAAGTGGCGCTAGGCTCTTCTAGAAGAGGTTCCAGGTTCCACCGGAAGTGGCGCCAGGCTCCTCCAGAAGGGGCTCCAAGTTCCACCAGAAGTGGATCCATGTTTCTACCGAAGTGGCTCTAATTTCCAGCAATACTGGCTCCAAGTTCAACCAGAAGTGGCTCCTAAAATGTCAGTGGCACAAAAAACCGACACCTTCATACGTAACACCGTAGTGGCACCGAAAACCGTTAATCGCTCCGTAAACCGTCAATGGCTCCGAAAATCGACACCGTCGTACGGGACACCGACGTGGCACTGAAAACCGTTAGTGGCTCCAAGTTCCACCAGAAGTGGTGCCCACCAGAATTGGCTCCAAGTTCCTCCGGTAGTGGCTCAAAGTTCCTCCGGAAGCGGCGCCAAGTTCCTCCCGAAGTGGTTCCGAAGTGGCTCGAAAAAGGCGCTCCATCCCACGAAAATATCCTACCTACTACTGCGACAAAACGTCATACTCGCACAATGACTGTTTCCACAATGATGCAGAATATCGATTTTGTAAGAAAATCGGACACATTGAGAACTGTTTTTCGAAAAAGAAAGCGGAAATTGGGAATTCAAGAAACCACACCCACACATGCAAAATGTTCAGCTTGGCAGGTTCACGTCCTGATCCTATCACTACCGACACCGACATATACGTAGATTGGAAGATGTTGCCGACAGCTCCCTTATACCAGTAGTGGAGGCGGACAAGACTGTGCGTCTTTGTGGTGACTAGAAGCTACTGTCGTCAGCACCTGGCACATTCCAGCACCAGAAAGGGATACCTAAGAAGATGGTGTGTTTGGATGATGTGTTGGTGATAGGGTCAACATAAGACGGTCATTTGCAGACACATGACCGAGTGCTCGAACGGCAGGCGCAAGCTGCATTCCGCCTAAAAGAACCTAAAATCCAAATTATTGCGTGACGAAGTCGACTACTTGGGTCATCGGATAGACGATGAAAGCATACGCCCTTGCGGGGATGCCTGGTCAGCAGTCCGTGATGCTCACGCGCCCACCTACTTAACCGAGTTGCGATCATACCTGGGGATGTTGAATCACTGTAGTCGTTTCTTGCCTAACCTCGCGAAAATCCATGCACCAGTTGTTGACGAAGGACATGAAGTGGCAGTGGAGCAAGACACAAAAACATGCTTTCAGGAAAACGGAGGAAATGCTAAGCTCACCACGTGTTACAATTCATTTTGGTTAATCCAAAAGTTTGGTACTCGCCTGTTATACAGCGTCGGGTCCGTCCCGGCTCTTGTCATGAAATACGGCGTAGAGGAGCCTATAGTATACCACTCCAGAGAGTTGCGTATCAAGGGGCTGGCCTTAGAAACATTAAAAAAATAAACTTTTGAGCCATTATTAAAAAGGGGGAAGAATAGCTCCGGAGGATCCAACAAATATCGGGAAATAAAAAATCTGAAACGGCATGCAATGCACTGAACTATAAGACAATCTGAACAAGAACAATAGCAACAGAGCATCCCAAGTTCTAAAATATCTGACGTGGGAGAAGAAAGGAAGAATAAACACCATCCAAGACAAGTCAGGAAAATACTTCACAGAAGAAAGAGAGATTATCAATCGATGGGCAGAGTAGTGTGTCGAGATGAACAGCAACGAAACCAAGGGAAATGCGGCGGTAATGTATCGTCTTATGAACACCGAAGAGAATAACTTTCCAATTCTTCGTGAAGAATTGGAGGCTGCAGTTAAATCCTTAAAGAACAGGAAACCAGCTGGAGTTGACAACATACCAGCTGACTTAATACAAGCTGGGGGAGAAGCTATGACTACCATCCTCACAGCAATCTGCATCAAGATCTGGCAGACAGGAGATTGGCCTACTCCATGGACCTAATTATTGGTCATCATATTTCGTAAAAAAGTAACATTCAACTGTATAAAAACTACCGCATAATCAACCTCATCAGCCACCCAAGCAAAGTCATGTTGAAGGTCATCCTTAACAGGTTGAAGCCGCAAGCGGACATCATCGCTGAAGAACAGGCCGGCTTTCGAGCAGGAAACACTATTACAGAGCAACTGTTCAACCTTAGAATCCTGTGTAAAAAGTACTAGCAACACCGACAAGATCTCTACCACGTCTTAATTGACTTTAATGAGGCACTTGGCAGGGTATGGCAGACAGCCTGATGGGCAACCATGAGGAAGTACAACAGTGATGTTAACCTTGTTCTAACATCTAACAATAGTCTGAAAGCGCATGAGCAAACAGATGGCGACATAGACGTGTACCCGTTCTTGAAAGAGGCAGAGTCCTTGGTGGATATGACGCAGGGGCTCGAATCTCTCCACGTCTACACGGAGGCCCTTGAGTAGCGCGTCGCCGGCGGCAGTCTCGTATCGTTGTTGAGAACCGTTCCGATACAACAACAGCACATACATGCGGTGTCGAGACATCTCGAGCACGTCCAGTATTTGCACTTGTTGTGCAATGAATTCGGAACGATCGGGATCGATATCAGAGATGACACCGGACATCCCGTACCATTCGACCGCGGTAAGGTAACGGTGACGGTTCATTTTCGACGTCGTAAGATCGTCTTCTTCTAAAGAACGAACTACGCCGACTATTACGTTCGTCAGGCGGGAGACGCTCTGCCCTTCTTCGTCGGTGCCAGAGTGCAGCGGGGTCACGTGTTTGGTAGTCTGTACGGAGGTCTGATCCGGAGTGTCATGCCGCTCATGAAGCGAGAAGCAGTGGCTTTGGGAATGCGGGCGTTGAAGACCGGCATGCACATCGCCGATAACGTCATGTCTGCTCAGAACATCAAAAAAGCTGCCCAACGACAAGCCACGCACGCCGGAATGGTCTTGTTGCGCGGTCAGTTGACTCCCGGCGTGCGACCTCGGAAACGTATAAAACGCGCGATCGCGACGCGACAGTATAATGAAAAGACGTCGTAAGAAACAGATGGGTGACGTATTCGACGATGACTTTGATGCATAAACAATCTTTGTGAGGGGATCAATAGCGAACTGGATCTCTTCTCCGTGCTCTCGACTCAGGCCAGCATCGACGCCGGACAATGGGTGGAACATTATTATTGCTACCTGGATCGGGAAATGGCTACGTAGATCCGGCCAACGCATGCATGTTCGTGGGAGCGGAGGTGACCAAAAATAACGGAAACGTCCTCGATCAAAACAATCCGATGGTCCGGTGAATAATTGGTAGCTTTCTCTGTACCGTTAAGTCAACGTCTACTTGAGCGATACCTTCGTGACCTCTTCGACCAATACGTACCCGTATCGCGCCTACATAGAAACCGCGTTGAGCTACG